>OX596249.1:12710266-13058266 GCA_951394255.1 Polyploca ridens | reverse complement strand
TAATAGAGTTGTTTGTAAATGGTGTGAACTGATAATGTACTAAACGAGGAACGGTCAAATCTATTTGAAGAATGCGCGCGTCACCGCTGCGACGTGCGGTCGAGACTCGCCCCAGAATGTACAAAAAGATAACTAACCAGTTAAGAAATCTTATAAATTCTTTAATTATATCATTTATCTCAAATAAAATACTGGGTAATTTTGTAAAATTTAATTTATCTTAAGAAAATATAATATTCTTATCCTCTATTTGATGTGCGAGGTTTTTTTATGTTTAGTTATTTTGTACTGTAAACTCATTTATTTTCAGTGGTTATAAGTCAAGATTGATGCTTCTCTTGTGTGTACACATTGCCCAATCCTTTTTTCGTCGATGTTGTACCTGAAACAACAAAAAGCTTCCGTTAGAATATATACTAAAATTAAAATTGAATTTGCTCTTGCGTAACCAGCCATTTGCGATATAAAAAGTTCCTCTGTGCTCATGCTAATTGCGGTTTGTAGCTACCATATTTGAATTTACGGCTTGTGCGCGTGCGCATGGAATCCTAAACGATTACCAGAGAGGTTTCCAGCTGCTGCTATTCGCGCTTACCTGTCGTAAAATGACTTCTTGCGGAAATCACAAATTATTTTTAGGTGGTTTTCGTAAATAGTTTTGCGATACGCAATAAGTGCTTGTGATCTTCTAGAACGGTTATCTTCAATTGAGCATTAGGTAACGGAAATTCGCTTCATACAGCCAGTAATATTATTTACATGTTTATATTCCGAGTTTTATATAAACAGTCCGATGTTGTTGGCATGGAACACGGAACGTGCGAGCAACGTCTGTTTCAGTGCGCATTTCCAGGAAATGTCTCTTAACTAAATACAACTCAGATATTCCCATTTCATCATGATTTAACCTTCAAACGCTCGCTCGCCAATTCCTCGTTCTGTCTGGTGCGCGAGACTGACAATTTAAATCTTATTTGCGACTGAGTAGCGATTTGAGAAGCCCGAGACCCGGTGCATAAACATAATAAATCATGTGGCGTTCAGTCAGTGTCGCGCAACTCGCGCACCTATATTGGTATATTGTATATTTGTAGCCAGCCAGATACGGGCAAAGCGTATTCATCGTAAACTTTTGATTATCGTTTTGTCACATTGCAGCAATAAATTAACCATGATTTCAGTTGTTTTGCTTCCAGTTAAAAAAGGTTTTGCGGACTCATTGAAACACAAGTGTATCGGATATTATTGCTTCGTTTATCTTATATGTGCATTGACCGTGGCATATATTCTCCTACATATTGCTTCTTCCTGGTACTTACTGCCAGTGCTATTATATGTTGATCTCGTTGCGTCTTTAGTACGTGTTCGGAAAATTCATTAGATATAAATATGATTGAATTACCTACAGGCTACGTATCTGTTTACACATCGGTATGATCATGTATCCATATATTAACTGGCATGCATAACCCTGGTATAACTTTAGACTAGCTACTGGAATGCAACTGTGATACATTCTTAAAAACCGGCCAAGTGCGAGTCGGACTCGCAAACGGAGGTTTCCGTACAATATTAACTAACTCCTTGTGCTATGAAAACAAAATACCAAAAAAAGACGTTTGTTGTATGGGCGCCCCCTTTAATTTTTAATATTATTTTATTTTTATTTGTTGTTATAGCGGCAATAGAAATACATATTCTCTGAAAATTTCATTTGTCTACCTATTACCGTTCATGAGATACAGTCTGGTGACAGACGGACGGACAGCGGAGTCTTAGTAATAGGGTCCCGTTTTATCCTTTGGGTACGGAACCCTAAAAACGAGTGAATCGGTTTTAAGTTTTATTTCAGTACCCTTCGCACATAATGTTATAAAACGCTACTATCGTTTGCGTCTACAAAAAAATAGTGGATATGAATTAGTTCCAGTCATAACGACTATGAGGAAGTATTGAGTCGAGTAAAAGAGAAAAGGAACATTATGAAGACGATAGAGAATAAGAGGGGAAAGATGTTTGGCCATCTTATACGACACGATGAATTCATCAAAAACATAGTAGAAGGAAAGATAGAGGGAAAGCGAGGAAGAGGAAGACCAAGAATAAGTTACATAGATCAAGTAAAGGCAAAAATAGACGTCGTGTCATATAAGGAGGTGCAAAATGTTGCTAATGATAGAGCGGAATGGAAGAAGCTACACCGACAAGAGCACAGCTCTTAAATAAAGAAGACATGACTACCTATTCCGCGAGAGGCGTGGTGGCCTACCTATAGAGAAATTATGTGTACGCGATGTTGGCGTTAGCAAACGTCAATTATTAAAACTTGGACCTTTAGGGGGTACGTTTCTGTCCTAAAAGATCATGGCGAGATTTGTCCAAAAAAATAAAGATTTTTAGAGACGTTGGAATGACGTTATATTTGATCTTTGATGCCTAAGGAACAACTTGAGCCATTTAAAATATTTTTAGATCCCCGGGATAAAAATGCAAATTTCTATGGCATGCCCGCGAATCGCGACTATTCGCGACCAAAACACTTATTTTGTTGCTATGTTTTGCGGGGTTTATAAAATATTTCATGTATATTAACATGTTGCTGGTAATGTTATCTTAACATTGGAAGTGATTCAAAACCCTCTAAAATGTTTTATTTTTTTGTACAAATCAATGTCCATACATTGATTTGTCGCCATGATTCTTTGTAAAAACACAAGTCTTCCATAGTATTCAAATTGTTTTAATAGGTACCTTGCCTACATATCAAAACAAAATAAATTTAATTTAATAACCCTATAAAAAAGATGCGAGTTTTTGTTCACTAAGTGTTATTGACATTGCTCTGCGGTAGACTGTGCATGCTTAAGTATAGCGCCATAATAAGCCTATAAAGTCACTTCCGGAGCCCCGAATGGAAAGGAAATTCACGCGCGAAATTTTTGATTCGGCCCACGATCTTGATATTGTCCTGGCTGGCCCATTCCGTTCCCTCCGCCTCTGCCCCATACCAATATGTTGTTTATTATCGAATGCAAATCAGAACGACCAGTTAAACTTTGTACCTATTACATATTTATTTGTCTTCTTGTCATATCTTATTTTTTAGTTATAATCAGACTGAAATACTTCTTTGCCTAACTTGACCAATAACGCCGGATAACTTTTATCCTTAGGATAAACATGTCAGATTCTCTATGATTCTCAGGGATAAGGGCTATCCGAAGGTGGTAAAATTGGGCCTTAAGGGGGCCCTTCATGGCCAACGCAACTTACAGGCAAGCATAGCCTAAAAGCTTGTACTTTCATCCAACGTAATGTTTGACTGCGAAAAAAGAGAGACAGTATCAGAGCCGTCGGTTATCAGTCGGTAAATTCCGCTGATCACTCGCGGCCGCTTCGCTAGGTCGTCATTCATGATTTCGCATATCATAAAACTTGTTCCAGGAGTATAACTTCTTGTGAAAAAATCTTACAAGTTTGTGAAGAAAAAGTTTGTTATTTTGAATCTTCAATATATTTGCAATGTCGGATCAAGATGTTAAATTTACTTTTTACAATTTATAGGTACATTAGATATGGCCAAAGTTTAGGTAAAATTTGGGCAAAAACGCTGTTTTTCGGAGGCTTTTACTGAATTTGTTTCAAACAATTTTTTATTTTTGCCTATATACAGACCTAGATATAGTGCACAAGATACATATTAAATTAAAACATCTAACGAAAAATGTTTAACAACGCCATAATAAATACAGATTTTTTTTATGAAAAGTATGGCGGGATGCCTGCTCTTAATAATACTAATACCCACCCACCACTTTAATGCTGAGGTCATCTAAATCTTCAACCAATAATTCTCCAGTGCGCCATTCCAATGTTTTACGTTAAGAGCGTTAAGAGATTCAAAACCTCAATCTCATGTCTACAGAATAAACACTTGTAATTCGACCTTGTTGTTACAAGAATAAGACTGATGAAGTAGGTACTCCGTATTCAAACGAAATCTTCTCGCGCGTCATAGATTCCTCTTATATTTATATGATGGATCAGATTGGATGGAATCTATTTATTGACTGCGCAAACATCGCGTGAAAGGAAGCTTTTGGGCCATTTCCTGACGCCGCGCTGAGAGAAATGGGGCCGGCTATGGCGTACCGTGACGCATGTTTTTACCTACATCCGCTTTTAATTATATCTTTTTTTATGATAGAACATTTTTTCGAACAGTTATATGTATGTTAAATTAAAACCGGTGCACACAGACGCCATCTTCAAATGTAGTCAACCGTAATAATATCAATCACAAACATTTAGTGTACTTTGATAATATAATGAATGATGATCATAAACAATTCCACGATGGAAGTAGAAAACCACTTTGTTAAAATACAGGCACTCAAGGGTAAACAGCGCAGATGATGCAGTTTATTTATTTGACCGTGGTAACGTGTAGGTGTGTTGTTATCTTAAACTGCACTGTATTTATTTTGAACTCTAATGTTACTGATGTAAAGATCCATAAATGCCTAGCTTGCTCACTAAAAGCACTCAGATGAGAATTACCAAAATTTTAATGTCAGTGTTAGGTGCAGCGCAGACTAGGAGACTTTTTACGAAGGAGTCTGCGGCTCACAAAAAAATCCGTCACGGATTCTTCACAGATTCAAAACACACAACACAACATACCTACATTACATCTTCGATCATTATATCGGCGGAACTCTAGCTGGGGTGAGACGTATACATGCTATGGAAATGCAGAGATTGCGATGTATTTATTATGTACTTTAAATACAGAAAGAAGAAATAGAGATTTGGGTACATCCTATTCTTTCGCAGTCTTGTGCATTATTGCTTAGAATTGTATCTATAGGTTCTAATTTCACATACTAAGAAGTGCGGCACGGATAGTCTATCGTCTGCGCCGTACCTTATTGTGACTGTTAAACTTAGCGCTACTCCTGACACTGGTGGACATAAATATGGAAAGGTTTTTTGAAATTGGTAAGCGTGGGTGTCCTGGGGTATTTATTACGTCAGTTGGTCGTAGTTGCCAACAATTCTCATAATCTTACATTTGTATTTGTCCAAAATCAAAAGCCTTATTTTTCTTAAGCGAGTTTCAATCGTATTATTTTTTAACAAGAAGGTAATTTAACCCCTATTACTTTCTTATTTCGTGACGTAATAAGTTTGAGAACCCCTGAATGATAAGAAAGGTTTAGCATTGTTGAACATTAGCTATATGAAAGTCTAGTTCCTGCCAACTCTGTGAACATAAGCACTGTTCTTAATTAAGAACTTTCACAACAAGGAAGCGATAAAATTAGCGCAGTAGGTTGGGCTAGTGCTAGTACTTACTGCACACCAAATATTAAGGTACCTATTAGCATTTATTACCGTCTTAAGTTGGTACAAATTGATTTCAATGTTTCAGCGGGCAATGTATTGGATATTCCTTCCTTTAAACCTTATTTCAGCAAAATAAGCTTAACAACATCCATGATGACATACACCCTAAAGAGCAACAATAATAATTACTTACGGCGTGATCACGACTAAGTAACGTGACCAGACTTAAGTTTCCCTCTACAACGTAACGACGTATCAGAAATGCGTCTCCATTACCCACCCACGATATTGGAAATTGTAACTTTAGTTTATTTCAATAATTATGTGTCAAGCTGCTACTTATAAGCTAGATTATGATCTAGCTGGAACTGAACAAAATATTGTATTGAATTCTAATTATCTACTGGAGGATTTAGTTAGTGAATTGTGTTGCTCAAGTCACTAAGTATATAAATGAACCAAAAACACATGACGGTTTTGGCGAAAAAGTTTCACATTACGAAAGATATCAGATTTGTGTAAATGGAATGGAAACGTGAGTTTACACCGAAATCGAGTGAGCTACCGTGGCAGAACAGACCGCATGATCCTTTATCCCACGACGCGGACTCCCCACAGAATAATAAGTTTTTGAGTTCAATGCACAAGCAGCAAGGGCTCGCAGTTCAACTCGCTACATCTTTAATGTATCAATCGGTTTTTGTTTCCATCTTGATATTGTAGCGAGTTTTATTACGTATACATAATACCTCCCTCCGACTAGTTTATTTTTGGACGTGTCAGCCAATTGTCAGCCAAAAGCAAAGTATTTTTTGCCATACGCAGTAGAATTTTCCTATAATGTACTTAAATAGAGACTGCCTATCCTAAGAATGAGAAACTTATTACCAATTAATACCTAGGTCTCACAATCACGTTTAGTAATTTGTTCCTTATAAGAATAAAAGTAAATAAAATACCTACATACCATTAAAAAGAACAAAGTTCAATATCCTAATAAATCATTTATCGATACAGCTATTTCTTTATTATTAAAATTTATTGTTGTCAAAAATCTATATAAGCAGGAAGTGAGGGGCTTCCCGGCGGCTCTAGTGAAGCCCTCTGGGGCGGAAGCACCGGCGGTCGTCGTCGCCGCGACAAGCTTGCATTACAAATAACCGCCTAATGAACGCACGTGCGCAGTTAAAGCCAGATTGGGTCGATTACCTGCACACTTGCCTACTGGCTGAACTATCGCGCTTCAGATAGTGTGTGCATTATTATTAACAAATATCTGCTGGATAAGTTCTGAGTTACTGTGATAGAAGATCTCTCAATTTGATAGTTTGTCGATCGAGCCGTCCGGATATAATAATGGACATAGGTGTCATATAAGTATGACGCCTAAGTATATGTTCATTTGCATGCAAGGTGGTTTTTAAAATCAAAGATAGCTACGACCTTGGCTCCGAGGAACCACTTTCAGTTATAGTTTCAGCGGGGCTACCGCGTAAATCGGTATGAATTAAATTAATTGAAATGGTTTTCCTTTTTGTACAATTCTACGGCCTTACTCATAAAAATAAAAAAAACTGCGGGGCTACCATGTAAGTGACCCTCATGGAAATCCCATTATCAGGAGTATTATAACATTTAGACCTCAAACGGGTCACCGGACCGGTGTCAACGGAAGACTTTCTTAACTCTTTTGATATTCAAGTGTTCCATAAATTTATGTAGATTCAACGATGGAGTTGAATATAGGAATGTTGTGTCCATTGGATGTTCTAAAAATAGTAAAAAAAAACAACTTTTTAGCAAATTACAAGTCTGTTTTTTTCGTCGCAAGTATGTTCGTACGTCGTATGACACGTGTGTGCATTGATCAATTCGTTACTACGCGTCATCTTTACGTCGAATAGAGTAGGTATAGAAATCGCGGGTATAGCTATTTAAGTATTTATATTGTTAAAATACTTATTTAGAAGAATATCTTCTAAAAGTATTTCTTTCTTCTCTTAAACGTAAGTATTATTTTTAATTACTTGAAATATACATTTACCCAGCTCAGTAACACTATTATAGGTATTGGACACTTTAGAGAAACAAACACTCCTGCTACTCTGTACAATCTAGGAACATTTATTTAGAAACTGCTGTTGTGTTCGGTTAAAAATATCTTGGGTTCACCGCTGTTCGACCCTCATTTCTTGGCAAAATGTGTGGAAAGTAAAACTAACAAGTCATTAATAACAGTTTTACCAAGAACTGTTTAGGTTTAGGGTTCTGTTTATGGAAATTGATCGGTTACTTACCTACGCAATCTACGAAATTAGATTTGGTTAATGGAGCGGATCTATTAAAATTTTCTCTTGCGAATAGTTAGTATGTTTTGCATACGCTTGGTTTGAATGTAGGTAGGCACTTAAGTATTCTATTGCAATTTGGAAAGCATTCATTGCGACAGTTATACGTTGCCAACGTTTCGACAATAGAATAAAGATATCGACAGAGCCATTAAAATTTGATCGACATCGAGTCCGCGCGCGTGATGGCATCCCACGGCCTCGATCACCTCGATGGTGGGCCTCGAGCTAGCCATCTGTGCCTGCCCTGGCCCTTATTAGATTAACAATTAGGTATGAAAATAGCTACTTTATAATGGAAGTGGGATAATAATCGAAACGAGCTCGCCTGCGCATTTCAGGTTTACCAACGTAGGCGACGCGCAACGGAATCAATAAATGAATTTGATGTTGGTAGGTACATACTCGTATATTGATAATGCAGTTACATGCAATGAATGTGACCTCGAGGACGTGTGATCGAAAATAAATAAAATGCGGGCGCCACCGCCAGACAGGCGCAAGCGCAGCGGCCCACGCCCACGCGACACAGTATTTTAAACTTGACTGGCATGGCGCCAAAGACGTCGTTACAAGGATCTTCGGGGACTCGACCTGCCCGTTAATGAGAGTTATGATCGCGTAAACATTCCTTTTTGGTACAGCTTTCATTGTTTGTGACTGTACCCAAGGTATTAACGTAAGCTGGGAGAGATGTCCAAGATTTTTTGCTTTTATTAACAACGTCAATGTGTAGTCGGTTACCAGACTACAATATAATCGGACCTAGGGCAATCGTATAGGACAGTGGATGTAGTGGATTATAAAGACCGAGGGTATCTTTTGATGCCTTTAATTTTGTCACATGTCTCTCTCAGGCGAAAGGTTAGGTAACTTATGCAACTTACCGAGTAAAGCTTCTTTGCCGACGTGAATGTTGCAGTAGATGTGGTGGTCGGTAGACACGACTGGCTCGGCCGGTGCGTCGCCTGCTTCCATAAGCTTTAGCTTAGCAGTTAAGTCTTGTACATCTGGAAATGTAGAATGACCTATTTACTTAAAAACACCTAATCAAATCAGTTACCTAATTATGTGAAAAGGAGTCGCATGACATAGTATCTCGTTATTTTTATAAATCAGGTTACTTATTGTTCTTGCGGTCAATATTGCTATCCAATTAGAGCTCATTAACGCTTTTATTATAGTTCTAATTTTGGTGTAGACGAATGCAAAGAAAAAACCCGTTAGCTATTGTTACGCGGGCGGTCCGCTACGCAGGTCAAAATTAGTAGCGCACATGTTCAAACAAACTCGTGTTGTTTACATGGGCACAGCGCACGCGCACTGCCGCCATCGCGCCATGGAGTCGAGACTGCGCCCGCGCTGCCTGGTGAGCGAGTCTAGATTTATTACTTACTAGCTGACCCCCGCGGTTTCACCCACGTACGGTATTTTTTATGCGGTACATACACTAAAACTTTTTGTTCAAAAAAAATAACCTAAGTTACTCCTTATAATATCAGCTATCTGCCAGTGAAAGTTCCGTCAAAATCGGTCCAGCCTTTTCGGAGATTAGCTGGAACAAACAGTACAGACAAAAACAATTTTAAATAGTTTTTTGGTATACATAGTACTTAATACTTCAATATGCATTTAGTATAATGCTGTTATTTTTACATTACAAACAGACACATAATTTTATAAGCTCATATTGATCTCACCTGTAGAATATATATATTGGGCCTTTTCAGGTCGTAAATGTTTATACATTGCAAATTGTTGATGGTGATGGTGTGTACAATTAACCTGAATATTGTTATTTCTTTACGTGGCTTCGACGCATCCATTTTCTATTGAATGATTTAATTTTCTTAATCTTTTCCTCCACTCTAACACCAAGGTACGAATTCTGTGGTTCCATATTTTCTTGTTCAACCTTCATAGTAAATATTAGGTCTTGACCTATGAAATTGCCGTTTTGTATGAAAAATATAAACGATTTTTTTTCATGTATTTTTTATTTGTATCAATCGAAGTAATCACCCATGCAATCAATGCATCTTTGCCAACGCAGTTGCTGTTTATTGATGCCCTTCTTAAAGAAATCAGCTGGACGGGAGGCAACAAATTCTTCAAAGGCATTTTGTACTGCCTCTCGGGTATTGAATTTTTTTCCCGCCAAGAAGTTATCCAAATTCTGGAAAAAGTAGTAGTCTGTAGGCGCAAGGTCTGGTGAGTAGGGCGGATGACGGAGAACTTCCAACCCCAGTTCTTGCAACTTGGAGACCGTCTGCTGTGCAGTATGAGGTCGCGCGTTATCGTGCAGGAGCAGCGGAGACGAGCGATTGACCAATGCTGGTTGGAGATGTGCCAGCTTCTCCATCATTGTGTTCAGTTCTTCACAGTACACATCTGCAGTAATGCTCACCCCGTTTGGTAAGAAGCTGTGATGAAGACCACCAAACAGTGACCATTACTTTTCTAGGGGTAAGTTTTCGTTTAGGGCATTGTTTAGGTGCTGAACCAGGATCCAACCACTTTGCTGAGCGCTTGCGGTTATCAAACAGAATCCATTTTTCATCGCAGGTAACAATGCGGTTCAAAATTCCTTCATTTGTGTGTCCGTTGAGCAGTGCAAGGCACGTTTCGACGTGTACTTCGCGCTGGCGATCATTGAGTTCGTGGGGCACCCATTTGTCAAGCTTTTTTACCTTGCCAATTTGACGCAAATGGACCAATATTGTTTTGACGCTAACGTCGAAAGCTGCTGCTAATTCAGCCGTCGATTGTGTATCATCAGCTTCCACAATCGCCTTTAATTCGTTATTGTCGACCAAAGTCTTCGGACGACCGCGAGGTTCATTTTTCAGGTCGAAATTCCCAGAACGGAAGCGAGCAAACCAATAACAGGTGGTGCGTTGGTTTGTAGTGTTAGCTCCGTAAACGTCGTTGATGTTGCGTGCCGCTTGTGCCGCGTTGCTGTCACGACGGTACTCATATTCCATAATTACTCGAATTTTTAACGTATCCATGATGACGAAAAAGATTGAAAATGTAACACTAATCAATAAACAAATGACTACTTTTGGAAAAAGAATTCTATGTTTTTAAAATAAAATTAATTTGAAATTAGAATTCTTAGCCAAACAAAAATTATTTTGATTTGAAATGGCCAGTACTGCAGAACGGCAATTTCATAGGTAAAGACCTATTATCATACCTTTTCAACACACTCGCTCGTAAAGTGACATTTATTCACAACATTTATTGCAAAATACAAGTCTGTTTTTTTCCTGCAAGTGTGTTGAAAAACGTCGTATGACACGATGACACGCGTGTGCATTGATTATTACACTCACTTATCGCTTAATACCGCCTGGAGTGTTAATGACCAACTTTGCACACATATTTCGTTAAGTGAGAGTAATTTTGTGATAAGTAGACTAACCTCACGTATTTTTCTTTGGTGGTCCTTCTGGGACATTCTGCCAGTGTCAGCGTAGATAAAACGAGGAAACGGAATTAAAAAAATATGCGTATCTATGGACCCTACGTTAATCGTTAAATTCAAATGAGTTGGTATTCGTCTAGCGTCGCGGTCGCCAGCGTCTGGTTAATAAAAGCGACACGGAGGTCGCGTGATCTGACCGTTGTCCTGAATAAATAAACCATAATTTATGTTGCGTTCAACATCATGTTTGTACAACGCCGATTATGTATTTCACATCTGAAGATGTATTTTTTTATAATTTTTAATAGCATCCATAAGAAAAACATTATTGGCAACTTGATTTCTATCATACTGGAATCTGGTTTTAGTTTTATTTATTGTTCGGTAGCTTATTATTGTTTATCTGTAGCAATTTTATGCTGCGGTGACCTGCGGTACCGTTCGCAGTATCCATACATCCATTCTATAGGCATACATGTTGGCATAATAGGTCTACTAGGTATATCGTAGAAATTAATATTCCCGCTAAAACTATAAATAAGCAAAACCTCTCTTCTGCAGTCTTGTGTATTTATTATTGAAACTAGGTACCTACCAACTAGGAGTGGACCTAAACCATAAATTCGTTACCAAGACATCAGACACGATAGCTTGTTTGGCCTCGTGAAACGATCGGCGACATAATTATAAATTCTAAGGGTTTTGAAGATTGTCTTACCTGACTTGAGTGCCTGCTTGAGCACCCTCCACTGCTTCGTATGGTACAGTGACAATGACAGCACAACAACAAAGAATATAACACAACCACTCGCGGCTAAAGTCAGATTTAACGTCTGCAGGTCCCATTTCACGTCACCATCCTCTTGTTCGATCACTTCACTATCGTAGTCCACGTATTCGTAATATTCGTAATCACTAAGTTCACTCGTTTCATTGTCTTTGGTGTGATTGTGCACTCGTTTGGGGGTGTTGAAGGGCCAGATGTGCACTTCAGAGAGTGACTGGCATACCGTGTCCCTGTGGATCTCGCAGGGGTACTTGACGGCGAGGCGACGAGCTGGGTCGCAACGGGTGCAGGGCACGCACACTCCGCTGCGCCGGTCCCACCAGCTCGTCCCGCGCTCGCACACCTCACCGCCCCACACGGAACCGAGTGCCAGCGTTGCGACCACCAGACACAACTTGGTTATGTCTCCTCGCATCACCTGTTGATTATATCACTTTTAGCGTGCATCTCTTTCCTATGACTTAGTGACTTAAGTCTTAGTCCAAAAAACTGTTAACAGAATAGGTTCGATTAAGTCACGTTTAACCAATCAAATAACATTACTTGCAGTTCCTGGAGGATGGAATTATGTTTTTTTTCACGCAAAAACAGTTAATTAATGGGCTTATTCCTGGTTGGTAGTGGAAGAGAGAATTGAAATTGCCAAATCTAATAAGATATAGGGTTTATTATTTTGGTTTTATATTTGGTGGTAATCTATTTAGGCGATAATGTTATAATTGAGATTTTTCTTCAGATACCTATACATTATGTAACTACTGTACATACATGTACTGTACTCACTAACTACTTTTCAAAAGCTGTCATAATTGTTATCTTTGATTATCGCAAAGTAGGTTTTGCGTTATGCTCAAACATACAGATAGACAGATTAGTAAGACACAGATTTGACTAGCTGGGGAAGCATGTAACCTAGGTAGTTAGGTATACTTACTTACATTATTATGTAAACGACCGAGAAGCGCTTACCTTTATACTTAAATTCATGAATGCTGTCTAAGTATTCACGAACGGCCACATCTCAATAATTATATTTATTAGAAAGCTCACTTTCACTATTTTCACATTTGTACATGAACATATGTTTTGTAGTTACGATTTACTCATCGATATCATTTATGAGTAATTTTACGTTTAGAATCTGTTAAGGTGCACACACTGTGTACTGCTGCTCAGTAAAAAGACGATCGCAGATCTGACGGTTTGCCTGCGGCTGGCTGCGGGCTGCGCGGGAGACGCGGCCAAACATTGAACTGTAGCGAAGCGAGCGCTGTGCGGTCCCCTATCCCTACTCCCACGCAGGATGCGCGCTCGTTTACGTGTAGCAGCGGTCTAGCGGTTAGACCCGGCTCTTTCTACGTCACAACTTATCCAGAACTATGGTATGGTATAGTACTTATAGTACTCAATAAAATTATTTCTAGCTATAGGATACTATAGTACTTACACTGTAAATAGAACCAACGTTCTAAAGTCTACGTTTGTAATATTTTTATAACGATTAATCTCTGATGATTATTTTCAGGCGTTTTATTGGGTAGGTATTTCTTGATGTACCATACGCAACCTTTATTATTAATAAATTACAGTTTAAAAAAACTAAAAAAACACGCTAAAAAGCCCTGCACTAAAAAGTGTTAAATAATTATAAAATTGAACCTAAATATATTCTCTGTCTATCCCGTAAGGGCCTAAATGTAAGCAATTTCAAATATTGAACTTAATTACAAAAATTGCTATTTTTGTAATTAAGCTATATTAATTATGCTATATTTAGGTTCAATTTTATAATTATTTAACACTTTTTAGTGCAGGGCTTTTTAGCGTGTTTTTTTAGTTTTTTTAAACTGTAATTTATTTTTTATTTTTTAGTCAACATAAATTATTCATACCATTTTATTATGTTACTTATACCATATTTTCACCCAATATCAATTTATTTCACATTTATAATGAGTATTTAGCTTCAGTGCCGACTCTTTGACTCCACCAACAGACTCAGAAAACCATATTTGGCCAAAATGCACATAATACGATTACAATACGTCCAAACACGGCTAGAATACGATGCTCCGCTATGGGGTTCCAGTGCCAACCCTCCGACTTCATCATCAGACCCTGAAAACTATACATGGTCAAAATTCATCTCACGACATTTCCAACAACCCCAAACACGGCTTGGATACGATGCTCCACTATGGAGTTTCAGTGCTTACCCTCCTACTCCATCATCAGACCCTGAAAACCATATAAGGTCAAAGTTCATCTTACGACAATTCCAACAAGCCCAAACACGCCTAGGAAACGTTGGTCCGTTATGGAGTTCCAGTGCCTACCCTCCGGATCCATCATCAGATCAGCTCGATGGTACCAAATTATTGTATTGTCATCGGTACTTGATAAGTGTGCAAAATTTCAGTTTAATCTGACGTCTGGAAGTCGATGAAAATTACGTTCGATGATTCCTTTACATACATTCATACATACATACATACATAGATACATACATACAGGTGAAGCTAATAAAAGCGTGTTAAAAATATTCTGAAATTCGGAGCCTACCATTGATGACTTAGAGAAAAGGTAAGTATTCTAATTATACCTGTCTTTCTAGCTGTTGAACTTGGTACCACAGAAAACAGATTTTTTATATACCTACTTACTACCTATTTTATTTGGGCCTGTGTTGTGCTTCACCACAATTTCACCATGGTTAAAGAGATGATGTGACTTAAGGTGGTAAACACACAAAGCTAGAAGGGGTAGGGGACAGATTTACTGAGAAACTCCAGGGTGGACAGCCTGGCAGGCCAGTAGGGACTACAAAGTACTCTTAACTACCACCGAGCTATACAGGAATTTTTTTTTCTCAGTACGGATATTTTTTTTGGTGGTTCAGTATCCGTAATAGAACACATTTCCATTATTTATTCAATACTTTATTTTTTCTTTTTGACTTTACTTGAAAACAGACAAATATGGACATTCTATTCGTAATCATATCAATGAGAGCGTGTAGCGGCCGCCGGCCGCGCGGCGGGTGTCGGAGGGGGAGAAACTCCCTCCCGGCCTTCCTGGCCGGCCGGTGCTCGACCGACAGTCTGCGCATGCCCACGCGCCGCGTAAGTCGTCACGTGTTTCGTTTCCGCGCAAGGACCGCGCCGCGCGTGTTTCGTACATACCTACATCGTCCGATCACGACACGATGTCTTAATGGTGCGAGTTTATTACGACGAATGTATGTCAGTGAGAGCATACCTCGTATGCAAGCCCATGGGATCCGTAGCCCCGCGGTCCCTAATGAAAATACCATTTTAGCAGCCACTGAAGGCTGCTTGATCACGGGTAGTTCAAGACCCCGAATCACGCACAAGGGTCTGGCAGACTGCGACTGGCGCTCGAAGTCCAAGAAACAATTTTTGATTTCTTTGGGCGAGATCCAAGAGCCGGTAGCTACGATGCGGTACGTGTACGTCCTAGACGAACGAATTTAAACGACTTAAAGTTAAAAATAATGAACGCCTTTCGTGAAGTGAAAAGTTACACTAGTGTTCTGAACAAAAAGGCCATTTATTCAAACGTGCACGTTTATGCCTACAAAGAGGAGGCTTGATTTTGAACAATTATTACAATACAGTGATTAGTGGGGGTAAGCAATTATTTTTAATTAACAAGTTTAGTGATAGGTTATTTTTGACTGATAATAATACTTAGTTGATTCCTAAGTACCTAAGTAGTAGTATGCATACCATACCATTAAGTAGTTTTCAATTTATTATTTTTATTATGTTTTTTTTATAAGTGCCTTAATTTAATTGATAATACTTCATTTTTTGCATTTTGATGGTCTAAAGCCCATGAAATTATGAAGGAATAATTGGAATTACTCTTCAAATAACTACAGGTCACAGCCAAAACTTTAAAGTGCTAGACATTTTCGAAACTGATAAATAACCCGCGCACAGCTGATAGTAGGGGCCACGTTCCGCTGCCCCCGCCGCGGCCGCCCGCTGCGCGTTCACCATAAAAAAAGTTTCAATTTAGACATCTTTCGGTACCGATAACTTTATTTTTTTGTACTAAGACATATAAAAATAAAAAATAGGTTTTTCATAAAACTCGTTTAAGTTTAATTTGGCAAAATTTCCGTACTGGATAAAAAAAATTCCTGTATGGTTTCCACACCATGTTTTCCTTCACTGAAAGCTCAGGATTCGAATCCACGACTTTTGCCACGGCATTCGACCTAACTAAGTGATTACCTACCACAAGCTATCATTGTCTTTGATCATAACAGGTACTTAACCGAGATTTTTTTCACTTAGGGGGCCTACCACAAGCTCTTTATCCCGTTTTGACGTCGGATCAAAGAAAGATAAAAGTCAATTAAGGTTATAATAATATTGTTTTAAGAGCTTGTGGTTCGCCCTCTGTAGTTAGGTTTTTATACAGAGTTTTCCATTCATTAAATATTAGGTCTTTACCTATGAAATTGCCGTTTTGTATGAAAAAATTTAAACGATTTTTTTTCATGTATTTTTTATTTGTATTTATCGAAGTAATCACCCATGCAATCTATGCATCTTTGCCAACGCAGTGGCAGTTTATTGATGCACTTCTTAAAGAAATCAGCTGGACGGGAGGCAACAAATTCTTCAAAGGCATTTTGTACTGCCTCTCGGGTATTGAATTTTTTTCCCGCCAAGAAGTTATCCAAATTCTGGAAAAAGTAGTCTGTAGGCGCAAGGTGTGGTGACGGAGAACTTCCAACCCCAGTTCTTGCAACTTGGAGACCGTCTGCTGTGCAGTATGAGGTCGCGCGTTATCGTGCAGGAGCAGCGGAGACGAGCGATTGACCAATGCTGGTTGGAGATGTGCCAGCTTCTCCATCATTGTGTTCAGTTCTTCACAGTACACATCTGCAGTAATGCTCACCCCGTTTGGTAAGAAGCTGTGATGAATCACACCGGCGCTAGACCACCAAACAGTGACCATTACTTTTCTAGGGGTAAGTTTTCGTTTAGGGCATTGTTTAGGTGCTGAACCAGGATCCAACCAACTTGCTGAGCGCTTGCGGTTATCAAACAGAATCCATTTTTCATCGCAGGTAACAATGCGGTTCAAAATTCCTTCATTTGTGTGTCTGTTGAGCAGTGCAAGGCACGTTTCGACGCGTACTTCGCGCTGGCGATCATCGAGTTCGTGGGGCACCCATTTGTCAAGCTTTTTTACCTTGCCAATTTGACGCAAATGGACCAATATTGTTTTGACGCTAACGTCGAAAGCTGCTGCTAATTCAGCCGTCGATTGTGTATCATCAGCTTCCACAATCGCCTTTAATTAATTCGTCATTATCGACCAAAGTCTTCGGACGACCGCGAGGTTCATTTTTCAGGTCGAAATTCCCAGAACGGAAGCGAGCAAACCAATAACAGGTGGTGCGTAAGGTGCGTTGGTTTGTAGTGTTAGCTCCGTAAACGTCGTTGATGTTGCGTGCCGCTTGTGCCGCGTTGCTGCCACGACGGTACTCATATTCCATAATTACTCGAATTTTTAACGTATACATGATGACGAAAAAGATTGAAATGCGATGAAAATGTAACACTAATCAATAAACAAATGACTACTTTTGGAAAAAGAATTCTATGTTTTTAAAATAAAATTAATTAGAAATTAGAATTCTTAGCCAAACAAAAATTATTTTGATTTGAAATGGCCAGTACTGCAGAACGGCAATTTCATAGGTAAAGACCTATTATCATACCTTTTCAACACACTCGTTCGTAAAGTGACATTTATTCACAACATTTATTGCAAAATACAAGTCTGTTTTTTTCCTGCAAGTGTGTTGAAAAACGTATTACTACCTACCTACATTGTATTATAGTCGGCGCGGAACTAGTTGGCCGTTCGGGCTGAACTGATTCATCTTGCTATTGAAATCTCATATGCGTTTTATTTAAATCAGACCATGCCTTTGCGACGGCAACACGCGTCAAATGTTCCGGACAGTTTGGATTGTGCGCCTCGCACATGAGATTTCGATAGCAAGATGAACTGGTTCGGCCCAAGAAGCCAACTAGTTCAGCGCGTACTATGTAGGCTTAATATTTCAGTGATTTGCGACCGTACGGTAAGTATTGGTTCATTTGCCACATTGTGTTATAAATAAATAAATATCCTGGGACATTCCTCACACACGGTCATCTGATCCCAAACTACTGTACTGTACTATGGAAACCAGATAACTGATATACCTAATATACAGGTCGTTGTTTTGGTCAGCGACGAGCGACTCAGGGTCGATAATACAAATGATACTGGTGCTAAAAAAATATATAAAAAAAATACTTTATTTTTATTAATAATAAAAATTAAAAAATAAAACTTGAAAATCATGTAATAAGCTAAAGTGTAGACATAATACTCAACGGGAGTGCGAGGGAGTAAAGGGGTGGGGCGATGGCGGCTTGTGCCTAGCTCTAGTCAGTGCACGTGCCTAGTAACCATACTTTGCGGTAATTTTATTTTTAATTGAATAAGGTATTTCTCAACATATTTACAGTATTTAATGGAATTAAGTCCATTTTTGAGGAATATATATTTTGTACTACAGCTCCTGGGTCGCTTGTCGCCGACCAAAACAACGACCTGTATATTAGGTATATCAGTTATCTGGTTTCCATAGTACAGTACAGTAGTTTGGGATACTACTTTTTTGTTTGTAAATAGGACATTATTACACCCAGACTCGGGACATACTACGTTAGTACTATTAATTATTCTGTGGACATAAAGACATGTTCATGCACACAAATGCATTTCCTGTGTGGGAATCGAACTCACGACCTGCGGCGCGATAGGTGTTATCTTAACTTAACCAAAACTATACCTAAGCCAACAAGACGAGATAAAGAATGTATACAAGATTTCAATTATTATTTAAATAAATTATGTTGCCAGCCGCTTTACCGACCGAGTATTTTATTTATATCACTTTCATATAGTCCGCATTATAGTCACCGTCCAGTCATGTTTTAGTAAAATGGTGGTCATTGTACTAAAACTTTGTACGGACTTTTTGAGACACCTTGTAAAGTCATGAGATACACATAATTCATTTCATTTCACTGGTGCACATGGATTGATCTCTATTGGATAAAATACCACCGTTAATATGCAATAAAACTCAAAATACACGAATTTATGAAAATAAAAATGAAAACGCAACGTCACTGCAAGTTCCCGCCAAAATGTCCAGCTAGTTTTTTTTTTAATTTTTTCATAACCATAGATACCTACAAAGTCCTTCAGTCGCATACATTTTATTTATAATATCACTTTCATATAGTCCGCACATTAACTTTCACATAGTTCGCATTATCAGTCACCGTCCAGTCATGTTTTAGTAAAATAGTGGTCATTGTACTAACATTTTTCACGGACTTTTTGTGACAACCTGTAAAGTCACGATACACATATTCATTTCGTTTCACTTCACTGGTGCACATGGATTCTTTTTTGGAGAAAATACCATCCTATCCCATCATATACCGATAATAAGCAATAAAAATCAGAATACACGAATTTATGAAAATAGAAATGAAAACGCAACGTCACTCTGCAAGTTCCCGCCAAATATTCCAGTCAGCCAGTCAGCAGCAGGCTTTGCCAGATCGTTCCTTTTGGAACATTTTTCGCTATATTTTACGGTCATGCGTTCCCTTTTCGTTCCATTTTTCGTGCGTTCTTTTTAATTCCATTTTGTATAACTGGTATGTACATACAGACGACCACCACCACAGGTGCCACCGACTGGTACACAAAAATGTTAAGTCACACAGACTTAAAACATTACTAATTCTGTACTTTGCGAACTATTCTAAATGTAATATTTGTTCAACTTTTATTTCATTTGCGTTTTTTCACAGTGAATTTCGTTCCTTTTCAGACATCCCGGGCGTTCTCAATATCCAATCACTACACTACCAACCAACTACCAATACACCATGCAATACACCATGATCCAAGAAATGATACCATGCAATACACTACTGGCAATGTGGCAACACCAATCAGTTCAGTTCAGTCAGTTTGTCATTCATTTCATTGATTTGATTTATTCGTAAATATTAATTATTTAATCGGTCTCGGTCATTTAAAATTGAAAGAGTTTAGGTATGTGCTAAAGAATTGATTTCATTATTGAATTGTATGTTATACTACGAGTTCGTGCTATTCAATCTTTATACACTAAGTTGTACAAATTAAGTTATAAGTTTTACAGATCTTGCTCCTTCATTTAATAAGGTCACAGATATGAGCACAATTGATCGCAGTAGAGGAAATCGTCATGTGCGGGAAATTCAAGGTGAAGTCCAAGATCCCTCTGTCTCCTCCACGGTTCATATCCTCCACCAAACCATTACTCAACCAAGAATAAACACCATAAGAACAGACTGTGTTGGATTGTTCTATCCTCTCCCAAGTACCTATCCACTCCCTGTTTTATTTATATTTATTGTGTAACATAGTGCAAATACTTGAACACTAGCAAGGTTATAACTAAATGGAATATTACTATTTTTCAGATACAACATATAATGCAACACCAAATGCTGGGGAAGTATCAACATCTAAAGCAATAGTATTAGTTGCTATTATATTTATATCGTCATTGCTTGCATTGGGGCTTCTCTATACTCAGTTCCCAGACTTAGAAGAGTAGGTTGCAAATATGGATTCATTAATTAAAATACCTTTAATAAATAAATATCCTGGGACATTCCTCACACATGGTTATCTGATCCCAAACTAAGCAGAGCTTGTTCTATGGAAACCAGATATCTGATATACTACTTTTTGTTTGTACAGACATGCAGGCATGTTCATGCACACAAATGCATCACATGTGTGGGAATCAAACCCCACAACCTGCAGCATTATAGGTGGAATCCTAACCAACTGGTCTGTCAAGTCTTTGACTGTTAACTTTAAAATCCAAATTGTTTAATTTCAGGCATGAAAAACAGCATATTCATCTACCATGGGACCTAGAAGATGCCAAGCATCTAGGTTTAGTGTTAGACAGATATAAGGAGAAATATTTCTTTGAAGTATTATTTGGAGTTTTCTTAGTTTATATTTTGTATCCTTTTTAAATACATTTTTAGAAACCTTGTGTTTCTTACTCTTTAAACTTATCTAAATACTACTTGGATGGTTAAGAGCTCACCATACAATGAAATGAACTATTTTTATGTTATAATACCTACTAGTAACAACTACCAGAAATGATCATAGTATGATTAATAACAAGAAGTTTTTCATTACGTCCCTTACTGCTTGAAATGGGGAAATGGCAATATTTTTGGCTATGTGAGGGTTGGCCCTAAATCGCAACATCTACCATTCAATATTATTATTTGTTAAACTACTATTCAATGTTATCTTACAGAAGTTAATAATTTCCTATACAGATTTTCAGTTTGCAAACATTTGCAATACCTGGATCACTTTTTTTGAGTATCCTTTCAGGGTTCTTGTTTCCATTTTATTTTGCTCTAATTTTAGTATGCTGCTGTTCAGCTATAGGTGCAAGTTTATGTTTCTTTTTGTCAAATCTCCTTGGTAAGAAGTTGGTGCAGAAGTTCTTCCCAGAGAAAGCATTACAATGGTCAAAAGCTGTGGCAAAGCACAAGAATAACTTGCTCAACTATGTAATATTTCTGAGAGTGACTCCCTTTTTACCAAACTGGTTCATTAATTTAACTGCACCTGTTATTGGTGTTCCATTAGTGCCATTTGCTTTGGGAACATTTATAGGTAAGAATTTATATATTTTTTCAGCATTGAAATTAATATTTCTTACAAAGTTTGTTGTAAATTAAGAATTTATTATTTCTAGGTGTGGCCCCACCATCATTTGTAGCCATTCAAGCTGGACAAACTTTGCATACCTTGACATCGACAAGTGATGCTTGGTCATGGACATCTATCACTGTTCTCAGTATCTTTGCCCTAGTTTCTCTAGTGCCAGTATTCCTCAAAGATAAACTAAGAGAAAAATTTGAATAAAAGCATTTAGTACAATTTAGCAAAGTTTAATAATTTAATAAATAAATTGGTGTTTTGTACATTCCATTGTCACATTTTATTGGTATCATAAGACATTGATTTTCTCATTAACAATATGAGCCAACATGTGCAATTAGAGTCACATTTCCAAATGAAGATTGCAGTTTAGGTCTCCAGTACCACCAGTTATACCACACTGAAACAAATAAACCATACAAAATAAAATAAATTCATCTATTTATTTATGAATACAATATTACATTAAAGTTTACATAGTTTAGGAATTTCAATACTTATGCCTTGATATTTATATGCAACCACACCCATTTCACAACAAAGAAATTTGTTCAGCACAGTATTTAAATCATGATAAGTATTCGCTCACTTCCCTCCAATATGGCGAGGAGGGCGATGGCTGCCACACGCGTCATACTTGTGAACAGGTGCTGCTTGTGGGGGCTGGTCTGCTTAAGTTTGCCATTTATTTATTTACTTATTAAATATAGATTCAGACTACTTTGTAGTTTTGCCGCCTCGCCGGGGCACGCAATTGTTGTCAGTGCGATTAGAATGTAAATATTATGTAATGAATCTAAGCTTGTTTTGAAAAGAGTAATTGCTGAGTTTATTGCCGGCTCTTCTCAGCAAATGCAACCTTCCGAACCGGTATTAGAGTATTAGAGTCATACTTTTCATAAGTGCCTGCGAAGGTCTATTTGAATAAATGATTTTGAATTTTGAAAAAAAAGTATACGAGTGCATACTTACATAAATTAGTTTCCTTTAATTCTACTTTTAATGTTTTACACTGATGTTTGCATTCCTCAGCTGGAACCAATTCTACAGTTCTAGAGCCACTCAGTACTAATAGAAATGAAAAACTACATTCTGTGTCTGGTATTTGAAATGACTCCTGACTTGTATCAATTATGATGAATCTTTCAGTGCTTTGTCCGAATTTTGGTACAACTTTTGGTCTTGGTATTACTTGCCTCAATACTTTTGCCAAATTAATATTATTGAATTTCCTGAAAAAAAATATCTATCTTATAAAATTATTTTTCTTTGTAATTGGATTATTAAAATTACAATACTAACCATACATAGGAGTTCTTTTCACTGATTAGTTGTTGATGAAGCAATTCACTTGGGCTTATGTAGTATTTATTGTTTACATGGATTTTTGTGGATTCTCTATCAAATACATCTTTATGAATCATATATAGATTTCTGAGTGATTCGAAGTCAATAACTTGTTGCTCAGTCTAAAAATAAAATTTCACCTTTATCATAAGTTTATACATAACTCCTAAATAACAAGAGGCAAATTTTCAAGGGACAACTTTCTACTATCATATGAATCAGACTTGCTTGAGCCAATGAGTGTTAGCTGCTTAGAGTTGATTGTAGTGGAAATCTATAGGATAATATGATAATGAAATAAGTCAGGATTCATAATGATTTTATATACTTACCTCATAAATAAATGGTGCAGTGTGTTGTTCATTGACTGGTGTAGGATCATCCACTAGGCCTACATTGCTTACGGCGCTGCATGGCCAACAGTCCATATCTACTACAGTGAAGAATGGATTTTGCACTAAACATGTGTCATGGTAAAAGTCTGGAATTACATACGTAAATCATAGGTACTAACATTTCTTCAAAAAGTTTAATAAACTAAGACTATAGTCTATTTCAAATAACATGAGTTCGGTGACACATGGTATTTTATTAAATTTCTCAATGGTTAATGTTGATTTCGATTTAATAAAGGAATACTATGATAGAGCTAGGTTTCACGAAATATTGTGAATATTATTTCAGAGTAATCAAATGGAATTTCACTAGATATTGGTAAAAAACCCTTGACCTTGACGACTCATCCTATGTGAAATAGAGTATAGCTTTCTACCTGCATGTTTACCTGCTATCCCTATTTTACCACTTTAGGCTTAGGGGTAGCACTTCTAGGGTACTCTGCTTAGGTATGAGCTGGGCATTGTGTCATTCAGTGTTTGAATTATGTAGATTGAAACCACAGACTACGGAGGACATATTCTCGCTAACAAAAAACTGTCTATGGAGTCGGCCACGTTTCACGCACACCTTAGTTGGCTATTCCGTGGGAAATTAGACTCTGTCGCCGTTTACACAGACTCACACATTAGTTAATGTGTGAATGTGTGCGTGCTGGCTTGTATGTACAGCGTGGTGGCCGACTCGAGTGACACAGTTTTTTGTTAGCGAGAATATATCCGACTTTTTTTAATATCTGTGATTGAAACATTCACATCTGTGTTCATATTAGATTAAATATTTTGATTATTTACAAACCAGTGAGTGCAGGAAACAGTGATATAATTGGGATAGAGATCTTCCTCAATAATTTTAATCCAGGATAGATATATTCTTGTAAATTACATACTATACTACTGTAAATAGACTTGCAATTGTAAGCAGCACAAACAATAACAATTACTCCTAATACGTATATAAATAGACGATATTTTTTAATAGAATGGTGATCTCGAATTCCTAATTGGTGGGTATTTTCCATTGATCTAATGGATTCAAAGTATAGTTTTTTAAATTCCTCTTCGGTCATTCCTGTATCAGTACATTGTTTTTTCAAACTTCTGATAGTGATTGAGTATTCTTCCAAAAGTTGTTCGTTGACCATTATTGATGAAGTAACAAAATACTATGTTGATAAAGGGGAAAAGCTGATGTTAAAAGTTATAGCCATTTAACTTGTCTTTCTTGTAAGAGTAAAAAAAATCATGGAGTTTTCTTGAGCTATCCTTTTTTTTATATCTATTCTGTGACCACTATATGCTCAAAATAAAATACGTCAAATACGTGACAAGCAAGCACAAACAAATTGTTGTTGTTGTTGTTTATAATATTCGCCAAAAGGCAGGCAAAGGTCTGAGCCATACAGCCTAGTCTTATTTACATTTGTTCATAATATCTTCAAATTCAAAAGGCGAGCGCCATGTCTGTTTTTCTAAAAAAGGTCTAATCCAGGTCTGATTTATTCAATTCAAAAGGCTAAAAGCCATGTCTGTTTTATTCCTTCCAAAGAAGGTCAAAGCCAAATCTGATTTGATATTTTATAGGGCCGAAGCCATGTCTCATCCGTTATTTTTCCGTCCATAATAGTCATGTTTTAGTACAATGGTGGTCATTGTACTAAAAATTTTCACATACTTCTTGAGACAACTTGAAAAGTCACGATACACATATTCATTTCATTTCACTTCACTGGTGCACATGAATTGATCTTTATTGGATAAAATACCACCGATAATATGCAATAAAACTCAAAATACACGAATTTATGAAAATAAAAATGAAGACTGTAAAATATTAAGTTTCATTAATATTTGTGTATTCTGTTCTCGCAAATATAGAATCTATTCAGTTAAAGTTTTAAAAAATATGCTTGTTTTCATGTGTTTCTATCCTTTAAAATCACGTTTCATATGATTTTTTTTAAGTATTTTAGCCATTTTCCTGATGGATACGATAATTTTGATCCATATACGAGCATATACGATAATTTTACAGCCCTGGTACGATAGCTGCCTGGCTTCAGGTTGTGAACACTGGTCTCATCCGTTATTTTTCCCGTCCATAATAGTCATGTTTTAGTACCACCATTGTACTAAAAATTTTCACGGACTTCTTGAGACAACTTGAAAAGTCACGATACACATATTCATTTCATTTCACTTCACTGGGGCACATGAATTGATCTTTATTGGATAAAATGCCACCGATAATATGCAATAAAACACAAAATACACGAATTTATGAAAATAAAAATGAAGACACGACGTCACTCTGCAAGTTCCCGCCAAAAAGTCCAGTGACGTTCAAAATGCAACATTTGTAATCGTCATCGAGGAACAATCCCTAGAGAAGTAATACCGTGCAATCCGATTCCGCAACTAGTCAGTGATTTGTCACTGATTTGTATCTGCTCATGAGTGCCCTTGTACAGTATCGACCAAAACCTCGATCCGCGCGTACGTATCAAACATATACTTTTTGTCAATATTTCACAATGTCTTGCTGTTCAATTAAGTGGTGTGGGAATAACAGTCGAAATTCTAGTTATAAAACAAACGGAATCACTTTTCATCGGTAATTAACAATTTATTACATGAATTTACTTATTTTTCATCACAGCTCAAGATATACTGGACGCACGCGTTGACGTCATTTATCTCCATCTCACTTTCACCCGTTATATTTCTATTTTCATCCTTTTCTTTCGATGATCGCGCCTCCCCGCTAGTGTTGGGCTTGGATAAGAAAATCATTATCGATATTAGGAAACTTATTTTGTTCAGAGAGAAAAATGTTTCAGTTTACTTAGTAAAGGTGTTACGCAGTGGCGTAACAATACCATCTGGGGCCCGTGGAAAATTCTTTTGATAGGGCCCTATCAGTAAAAATCGTCACGTTGTACTCAATTTAATTTTAATAAACTTCAAGATTTTCAGCGTACTCAATTACACGTTGTATGTATATGTCCCACTAATGGCCATAGGCCTCCTCTCTTAGGCGAGAGGGAATGGTCTGTAGTCCCCACGCTAGCCCAATGCGTATTGGAGACTAGTTGTCTCACTTTGGATTTTAAGCAGAACTTATAAAAATATACTTTTCAAATAAAATAAAATACTCAGGTACAATGTATAAAAATATTTTTGAGCTCGCGGCCTCTTGGGCCGGGGCCCTCTTGGGTCGGGGGCCCGTGGCATTTTGCCAGCCCTGCCACCCTATAGTTACGCCACTGGTGTTACGCGGACGATGCGGCGAGCAAGTTCTCAACCGGTGAATCGTAGCGCCAAGGCGCCTTACTTTTATACTACGTGTTAATATTGCTATCCTGCTCTAACATAATATACCTATAATGATGAATCGTAGCGCCAAGGCGCCTTACTTTTATACTACGTGTTAATATTGCTATCCTGCTCTAACATAATATACCTATAATGATCCAGTATGTTCGGAAATATTCATGAAAAACAAACGAACTTAATCTAGAACCTTCCTGAACTAGGTTCGAGATCTTTCGATAGGTATACTATGTCTTTCTGAAATGTTCGGGATTATTCTCGAACCTTCCACAATGTTCTAGGACAGATTTCGAGAAGGTTCCTGAAAGTTCTATCGATACCAATTACTTTTCTAGAACTTTCCACAGTTTTCCAGTACCTTCCAGAATGTTCTATTTAAAATTAACTTGTTTTGTGCAGTTTATACCTATTGTTTACAGAATCTGACTACTATATTTTGTATACCTAACTTACAATGAATATTAAAAACTATAACTATAAAGAACATATTAGGTAAATAGGTAGATATTGTTTTCGTCCTGTACCACCAGTATTGATTTATCACTCCCAAAAATCCGCGCATTTCAAATTTTATCAAAATAGAGCCATTATCGAGAATGATTACATCATACTGTCGAATTAATACCAAAATATACTATGCAAACAATTATTATAAACAAACTTGCTAGTTACGATAACGTAGAAATATTTGTAAAAAACCATGACAAACGACTGATATTAGAATACTCCTACATTTATATTAGTGCAACAAGTATCGATATCGATACAATTTTCACCCTCATCTCTAAATCTTAGTGTGTCCTTGAATGAGCCAATCACAGCGCACTGCCGGTGGTGGGGAATTGGCGGAATAGATTTCAAGCAATATGTACGTCATTGCGCTTCTATGGGTTAATTGTTCCATGGTAATCGTAAAAAATAGGAGCACCTACCTACTTAGGTAATATTCTCTTGTTGGAAATTTGAAATCTACCTATATCTGGATTTTGACAAATGCGCTCCTAGTTTTTGGTTTTAGCCTGATCAAAACATCCTATATGTATATTAGATATCCTGTCCTATGTAATCTCCCAAAATGATTTAATTTATTTAATTCTGGGATCAAATATTGATCTTCCAGAATTATTAAATACCTTCATCATGAACACTAGTTGCGCCCCGCGGTTTCACCCGCGTACCCGGGGGAGATATAGCTTTCCCGGGATAAAAAGTACCCTAAGTGTTAATACAGAACATAATATTAATATCTAATAGTTTGCCAAATTTCATTAAAATCCATTCAGTAGTTTTTGCGTGAACGAGTAACAAACATCTATATCATACAAACTTTCGCGTTTATAATATTAGTAAGTATAGGGAAATCAACAAAGAAACAACAAAACTAGTGTATTGTTTTTTTTTTTCGTGGGGAAATCCTCACATGATTCTCGACCGTCCCGGAGTAGCGGCCAGGTTATGCCGGACTTTTACCGGCTAAAACCCCACGGTGGTCGCCATCTGCGCTGTAGAGAGGGGGGCGGGCTCTCGTGTTGAACGCGTACCTGCTCACCCCTCCACGCGCTGCGCTAAGATAGCTCGTCCCGGGGGAAGTGTGCTACCTCTCCCCCCAGCACACTCGCTGTGCTATCGCACGATGAGTCGTGACCACATCGACTCATCGTCCTCCTTGGGGTCGCTTCTGGGCGCACAGAGCCCCCGCCCTGATTGCCCACGACCCCAAAGGCCCCGTTTAGTCGCCTTTCACGACAGGCAGGGGAACACCGTAGCTGTTATTCTAAGCCCCAGCTACAGGGCAGGTGGGCCGCCACGAGGCACGTCTGCGCCTCGGTGGCGTCGTCTCCGAGCGGGATCGGGAGAAGGCAGCAGCCGGCCAGGCCGGCCAGGATCCGCCGCTCGGGTTCCCACGCAGGGCACACTGCGAGCGTGTACGATGCGGAATCCTGGCCGCTCCCATCGCAGTGGAAGTAGGCCGCCGTCGCCTCACGTCCGATCTTACACAGATAATCATCGAAGCATCCGTGCCCGGTGAGTCTGTATGTGAGTCGTCCACCTTGTCGCTGCATCCAGGCATCAAAGACCGGCAGGGCTGCTCCAACGACGCGTTTGCGCGTATACCGCTCCTCCCGGAGCCTCACGCGTCACGTCACGGATGCGATAATTCGTTCCTGCCGTTTGATCGCCTCTTCTGGGTCGCCTCCACCGCTATGACGGACGCTGCGAATCCGGGCATAGACCCTCGCATCCATGTCCGCCAGAATATCAAGTGACGGAAAGTGAGCCAGAATTGTCGCCTCCTCAAAGGATACTGTGCGGTATCCTCGCACGATCCGTAGTGCCATCCTTCGCTGGACGCTATAGATTTTCGTCTTACAGCGTCAGATGGCCAGCCTCTTCGCCCTTACGGGCGCCCCGTACAGGGCTAAGGATCGTATGCCCTCGCATAGAGGCGTCGTACTTCCTCCCTCGGTCCCCCGAGATTGGGCAGCAGTCTATGCATGGCACCCGCTACACTTTCGAGCCGGGGGACGAGGCGATCAAAATGCTCTTCGAAGCCCCAAGCTCGTGTATCTAAACTATATTGGTGGATTGTTGGTACCTATGGCAGATCTAACGGTACCCTTCTCGAGAGTTGTGTTTTAATATGAACTTGCAAACGATTATCAGACAGTTGAATCGTAAAAATAATATTAACAATAATTAGTAACTAATATTGGATTCTTTCACTGAGACGATAAGATAAGACGAAGTAACGACAAGCTGGGGCCTTCTGATAACACGGTCGATGTATAGAATCCTGTCAATACGACGACATGCTCTCTTACGTCTACTAGTTTTTAATACAAATAAATTACTTTATTACACTCAAATAAGCGTTAAATCGTGTTACTGCAATGAATACTTGGACTATTGTGTGATTAGTGAGAGTTTTTGTGAGCCAAGTGATATATTAACTTTTTGGAAATGTTGATATACTTTGGAAAATGCAGGAAAAAAGAAAACTAGATGGAAATTGAGGAACGCGTGCAGAGCGCGTCGTGGCGCTGGCCTCTCCTACTCTCTGTCGTGTTGCTGAACGTGCGTAATATTTGTATGTCTATAGGTAATCCAATAAATAATTGCACAATTTATTGTATACCTAATATTTAGTTTAAAACAAAATCAGTTTGGAAAACTAGTATCTGCCTCATTTCGGGCAGTGGTTTCTATAGTCTGTTCCAACTTAAGAGGACATTTTTCTAATAACTCGCACTTATTGTTATGAAATGTCACGTCGCTCAATCTTGAAATCTTATCAGTTTGCTAGGTACAATGACGTCAGACATTATCGATAACATTAAACTACGCTACATTATGTACATAGACTCAGATGTATAATAGTTATATTATATACATAGAGTCAGATGGATGCACAGGTGGTGATTAGGTATAGGTACTTGTCTCGATAACAGGATCTTGCAACGTACTAGCACAGAATATTCAATAGTACTACGTAGTACTAGGTAAGTTATTTCACACAATCAATAGGTAGAAGTCTTATCGTTGAATGGCTGATTTTCGAAACGGTGTAGTAATATGAATATAGAGCATTGAGATTTATATGCGTCCTCCTATTGCCTACATTAATTCATTTCCAGAACATTCTGATGATCCTAAATGAAGCAGGAAACTTGGTAACTGATATATTACTAGGTACTAGTTGTACGTAGTATTTATTTACTCTGATCTACTAGGTAGGTACCTACATAAATAAATATTTTTTGATATCTTTATACACGTATACAAGACACAGAACCTTCTCAGAACAAACACACATGTTCCTGCACATAAATAAATATTTGTAGGTACCGTGTGGGAATCGAACCTGTGGCGTATATCACCCAACTTTAGTCGAGTCCTTGGTCGAGTTCGATAAGCTATGAAACTGACAGATCCCAACAAACCCATGACCTCCACACCAACCAGCACGTCAATAAATGTCGTGTTATGTTCATAGATTTGTAATTTACTCTTATGTGTAACTAAAATGAATAATTTGTCAACTACTACATTATGTACTTACTCTATAAAGAGGTCCACGAAATGCATTTGATAAACAATATACTTACCTACTCAAATTCAAGAACTACCTTTCTAAGGCGCCGATCCCACAGAGAGAGTTCTAGAGTTCCGAGTTCTGCATTCCGTGTTGAATATTGTGCACACAGCAAGCAGTCTAGAGTTCTGCAATATTCGCTACTGATCGCACATCATACACTTTTTTTACTTTCAAAGGCCCCTCATAGCTTACAGGCAACGCGGAATGCAGAACTCGGAACTCTAGAACTCTTTTCTGTGGGATCGACGCCCAAGCTACCGATAAAATCTAGGCATTAGGTATCACGGAATAAATGGCATTACTTCTAATTTACAATTAGGAGTAGGATGATTGAAAATCATAATTAAGGTGTGTAAAAGGTAAAAGTAAATGAGGTCCGTGAGGTCCAGTCCAGTTTATATAAAAAATTAAAAATTCTTAATGTGACACGGTACTAGAGTGATCAGCTACTTTTGACACTGAGTCTTTATCCAAAAAGTGACAGTGCAGGCGAACAAGATGAAGATGCAAGGCGCACCGTAAATACCTGGAATAGCTATCTATGAAGGATTTGCTGATCAACTTTTCACTTACACAAAAACTCATTAAAATGTATGAAATGTAAATTTGTGGTTCGCGTATACCCCTGGGTTAGTTGCATCAAAGGGTACGTGCGGCAATCTCTTGACTAAGATAGACTAGAGCATACCATGGACTAGAGAAAGATAGTTATTTCCCAGAAATATCGCCCCGATGGAACTGGGTAAAAAACTCCTTTGCGAACCATTCCATCTCTGATCAAGAGGAATTAATAGATGTATCATGCAACAGCACACTCAAGATTTGTTTTGCAGAGCAATCACTGTGTAATTAAATGGCTGATCTATGAAAGACATTTATCGTGTCAGCGAAGCATCAATTAAATATTTAAACCCTGTCCAGAAGAGGCGATTTCGCCGCGATTCTGTCGGGATTATTACGAGTCAAAGTATGGGGGAATCGCGCGATGCCATTCGTGGCGATTTCGCCCCTTCTGTACAGGCACTTACTGCCTACTGGTTTTTCGGCTATGACAAACTTAAAAACTAAACATCGTCACAGGCCCCAACTTCAAGATGACTTGTGTGCGACTGAAGCTGACCAAAAAGCAACCAGATGTTTGAGAGTTATGCAAAAAAAAGTGAAAATTTGTCACAATAAACAAATTTTTACCGTCATTAGAACTGTATTTTGATGGTAATAAATGTACAAAAAAACTGATTTCATTTTTTATTTATCATTCCTGCAATAAGGGTACGTGAATTTGAGGTCTTTCTTGAAGTGGTATATACGCAGGAATAACTAATTGGGAACCACTGATCTAGCCTTTGAGTAGGTAGGTATATATTGGATTCTCAAAGGGTCTAGCTTATGGAGATAAGACCTTTGATATTGCTAAATGTATAACAAATTAATATAGGCTGGAAAAGGTTCTGGTCCTTGAAAGAAATTCTGAAAGGGCAATTTCCCCTACACCTAAAAAAGACCGTTCTAGATACCTGTATTCTGCCTAATATCACTTATGGATGCCAGACATGGACGTATAATACTAAAATAAAAACCAAACTAGTAAAATGTCAAAAGGCAATGGAAAGAAGCATACTAAAAATACGACGAGTACATAAAATAAGAAGCGAATACATAAGACGGAAAACGAAAGTTATAGACACCTTACATTATGCTTTAAAACTGAAATGGCGGTGGACAGGACATATAGCAAGATACACAGACAAAAGGTGGACATTAGAGACAACGGTATGGGAAGGACCGACCGGAAAAAGAAGAAGAGGGCGCCCTAGAAAAAAGTGGATAGAAGACATAACAGCCGTAGCAGGAAGAGAATGGACAACAAAGGCAAGAAACAGAGAGATTTGGAACAAGCTGGAGGAGGCCTATACCCGTGAAGGGGTTCCGATCAATGATAAAGAAGACAGTACATAAAGATAGCGATTAAAATGAAATTTGTCCAAAAAGAATAAAGAAATAAATAATACAATTAGTGCTATTTTTAAGATGAGAAGTATTTTATTGTTCATTTTATTTAATATATTTTAATGCATGTAATAATTAGAGTGGAAATAAATGAGCTTTATTATTATTATTCCATTTATTAATCTTTTACCTTATTTTTACATTTTTAAATATAGATATATATAAAAAAAAATACATATATTTAAAAGTATAAAAACAGATCCCCACCGGCATCGGGAACAGGGTCCTAGGTACCGGTGATCATGGCTCATTATTATTATTATTATAACAAATGTAGCTGTGCTATAGTCACGCGGTTAGAGTAGGTAGGTATATTTTCTTATAGATTATTTTTACTTACCAAATCTTTATAGATTAAGATTACGGTTTGATTGATTGATTTAACAATTAGGAGATCATTCATCATACACTTCAAATTATGCTTATATTTTGTTATTGTTCGTATTGTATCCTTGATATCTGGTATATTGTTGGTTTCAGGTTTTACTGCCAAGTTTAGTGGTGTCGTATGGAGTGCTGCTGGTACACTGGACGGAGCTTGAAGTACCGTTATGGCTCGGCCTTTCTACACCAACTATTTACATCCTTACTTACAGTCTTACGCGTAAGAAAGCATGTACCTTCTACATTTTGCAATTTAATTCTTAGAGTCAAAGAATTCCTATATAATTTAATAATGACAGGTCATTGAAAATATGTACCTACATATTAATTGCACCTATGTAAGAAAAAAATTTACAATATCTTTTGACTTATTCGGCACATTAGTACAGCGTTTCACCAAGTTTTGTTTGTAGAATGCTGGTGCAGAGAAGCAGCAGACTCGTGGGGTGGTCCCGTCGGATACCGTGTGATGGCTTCACTCGGTCTGTTGACTGTGGTGGCTAGCTTGTTGATCTGTGCGTTTATACCTTATGACCTGCAACCCTGTGTTTACGGCATTATGGGAGGTAAGGACACACTATTCATTCCTACTGCAGATGCATTTATATTTTTATCTACACCCATGCTATAAAACCTATATAAAAGTTTCTGAAACAGCCAAGGATGTTAAAAGAAACAGCTTATTGCCTACATTAAAACAACCAGTGTCATACGAAATTTCATTCCTTTTTTTGCTTTTTCGATCCCTTCCTTTACTCATCAAACAACTACATAGTCACTACTCAATTCGTGGTATCTTTATGAATTTAAAAAAAATAATTTTTTTATGTAGGCGCGTTTTTGTAATTGATTTGCCATGATTCTTTATTAGGTATTTTGTTGTTTACAAAAATGGTCATGGGTTTAGATGAATTCTTGTATGCAACTGTACATAATTAGGTATTAATAACACCCTCATACATTCGTATTTTAATACCCCTTATTTATACAACAGTTGCATAAATAACTAGGTATATTAGGATTCTATTAATTCCATTTATTTTTATAGGATTTGGATCATCACTGATATCAGCACAAGTAGACGCAGTTATCTTCGATACCTACGATTCTCGTCTGGGAGTAATTCGAGGATTATGTTTTGCAGGCCAGGCGGCCGGACAAGCAATATTTCCGCATATATTAACAGCCTTAATAAATCATTACGGATATGCACATTCGTATATCGTGTTGAGTGGAATAATGCTACAAGCATTGCCGGCGATAATGTTACTCAAAGTTGATAATTGCATGAGAAGGCCCGTTTCATTTTCGAGATACAGTGACTTAGCTAAAACTTATGCTGTATTTAGTAACGAAGGTATAGATAACACTTATTATACCGCTGAATTACAACTGCATGATATGAGCAAAAAATGCTGGAAAAGTCCCTCAGATGATAATTTACATCGAGAAGATGAAGATATGGAAGAAAACGGTGAAATTGTAACAACGATCACGCCTCCGCCGAGCCCCGAGGAAAAACGGAGAAATATATTTGGAGTAGAAATATTACCAGAAATACCGGAAGAGAGCGAGGATAGTGATGACAATGAAGAGCACTTTGTTACCGAAAATGAGACGAGCAGGAATAAAAAAAGATTTAGTGCCGCTATCAAAAGACTGAGTACCTTAGGAGACAGCTTAGATGAATTCATTACCAAACAGATTAGAAGAGATTCACAGAGCGATCGTGATGGTAGCGAAAGCAGGGAATATTCTGAAGTAGAAGTAACATACGATAATATATCGCCAGTAACAGATGTACAAAGGGAGAAAATATTTAATTCGTTTAGTTTTCGGTGTCAATCTGTTTACGCAAGTATGAAAAGACGAATGTGGATGCCATCATATAGAGTTTATAGGATAAGAAGGAGATTATTATATCTCATGTATAATACTAATGACACGTTTATCAAGCCGATGACAAGGTCACTGTCGTGTTGGAGATTTTACCCGGCCTTGATATTAGCCTTCTGCAAATTGAGCTTGACTGCAATATCTTTGGTATTATTACCATTGATTGCAACTGAGATACGACCAAATATTTCCACGACGGAAACTAATTTCTTAATGTCACTGTACGGATTCACATGGATATGCTTTTTGCTGAGTACACCGTGGTTGGCTCAAACGCCGAAGAGGAATTTTAAATACGTAGCTCTAATTGGTTTGATGATATCGTCTGCTGCTTGTTTTGGTATGTATTTGAACTTCTCTAAGGGGTTAGTTTTTTTAGTTCAAATATCTAATAATCTTTTTTGTTTATTAATAAAACTCTGTATCTTGCAGTGTTAGCGGATGCCAGTAATCACGATTCCTTTTCCATTGGTTGTGTGGTGGCTGGTTTTGGATACGGCGCCATCACCTCATGCTGGGAGACTGCTGTACAAGACTTTGTAGGTGCCCGTAAATGGCCAAAGATTCATAGTACTCTGGAAACACTCTCTGCTTGTCTCTTGACTGCCTTTGTGGTCGGAATATCATTCATAGTTAATCAAGAAGGTGGCAGACAGTACGCGTTATTTATTTTAGGTTCTATATTGTCTGGAGTCACAATTATTTGGCTGATTATATCATTAGTGTCGATATATGTAACTAAAGTAAGGTCACTAAGAATTGGTGGTCGCTGGATATTTTCATAATTATTTGGGACAGATTCCAATCGCAGATTGGGATTTCTCAACGCGCACTTACTTAGTTGAATACGGATTCACTGTTGGGTTTTCGGTGAAGGTAAAGATCTTGCAGATCCTGCATAAATACAAAATATTCAGAGGCATGAAGACCGCCAAACCACTCTTTGGTAGGCTTATAAGTATAGCCCTGCCTTTGGATTGGACGTATATGAGGTGTCGCTGATGACGACGATAAGAACATCATCTAAATAAACTATCACACGGACAAACTGATTGGCATAAATACAAAAAAATACTAACATAGTTATAAGTATTATATCTTAATTAAGTCAATGTAAAACGTAGTATTTATTTATATATCAATTAAATCATATTTTTTTGGTAACAAGAATATGTTTAATTTGATCTACCCTAGTCACATCTACAGGGTGTAACGGAAAGTGTATACACATTACAGTAATCCACTTTTTTGGTACTAGGCGCACAGATTGCGGAAGATACAATTTTATATTAATATTAGCAAGGGATGCAAAATGATAATGACCCTCATTGACCGGTGACATGTTGGTTATTTTGAGCTGAAACTTTTTATAGAGAGTCTGTACCTGATGTAGTCTTCACCCCCTTCGGATGTATATACCCTTTCCGTTACACCTTATATAGGTAGGTTTAAAATAGATATTCTATAGGTAGGTACTGAATGAAATTATCTCAGATTATTCGCCATTGTCGAATCATTACGAATATCGAATAATAGCGGCTGGTCATGGCAATTTTACTTATAATTTATTTTTAGGCCTTTAATTTTGACAATATGGAATTTGTAATGGAATAAATTAAAATGTACTCAGGTACATACTTACATTCTATTTCTAAATGAATCACTCACTCACACAAGTATCTTCTGAGGAAGTCGTAGATTCCAATCTACTGATACCGAATACCTGTATCTGTTTTAACTTATCTCGTTTAAACGCTTTAGTCACAAAACGTCACGTGAATGTATTATTAATAAATAATATTTGTCAAGGATTAACTATAATATGTAGGCGTAGGTTTATCGTTATAAATTATTCAGTTCCACAGAACTGAATAATTTATAATTTATATATTCTGGGGCGAAGACGGCCTCCCATTGCGTAATATAGGTTTCTATTAGCAATCACAAAACGTCACGTGAATGTATGATTAATAAATAATATTTGTCAAGGGGGGCTAAAAAGGAAGGAAACGCCGAATCGGATTGAGTTCCCATTAGGAATTGAATTACAAATCGTAAAATGGTCACTTAGTAGGCAATTCAGGATAGGATCTCAATACGATTCTAATTCTGCAATTCATTTTTTTGACAGTTTTCTATGGAGATTCGTAAAATGGCTCACTAAATAGGATTTGCTTTTGTGTCAAACAGTAGAATCATAAGAGGATACCGAGGAGCAACTTATTACAATTCAATTTAGAGATTTTGTTGAAAATCAATGAATAATGAGGGAATTTAGAGGTTTTTCTAACACTCATAACCATTTTATGGAATGTTAAAAGCTATTGGCTACCAATAAAGTTCTTTTACCATCAATTTTGTGATAACCTAACATAGTACTATCGTAATTTTTACATGATTAATATTATACTATTTTTCCACCCAGAAACCCCTTTTATCCCCATAGGGGTTGAATTTCGAAAAGACCTTAGTAGTTGCCTATGTTATAAGGAACATTTGTGCAAAAGTTCAAGTATCTCTGTACTCTGCGGTTTGAGCTGTGCGTGCATCTGTCATGCGACTGCATGCTACATGCAACTGACTAGTTTCTTATAAATTTGATTTTTTATAAAGATTAGAACTAATAATAACAAAAAGCTTTAAGATCTGCAGCTTAAATTTTGATAGAATAAGCTTTAGCGTTTTGAGGAATTATATCCGCAGATCTACTTTCTATCAAAGGTATTACTAGAGTATATATATACTCTAGTAATACCTTATTACTAGAGTATATCTGTGTTGGTATATATTGCCGAAGACTAATCACAGTGACACAAAGAGATACACATAGGGGTTGCGTGTTTGTTTAGGGTAAATAAAAGACAAAAGTAAATAAATCAGCGTAACTTTTATTACAGTATTATCAACATTATAGTTTAGTGTAGGTAATGTTACGGCATGATAGCAACGCCAACTCCCAAATTCTCTGTGGTCCTTTCCCCATCATATTAGCAGCATGATGATGACAGATGCCAAAGTAATTATAATATAAATATCCTTTTGGTAATCCCATGTACAATTATCTTTATCTTCGGGTAATTTATAACCTGAAAGTAATATTATTTGTTGATTATATTATTGTTTGACATCATGCTTAGTAGGTATCATCTACCTAACCTACCACCTATCTAACAAGGGAATGTTAATAATGGTCTTAGTTATGCACTTTACATGCATTGCATGTTTCATATAAAAAAATCCTAGTTTCTGTTGAACATATTATTTGGGGCTTATAATTCAATAATTTATGGTATAAATAGAAATAATAGTATTTATTTATTTATTTATTGAATATGACACATCAACAGCATACATATTAGACACGTATGATAACAATTTAATGACAATATTCTGATATGTACACCAATTATAGATGTGTACAGCACTCACAACATTTGAAACGTATGCACGAATATTAAAAGTTAACTATATAAAATAAACATAAAATATAAAAATTAAAAAAATTGAACACAATGAAAAAACAAAATACAAAAATAAGGAGACAATAATACAATACAGTTATTTTGGTTGAAATGATTTCAGTACCCTACTTTTGAATTTGGGAAGTGAATCGTGAAATATGTCGATACCACATTCATCATCACTATTAACAATGTTATGCTCTTTACATACCCTTACAATCGGGGAGCTTAGACCGAGGTTCGTTCGAACTAAGGGCGTATGAAAGATGTTAGTTATGGCTTTTCGGGGAATATTACGTGGAACAACGAGAGCTATATCATTTCGTATCCCATCACAGTTAATTTGATTATTTACGACTTTGTAGAGGAAAACTAAATCGTTTAATATTCGTCGATCACGTAAAGAAACCATATTGAAGAAAGCCAGACGCTGATTGTAACTACACCGATGCGAAACACCTTGAGAGATAAAAGCCAAATGTCGCGTAAATGCGCGCTGAATGCTCTCTACACGTTGCGATTGTACGCTATAGAAGGGACTCCAAACTATAGACCCGTACTCTAGGTGACTACGTACTAAAGAATTGAAAAGTATAATTCTAGTGTACGGGAATTTAAATTCCTTACTATTACGCTTTAGGAATCCTAGCATCTGTGCAGCTTTCGAAACGACCGTGTCAACGTGCGCCTTAAACCGAAGTTCCTTATCAATAGTAACACCAAGATCTTTTATAACATTGACTTTTTGCAATGGTGTCCCGCAAATATTATAGTTAGAATCCATAGATCTTTTCTTCCTTGTAAACCTCATATGGTAGCATTTATTTATATTCAGCTCCATGTGATTTCGGTCACACCATTCCTTAATGTTAGATAAATCTTCTTGAACTCGTTTTATATCATCTGTAGATCTTATAGTACGATATAATTTTAAATCGTCAGCAAATAAAAGGGCACTACAGCTGCGTAAATTGGATGTAATATCGTTAATAAAAATTGAAAATAAAATGGGACCCAGGTGAGATCCCTGCGGAACTCCGGAAATTGCATTGTAAGAGTATGAATCATATCCACAAACTGACACTGTCTGGAGTCTTTTTGATAAATATGACTGAAACCAATGTAGCAGTGATCCCATAATGCCGACGTGTAGTAATTTATCCAAAAGTATCGAGTGACAGACCTTGTCAAAGGCACTGGTGAAATCCGTGTAAACTGTATCAACTTCATTACCATTATCAAGCTCTTTCGACAAATCAGAAACGAAAGTAAACAGATTAGTAATAGTAGAGCGACCCGTACGAAATCCATGTTGGCAGGAGGATAAAGCAATTTCTACATGTCTTGTTAAAATGGGACATAGTAATGCCTCAAATAACTTGGAGAAACACGATAAAATTGCGATAGGACGATAGTTCTTGGTGTTACTATGATCGCCTTTTTTATATAATGGGATAATCTTAGCTTTCTTCCATTCATCGGGAAAGCAACCATCCTTCAAAGAACAATTAAAAATTAGGGTTAAAGGTAAGGATAGAGCACTGCCACAGCGCTTAACAAAGACTGAAGGTATGCCATCTGGGCCAGCTCCCTTAAAAATGTCCAGTTGTTTTATCTTTATAACTACTTCGCGTTCAGTGAAACTAACGTTTCTTAAGCAACTATCATGAGTTAGATATAGATTTACATTAAGGTTATGTACTTTGCAGTTGGAACTATAGATAGAAGAAAATTGCTGAGCAAATAGATTAACTATTTCGAGACCAGTATTCGCGAGTGTATCATGATCATCATGCATACTAGCAGGAATTGATGAGGTCATATGGTTTTTACTTTTAATGTACTGCCAAAACAGCTTAGGATTATCTTTAATATTGTTTTCAATGCTGTGCTTGTAACGGGAATAGCAGTCATGATACAGCTTGTGACAATGATCACGGAGGAATTCGTAAGATATTTTGTCTAATGGATTATTGTATGTACGATACCTGCGTCTGAATTTTTCTTTCTCGGCTAGTCTTTTAATGAGAGAGTTAGTAAACCATGGAGGAAATTTACGTTTAGTTGGATTACGTTTAGGTACATACTTTTTTATAACCCCCCATAAAACGTCATAAAATACTGAAACCATTTCATTTACATCATTACACTCAGAAAATGCCACTGGCCAATCAAATGCTTTTAAATCACAAGTAATATATTCATAGTTGGCTTTAAAATAGTTGAACATAGTATTCTTTTGTGGTTGAAGGGACTGATTCAGATTTATATTAGGCACAGTTACTAACAGACCAGGGTGATAGCCATCCAAATTGCAAATTAGGTTCAACGGTTCTTCAACAATAACATTTGTTAGGTTACTTAGGACGAGATCTAGCATTCGGCTGCCCGAATTAACAACATTATTGAATTGATACAAATTGTTAATTGACATAAAATCTACAAATGAGTAGCCCACTGAATTGTTATAGTTGTCAGGTCTCATGTAACTGGTATCGCTGTCTTTAGACCACTTTAAGAAAGGGAGATTTAAGTCACCCAGTATCACTACATCATCTACAAAATTCATTACCTTACTCGCATTATCAATGTATTTGTTAAGAGTTTCTAAGCACGAAGGGGGAGGTAGGTATACAACTCCAATTGCCAACTTTTTTATCTGATTATTATTAGACTTACGCTGAATAACAATCCACAAATCTTCGCAATCACTCTCCCATGAATTTATACGAGTAGATGGAATATCGCTAGAAATGGCAACAAGTACGCCACCTCCGTCCTTTTTCGAATTATTTGTAAGTAATCGATCCCTACGGTATACCGTGTACCTTGAATCAAAAATTTCATTGCTATTAATATTAGAATTTAACCATGTCTCTGTTAATACGATGACATTATAATTAGATTGTAAGACATTTGAGTAAGCAGTATTTGTTTTTGTTCGGATACCCCGAACATTCTGATAATACATATCTATGGAATCGAATTTTAAGCTTAAACACCAAAATAATTACTACATTAATCATTAAGAAGAAATTAATTTTAAACTGTCGAGACCACGAATAAGATGAGCTTGACATGATTCGTCTTTACGTACGTAGATACGGCCATTTCGAACCCACACAAACTTGTAATTAGCTTCCTTGGCCTTCTTGCGAGTGGCAGCATGCAAAGCCTTGTTGGCTGGGGTGAGATGTTCAGCGACAAAGACGGGAACGCATGGTCCACCTAATCCAAGGTGTTGAGAGCTCAATTTATCATTAGAATTTGCTTTATTGAACTTAATCACTGACGCAAGAACGGAATCACGTATTAGTGGGCTTCGAAGTTTAACCACCACTGACCTAGGTTTGTTATTTTCTTTTGACAGCTTTGCAACTCTCGTAGCATTCAAGATGTCTGATTCACCGATAGGACTTCCGACAGCTTTAGTTAGTTGTAGTACTGTCTTCACTAGGTGCTCAGATCGGTGTTCAGGAATCCCATTGATTTCCAAGTTGTTTTCGCGCAAAAATTGTTCAGTTATAGTAAGCCTCGTGGAAAGATCGTTAACAGTAGATTGCAATGTTACATTGTCAGATTGCAGTTTGGATATCACGGAAGATTTTTCTTCTACACAAGCTTTAAGTTCTTCATATTTTAAATTAATGAAAGACATCGATTCATGGTATTTACACATTTGTTGATTGATTGCTTTTAACTCCTCAGTTACCTGGGCTCTAACAACTGCCATCATCTCCTGTTTTATCACATCCCTAATATTATCCAATGTTATACAATCTGAATTCTGGCGCAGTTTTGTTCTCATGGTGATGTTACTACAGGAAGCAGACTCGTTCAACATTAAAGTTCCATTATCATCAGAGGTCGGTGACGTGACAGCGCGGATACTTGAGTGAATAGGAGTATTAGTGTTGTCAATTTTGGGTTGTTTACTACGGCACTCTTGACATTTCCATACACGTTTTTGCTCTTTGGTCATACTATTAAACTGTTTCTCGGTTAAAGTAGCGCAGAACAGATCATATTTAAGCGAACAGTTGGAGCATATCAGCATTTCCCTAGCTTTTATAATACTTTTGCAACCCGCACATTTATTAGTAGAAGCCATTCCAAAGCGTGTCGAAAAAATTGCAATAAAAAAGACTTAATGCGTAAGCGTAGATTCTAAGCTGTAAAGCGCTTCAAGCGGAGAAAGCGCTGAGTGATGTATCGCTGCGCTCGAGCGGTAGGTATGCGTCGAAGCGGGCGCAGTGCGAGTTGTCGTAGGTCAGGTTTAAAATTCACTTAATAACCTCCAAAATATTTAATAATAGTATATTCTTTTGTTGAGATTAGGTTGGGAATATGCTACATTATGCTGTTATTGATGATTTACGAACTCACTCTCATAAAACTAGAAACTTCAACATGGAACTCTGGTGAAATGTCCTCATAATGATTTATCATGTATAGAGGATATTTATGCAATTACTCCTTTGTCTTCGCATATACTCGGCTTTTTTTAGTTAAAAAGTCTTCATAACGAATGAACGAAATGTTTCTTCTTGTTATTTGTACTACACAGAAATTTTCTTCCCTGCACATTTCACGTGATTGTTTATTCATAATAATCCATTATTTAGACTAAATAATGACGGAATTTATCTTATTTAAAGAACTTTTGATAAAATTCAAAAGATATTAGTATTATTTTACTACCTATACGTAGGTAAAATATATAACTTAGTGACATCGACCGACCATAGAGTAGACTAGCAAACTTAGGCTGCATTCCGAATTACCGCTGTAATCGCTGTAATCGATTTGAGCGTGCTTAAACCCGTTCCATATTACCGTGAGCGCGTTCACGATGTCCCGTGAAACGTCATAGATGACGTCATAACATCCGCCATATTGCGCTCACACCGACCATGCTCTAAACTGATAGCACCGTGAGCGCTGTCAAAAGTGACGGCAATAATCTAATAAGATTCTTGGTTTTCTATTTGGCAATGATACTTTTTATGATTTTATAAGAGAAAAATAATAAAAAAAGCAGATATTCCTTTTTGCGAGTCAACCTATAAAAGATATAAGGAGTCCTAGCGCATTGATAATTCAGATTTTAATTAAATTCTCAAATGTTCTGTTTTGAATACTGTGAGCGCGATAACGGGCGTTCCGAATTGTTGATAGTTCTCAGCTGTCATAAGCGTGATATCTAATTCGGTACGCAAATTATTGCTGTAATCGCTGTGATCGATATTATCCATTTCGGAATGTACCCTTATTATTACCAGTCGAAGCTGAAAATATTTTCTTAATCATTTATAAATTCCCATTTTAGATACGTAATTGCAGTTTTATAAACGTTTTATAGTTACAAATGTTTAAGATCATAATTTTAATACGTGAATTCTCTATTAGTTCTTTCTTACGACTTAAAAATGATAATAGAAAAACTTACCGGTAAATTACGGTTTTTTATTTTTGGTGTTGTAACATTAATATCAAATTAGAATCAGCTAATGAATTGAATTGCATGAAATTAGTGACCATTTTACCAAAATTTATAGGAATTGCGTCAGATCTGCTGGGAATTCGGGAAATGAATTCCTTTCAGCAATATTGCGTAACTCTACGTTTTTAGGGCAGAAGGATTAACTATAATATGTAGGCGTAGGTTTATCGTTATAAATTATTCAATTCTGTGTCTTCGCCCCAGAATTACTCAATTCTGGGGCGAAGACGGCCTCCCATTGCGTAATACAGGCGGGGTTAAAAACGAAGAGTTGCGCAATATTGCTGAAAGGAATTCATTTCCCGAATTCCCAGCAGATCTGACGCAATTCCTATAAATTTTGGTAAAATGGTCACTAATTTCATGCAATTCAATTCATTAGCTGATTCTAATTTGATATTAATGTTACAACACCAAAAATAAAAGACCGTACTTTACCGGTAAGTTTTTCTATTATCATTTTTATGTCGTAAGAAAGAACTAATAGAGAATTCACGTATTAAAATTATGATCTTAAACATTTGTAACTATAAAACGTTTATATAACTGAAATTACGTATCTAAAATGGGAATTTATAAATGATTAAAAAAACATTTTCATCTTCGACTGGTAATAATAAGTTTGCTAGTCTATGGTCGGTCGTTATATATTTTACCTACGTATAGGTAGTAAATAATACTAATTTCTTTTGAATTTTATCAAAAGTACTTAAATGAGATAAATTCCGTCATTATTTAGTTTAAATAACGGATTATTATGAATAAACAATCACGTGAAATGTGCAGGGAAGAAAATTTCTGTGTAGGACAAATAACAAGAAGAAACATTTCGTTCGTTCGTTATGAAGACTTTTTAACTTAAAAAAGCCGAGTATTTGCGAAGACAAAGGAGTAATTGCATAAATATCCTCTATACATGATAAATCATTATGAGGATATTTCACCAGAGTTCCATGTTGAAGTTTCTAGTTTTATTAGAGTGAGTTCGTAAATATCATCAATGTAGCATATTCCCAACCTAATCTCAACAAAAGAATATACTATTATTTCTATTTATACCATAAATTATTGAATTATAAGCCCCAAATAATATGTTCAACAGAAACTAGGATTTTTTTATATGAAACATGCAATGCATGTGAAGTGCATAACTAAGATCATTATTAACTTCCCCTTGTTAGATAGGTAGTGGTAGGTTAGGTGATGATACCTGCTATTGATGATGTGTAAACAATAATATAATATAATCAACAAATAATATTACTTTCAGGTTATAAATTACCCGAAGATAAAGATAATTGTACATGGGATTACCAAAAGGATATTTATATTATAATTAGTATGGCATCTGTCATCATCATGCTGCTAATATTATGGGGAAGGACCACAGATAATTTGGGAGTTGGCGTTGCTATCATGCCTTAACATTACCTACACTAAACTATAATGTTGATAATACTGTAATAAAAGTTACGCTGATTTATTTACTTTTGTCTTTTATTTACCCTAAACAAACAAGCAACCCCTATGTGTATCTCTTTGTGTCACTGTGACTAGTCTTTGGCAATATATACCATCACAGATATATATGTTTATATACTCTAGTAATACCTTTGATAGATAGTAGATCTGCGGATATAATTCCTCAAAACCCTAAAGCTTATTCTATCAAAATTTAAGCTGCAGATCTTAAAGCTTTTTGTTATTATTAGTTAATTTCAAATAGATTATAAGTAGGTATGTAAGTAATCTTTATAAAAAATCAAATATATAAGAAACTGACTGCTCAAACCGCAGAGTACAGAGATACTTGAACTTTTGCACACAGGTTCCTTATAACATAGGCAACTACTAGGGTCTTTTCAAAATTCAACCCCTATGGGGATAAAGAGGGGTTTCTGGGTGGAAAAATAGTATAATATTAATCATGTAAAAATTACGATAGTACTATGTTAGGCTATCACGATAAAAGAACTTTATTGGTAGCCAATAGCTTTTAACATTCCATAAAATGGTTCATGGGTTTTAGAAAAACCTCGAAATTCCCTCATTATTCATTGATTTTCAACAAAATCTCTAAATTGAATTGTAATAAGTTGCTCCTCGATATCCTCTTATGATTCTACTATTTGACACAAAAGCAATTCCTATTTAGTGAGCCATTTTACGAATCTCCATAGAAAACTGTCAAAAAAATGAATTGCAGAATTAGAATCGTATTGAGATCATATTCTACTAAATGACCATTTTACGATTTGTAATTCAATTCCTAATGGGAACTCAATCCGATTCGGCGTTTCCTTCCTTTTTAGCCCCCAGGGTGTTGTTTTGGTCGGCGACAAGCGACCCAGGAGCGGTAGTACAAAATATATATTCCCCAAAAATGGACTTAATTCCATTAAATACTGTAAATATGTTGAGAAATACCTTATTCAATTTGAAATAAAATTACCCCAAAGTATGGTTACTAGGCACGTGCACAAACTAGAGCTAGGCGCAAGCCGCCATCTCCCCATCCCTTTACTCCCTCGTACTTCCGTTGAGTATTATGTGTACACTTTAGCTTATTACATGATTTTAAAAAAAAATATTTTTTTATTTTTATTATTAAAAAAAAATTAAGTATTTTCTTTATATTTTTTTTAGCACCAGTGTCATTTGTATTATCGACCCTGAGTCGCTCGTCGCTGACCAAAACAACGACCTGTATAGGTTTCTATTAGCGGGAATGCAATGTGGTGAAATGCATACTAGGGACAAAAATCTTTGTGAAGCTTGTCATTCTAGTCTCTATATTGTCTGAGACATAGCCATTTATCGGACAATGTTTTGGGTAAAGGTTATTATTGACAACAACATTTAGACTTTTTGATAAGCAGACTTATTAAAAAGCTTTTCACTTATAGTCCAGTAGAATTAGCTCAAAATTAAGCAACATTTTACATTAATTGAGGTACTAATGATTTTTGGCATATCGATAGAGTTATGTATGGATATGATTACCTTAAATTCGCAACCGATTTGGAAGTACGGAAAATGGTGAAAATTGAGAAAAACTTTGATATTTAATAATTTCTAAACAAAAATTGTGGTACTAGTTGCGAACTCATTGGTAACTTGTATTAGCCTTTTATACTTAGTTTTAAGTTTGCAGCCGGTTGCGATGTACGGAACCCTAAGAAAATACTTTTTGCTAAATTCTACTTTTAGCAAAATTAGCGTAGTCCGTAGTGTTGCTTATATCACATTTGTAGGTTATGAGAATCATTAATTTTCAATCGTCAGCTTAAGCACAAAGTTTGAAGATCCTAACATCAAAACTGACTGACTTGCATACAAACTTTCATCCACTTTTACCCACTCAGGGGTGGAATTCCAAAAATCCTTCCTTGGTGGATGCTTACATTATATAATAATACATTTAGTCAAGTTGACTGTTGATTTGAAGGACTTGCATTCACAACTTCATTCATCACAAACGCTGAGAAATCACACATACATTAATTTTCAATTGTCGGCTTAAACACAAAATTTGACGATCCTAACTTCAAAACTGACGGACTTGCATACAAACTTTCAACCCCTATTTTACCCTCTTAGGGGTGGTTTTTCCAAAAATCCTTCCTTAGTGGATGCCTCCATTTTATAAGGTATCTATGTGTAAAATTTCAAATCTCTAGGTCCAGCAGTTTGGGCTGTGCGTTGATATATCAACAATCAGTTTATCATTTTATATATTAAGATTTAAGATTCTTGACGACATGACATGTATGACAGTGTGCCATTTATGATATTCAAATCTTGTGTATCTTCCTCTTTACTTATAATATCATTGAAAAATGGGGACACATTTAAATTATATATAGGACAACGAAAATGAGTGTCTACATAACAATAAACAAATCAATATCGTTCATAACAGAATAACAGGTAAGGCCGCAGGAAATAAGATGTCAACATTATTTGTTGAACGTCATCCTAATCAACTGTGTAATGTTAGACATCTTGCGCTTATGCTAACAAAGCTTTACTCCATAATTCATTATGGATAAGAGTCGCACAGGCGCAGGCATTCAAGCGAAATCATTACGAGATAAACGAGCTAGTGTATAAAACGACTGAATGCTGCCACTTTTATAATTTTCCAGTAAAATAATGTGGCATGGCTTTCAAGATAAATAAAGTTTTCGGAATAAAAGAAATTATCATTCTGGTACGGAATTTAAACATAACATTCAATTCAATTTAGTTGGTATTAGCTCATAAATTAACATATTAAAAATATTTATTCTGATTCCCTTTCAGGTGCTATCGGCAATTCCGTTGATAGTGTCAACGAATATTGACTGCGAAGGAAAACCTTTTCACTGCATTAATTCGACACATTTCATGATATGTGTAGACTTGGGCGGTGGTGTATCAATTACTGTAGATAATTTTATTATACCATGTCCACCAACTACAGTTTGCCAAGGAACCAATCGTTTCGAATGTGAATTTGCTCCAACGACTCCGAAGTTAGAAGTTATACCAATTGATGGTGCTCGTAATGTTGGAATAATTGCTACGACATCGTTACCGGACGTGATAAAACCAACAAATGGAATATTTGAAGAAAACTTCAATACAGTCAGTACTACGAAAGTGTCTGAAAATAAAGCTATACAGTTTACTACACGTCAACCTGAAGAAATCGTTACAAATCAATTAGGAAATGAGGAAGATGGCAAATTTAAGTCTGTAAGTACCCCTTACATTGAAAGTGGACTAGAAATATCTACAGCCATTTCTAATATTATTGAAATTGATGTTAACATAAGTAAAGAATCGATCAATTTGTTCCTTGATAAAAAAAGTGAAATTATAGCCATTGCAAATAACACCTACGCCAACGGTAAAGAGCAGGAAAATTTACTAACTCGACAAAACAATGGTGATATATCACCGACTGAAGCATTGCTAATAACAAGAATTAACACGCCAACTGAGGTTATAAGTACAACTTCCAATATAACTACAACTAATGCAGAAAGTTTAGAATTAGCATTAGGAAGGTTTGAAAATAAAACTCATTTCAATGAAACAAATATTGATATTGTGACCTCAACGAACTCTGTGACTTTTAAAAATATTGCTCCTACTAACGAATTAGCTACGACGTTACCTGCTTACGAAATAACTACTGATAAACTTCTTGAACCTGTTGAATACGACTCTTTTGCGATTAAATATAATAAAATCGATATGTTCACTACAACTGAAAAGTATCATAACGCCAATACGACTGAAAGATTAACTATAAATGATTTAAGTGTCAGAAATGATGCAATTTCTGAAAACTTAACCACAAAAAATGAGTTCAACAATAACAATGAAATAATTGAAGCACAACGTGACGTGTCAACTATAGCCAGCAATGATTTAACTACAACTGCTTTTAATACAAACTATTATGAAACTAAAACAGTTCAAACTACACAACTATATGATGAAACTATTACTGAAACGCTTAACCCTGCAGCCGATGTAATGATGACAGAAAACAGTGATACAGAGGATTTGGCTATTGCGAGTTTTCTGAATATAGACACTGGAATCACGCCTGGGTATGAAGCTTTAACAACTATTGAGGAAATTTTTACTCAACCATTAATTGCAGAAAATATGAATGGCTTTAAATATAATGAAAAAAATCCGACGCATAGTACGGAAACAGCAGGCATAATATCCAGAAAAGGAAATAATGCAACGAATGATACAACGTCAAATAGTACGGAGACTACAGGCTTAACATTCACAACAGAGAATAATGTTACGACTGAAATAACGTCGAATAGTACCGAAACTGCAGATGTATTATTCACAACAGAGGGTTATGAAACAAATGATATGACGTTGAATAAAACAGAAACCGCAGGCGAAATATTCACAGCAGGCAGTAATTCAACGAATGATACAAAGTCGAATAGTACCGAAACTGCGAACGTTATGTTCACAACAAAGAGTAAGGTAATGAATTATACTTCGAATAGTACGGAAACAGCAGACGTAATATTCACAAGAGGAAGTAATTCAATGAATGATATAACGTCGGATAGTCCTCAAACTGACGATTTAATATTCACAACAGAGAATAATGTAATAAATAACATGACTTCGAATAGTACGGAAGCCGCAGGCGTAATATTCCCTACAGAGAGTAATGTAATAAGCTACATGTCGAATAGTACGGGTACATCAGACTTAATATTCACAACAGTACTCTATAACCCAATCGAAGAAATACTAAAAGGAGAAACCTCAACTGCCTTGGTTATAACTGAAGAGGAAACATCTACAGATATGTCGTTTTCTTTAATACAGAATACGACTGATTCAATATCGACAATTGAAGGTCAAACAATTGCATTAACCCCGGTAAATATAACTTCAAATAAAACGAACTCAGAGGTTTCGGAAAATGAATTTACAACTCCACATTCGTTTACTAACTCAGGGGTCAAAAATTCAACTGAACCATTACAAGAACTTTATCTTACTAATAGTACGCAAAGTAAAAGTTCTGATGCTCAGGAAACATCTATGACTGACACCGCCTCGAGTGATGCTACAACGCAAAGTGTGATCTTTCATGAATCCGGAGAAACTACTACAACTCAAATAAAATATTGGTTAGAAGTTTCTTCAAATATTACTGATAAAGTAAGAGAATTTGATTCTATTACTAATGGACGAAGGAACAACACAACAAAGAGTAAGGTAATGAATTATACTTCGAATAGTACGGAAACACCAGACGTAATATTCACAAGAGTAAGTAGTTCATTGAATGATATAACATCGAATAGTCCCGAAACTGACGATTTAATATTCACAACAGAGAGTAATGTAATAAGCTACATGTCGAATAGTAAAGGAGCAGCAGACGTAATATTCACAAAAGGAAGTAGTTCATTGAATGATATAGCATCGAATAGTCCCGAAACTGACGATTTAATATTCACAACAGAGAGTAATGTAATAAATAACATGACTTCGAATAGTACGGGAGCGGCAGGCGTAACATTCACAACAGAGAGTAACGTAATAAACTACATGTCAAATAGTACGGGAACATTAGATGTAATATTCGCAAAGGGAAGTAATGTAATGAATAATATAACATCGAATAGTACTGACACAGGAAATAGTAGTATGGAAACTGCAGACGTAGTATTTACAGCAGGAAGAAATGCAATGAATAAAATATCGGCGAATAGTACGGAAACTGCAGACGTAATATTCACAAGAGGAAGTAGTTCAATGAATGATATAACATCGAATAGTCAGCAAACTGACGATTTAATATTCACAATTGAGAGTAATGTAATAAATAACATGACTTCGAATAGTACGGAAGCGGCAGACGTAACATTCACAAGAGGAAGTAGTTCAATGAATGATATAACATCGAATAGTCCCGAAACTGACGATTTAAGATTCACAACAGAGAGTAATGTAATAAATAACATTACGTCGAATAGTACGGAAACAGCAGACGTAATATTCACAAGAGGAAGTAGTTCAATGAATGATATATCATCGAATAGTCCCGAAACTGACGATTTAATATTCAGAACAGCGAGTAATGTAATAAATAACATGACTTCGAATAGTACGGAAGCGGCAGGCGTAACATTCACGAGAGGAAGTAGTTCAATGAATGATATAACATCGAATAGTCCCGAAATTGACGATTTAATATTCACAACAGAGAGTAATGTAATAAATAACATGACTTCGAATAGTACGGAAACAGGAAATGGTAGTATGGAAACTGCAGACGTAATATTCACAGCAGGAAGTAATACAATGAATAATATAACGTCGAATAGTACAGAAACAGCAGGAGTAATATTTACAACAGGAAGTAATGTAATAAAAGGTATGACCTCGAATAATACGGAAGCGGCAGGCGTAATATTCACAGCAGGAAGTAATGCAACGAATGATACAACGTCGAATAGTACGGAAACTGTAGGCGCAATATTTACAACAAAGAGTTACGTAATGAATGACATGTCGAATAGTACGGAAACAGCAGACGTAATATTCAGAACTGGAAGTAATGGAATGAATGATATAAAGTCGAATAGTCCTGAAACTACGGGCGTAAAATTTACAACAGAGAGTAATGTAATAAATAACATGACTTCGAATAGTACGGAAGCAGCAGGCGTCATATTCACAACAGAGAGTAATGTAATAAACTACATGTCGAATAGTACGGAAACAGCAGACTTAATATTCACAACAGTACTCTATAACCCAATAAAAAAAATACTAAAAGGAGAAACATCAACTGCCTTGGTTATAACTGAAGCAGAAACATCTACAGATACGTCGCTTTCTTTAATAAAGAATACGACTGATTCAATATCGGAAACTGAAAGACAAACAATTGCATTAACCCCGGTAAATATAACTTCAAATAAAACGAACTCAGAGGTTTCGGAAAATGAATTTACAACCCCACCTTCCTTTACTAACGCAGGGATTAACAATTCAACTAAATCATTACAAGAACTTTATCTTATTAATAGTACGCAAAGTAAAAGTTCTGATGCTCAGGAAACATCTATGACTGACACCGCCTCGAGTGATGCTACAACGCAAAGTGTGATCTTCCATGAATCCGGAGAAACTACTACAACTCAAATAAAATATTGGTTAGAAGTTTCTTCAAATATTACTGATAAAGTAAGAGAATTTGATTCTATTACTAATGGACATCTTAAGGAAGTTATAACTGATGGTTCATCCAAAAAAGAAATGATAAAAGAAAATAACCTAGTGCCTAGTCCTATGCCATTATTACAAGATATGATGACAGGTAAATCACACATAGGTCAAGAAGAAGATAATTTGAGTAAGAAGAATAATAGAACAATACAACTGAAAAATAAAGATAACCCTCAATACCAACCTGGAATAGTAATTCCATCAATTATTCAAGATAATCTGGAGAAGAATATAAAGGCTCCAACTTTAATTTCAACTGAAGATTCACTGAAGAACAGTGTAGATAATTCAGTTCAACCGAGTAAATTATCCGAGCTAGTAATGATAAAGGCTACAACGCCCAAGGTAATAGATCCAAGCTATTTATCAACTCCACATACAACAAAATGGTTCCAGGTTTTGTTGAATAAATCTGACGACGCGTTTACGGAAACTATTCAAGAAAATTATGCACAACACAATGAATCAATAAATATAAATGAAAGAAATCCTTTATCACTGAAAATGTCACAACATATTGATACTTTAACTATTAAAATGACTAATTCTCCGTTGAATGACGATATGAAAAGAATAGAGACTGCAAAATCGTCATCCAATATCGCTGAAATATCTCGAGACATGAGCATTTTGATTAAAATAAATAATAATGAAGATCACAAGAAAGACACATTGATTTATACCTCACTATCAAATATCAATGCATTTAAAATAAATGATTCCATTTTCACTTCTGAAGTTCCAGTGACAAGCAACTTAAATTCCGAAAATGGAACTACTATTCAACCGTCAAATTTTTCATTGATTACGCCTCCTACCAATAAACTTGATGCGGCTGCGTCTATACAAAATAATCTAAATCCAATTGAGCAGATAAATAGTCCTAAGATAGAATCACTGTCAACAGTAAGTAGTCTAGTAGGAATTATTGATCAGGAAAAAACAAGGAATTTGGATTTTTCAATCAATAGTGACCTATCGACAGAAAATCCCAAGTATTTATCTGAAGACATGCACGTAACAGTTGGACAAAACACGAAATTATATACAGATAATCTTTTAGATGTAATAGAAGGCATTTCACGACCGGTTTCTAATGTGCAAAGTGATTTAGAAACAACATTTGCAGTGACTTTTGATGAGAAAACTTTATCAATGACAACTGAATCATACATTGCAAAATTACAGGGACCCTCTGAAATGAAAAATACTCATAATTTAGTTTCAAATGACCGCCTAAATGAACAAAAAAACACCAGTTTAAACAGGAATTCCACGTTGTTGCCAACTAGCGACAGCAAATTAGATTTTCAAAATGTGTCAGATTTTCAAGTATACAGTCTAAATAGAAAAGATATTGCAACAGAAACCCTTCCTTTGGCAAATATCTCAGATTCAAATAGAGAACAAATAAGTAAACAGTCATTAAAAGTTACCGTCACTACAATCGGGACAACCGAAACATTTAATACAACAAAATATTACTTTCATGAAACCACTGATCAAATGAATAAATCATATTTCAATTGTCTGAATTACAGTCGAGGTAGATACGCCGATAAAGATAATTGCAGAAAGTTCTATATTTGTGTGGGGAAATTCCAACCTATCGAAGGAATGTGTCCCGTTGATACAGTATTCAGTGAAATTAGAAAACAATGTACTAAAAATTTGTCACAGTGTATTAGGAACAATCAGTTTTTATGTACATCAGAAGGCAGATATGGAGATTTTCTTCAAGATAATATTTATTATATATGTGTCAGGAATAGTTCAGCAAACGATAATTATATTCGATTTAAATTGCAATGTCAGAATGGTTACTATTTAAATCAAACATCAGTTAAATGTATACGCAAGGTAACAGAATCTAACCAGTCTTTGTCCTCAAACCAATCTTTGACTTCAAATAGTGAAAACACTAACATCTATAATAGTAGTAGTCAGAGTGTAACAATAAGGTCACAGGAAAAACCGTCAGGAAATAAAATCATATGCGAAGGTGAAGGAAAATTCGCGGATCCAAATGACTGTAGAAAATACTATGTTTGTTATAAGAATAGTAAATCTGTTCTAAAGCGAAAGAAGAAGGAATGTGATAGCGATGAAGTGTTTGATAAAGACACGAAAAAATGTAAGGAATCTGAGAGTTCCGAATGTTGATTAAGTGAATGGATAGAGAGAAGGCTAAATTACGTAAAAGCTTACAAGATTATTTACGCCATATTTTTTATGTTTAATTTATTGTTTATGTCGTCTTTTATTCTTAATCTTTTTTACACGTGTATAAATACTACTTTGTAAAAATATTTTTTCAATAAATAGGAATTAATCAAATATATGAAAGAACTTTTATTAAAAATTTTCGTATTTTCAACAATAATAAATAATAATAGGTACTACAATACACTGATAATAGTTATTGAAATTCAGTCTTGCACACTCTAGTCACTCATTAACACTTATTCCAATAATTAAATACGTGGTTTACGGTAGGCTGCATTATTACTTTGTATAAACTGATCATAGTCATCTCTTTCTAAAGTGACACAGAATTGGTTGGAGAATATTGTGCATCTTACTGACGTCTCTCCCGGAACAGGTCTTGATGGACAGAAATAGGTCGCTCGCACTGGAGTACTGTCTTGTGTCACCGAGAACTTATAATTCTTGCATTCTAATGGCCTGGATTTTTTGTTTTGATTGTGCCCTCGGTGATCGGAATCAATTCTTCGGTTTTCTGATCCATATAATTCTGAAGTAGTTCTGGTAGTATTAGATAAAGGACATTTGTATTTATCTGGTGATGAGCACGTACGTGAATAACCATTGAAAATTGTACTCCCTGAACATTTAAACTTAATACCCTGAAAACGGTTTTTATTAGGGATGCATAGAATATAGCCCTTACACCCCGGCACGTTTGGATCTGCAATTCTTTCGTTGCGATTACACCGTATAGCCCTGTTAACCGAGGAGTCGATAAAGTTCATTGCATTCTCGCAAACATCACTGGAATCTTCGTTACAGATAGTGTTTGGCGGGCATATGAAAGCAGGCCCAAGCAGATTATCACCTTCGCAGAGTCGAACTTTGTTATTAGGTTCACAATTGAAACCGTATGGGCCACATTGAAACTGCTTCAAGTAATACCCTGCCGCTGATTGAATACTCGATATCAGCTGCAAACAAGATAAGAAACATGAATATTAGCAAGCTGACTATGTTTGTCTCTAAAAGTAAATAATAATAACCTATCTCCTTGAAGATAAATGAGACGAAATATTCTAAAAACAGAAAATAATTCGTCTCAAAACAAAACTAGCTTGATAAATATATGGGTTTCCCGTGATAGTGAAAGTGCGACAACAACTGAAAAGTTATTTGCTTAAGGTTAAGCCATTTACACATTGGAGCTAAAGTGAGAGAAGACTACCTACCTAATGCAAGTTTCTATTCTTAGCGATTCAATAACACTTATTTCCCGAGTCTGGATGTTATTATGTATATTAATAGTATGTATTTACAAACAAAAAGTAGTAATGTATTATATCAGTTATCTGGATTCCATAGTACAAGCTCTGCTTAGTATGGCATCAGATGATCGTGTGTGAGGAATGCCCCAGGCTAGCTGCCCGGCGCAACTTCATTTGCGCTACCATCTTTCAATTTTTTTTTCCGTAAGAACCTTCTATAACTCATTAGAAAACTAAAAAAAAGATGGATGAAATCAGTAGACTTTCTCAAGCTATGGCGTGACCAAGGGAAATAGGGATTCATTTTTATCTAAATCGCTTGTAAACGCGCCTTTAGAAGTTAACACATTTGTTTTTAACCGAGTTAATGATTCATATTATCTTAAGTGACACAATGAACACCTGTAAATTCCACCACTGAAAACATAATATACGAGTATAAGATGCATTCAAATAAGATAACGAATTACGTTCAAGAGTATTTATAAAATGTAGGTTTATATTATAGTAGGTACATCCTGTAGTGGAAAATACTGGTCTTAAATAATTATTACAATTTGGTACTTACCGCAATAAGCGCAAGGTTGATGCACACGTTATAAATAGGCATTTTTCAAACACAAAGTCAAGGTTGCTTTCAAGACGAACGGCCCACGACTAATGATCGGTCGCATGCTTTCTTTCGACCATAGTTTGAGGACAATTATCACCTGTTAGGCACAATATGGAGAAACGAGTCCAAACTCACACAACTGTCACACATTTGTAAGTTTTTAACTTTAACGGTACGCGACGGAACACTTCGGTACATTGAATTCTCTCTATGAAAACAAAGATTCATAAATTTTTGGGCCACTTATATCCGTTATTTAAATAGAAAACAAAATGATGTTTGTTCAAATATTAATTCATTGACTAGCAAACGGATAATTATTGGTGTTGGTCTCTCTAAACTTTGCAGTGTAATACACTACATATGAACTAAAAAATATATATAGGTACCTATAATAAATCAGTAACTACCAATTAACAGTCTGATTCATATGTGCTTGCGACTATTCAATTTCGAGGTATTTCTTAGTAAGATATAATAATAATAATGAAATAAATAAATACTGCTCCTGATCCAGTTGAACTTAGCCGATACCTTTAAATATTCTATATTACAGAAAAAACTTTAAAACTATAAATAAAAGGTTCTTTTACTTCGAAAGTATTAGAATCACATTCACACTGAAACCAGAATTGTTTCGAACTGTGCGGATGCTTGGACTGTGGAATCAGCTCCCCACCGTGGTTTTCCCAATGGAGTACAGCATGGGGTTCTTCAAAAAGGGTGTGAAGAGATTTCTGCAGGGTCGGCAACGCGCTAGTGATACCCCTGGTGTTGCAAGTGTCCATAGGCTACGGTAACCGCTTAACATCCGGCGGACCGTATGCTTGTTTGCCACTTAGTGGTATAAAAAAAAACAATAAAAAGAAATATTTCATTATTCTTATATAATTTTATTTATATACAAACTACAATTAAAACTATTATTAAATACAAGCTCATTTCTCGTCATCCGATGATGTTTCGCTGTCACTCCCTGAGCTTGTCGACGAAGCCTCGTGTGTGATGGACGTTCCAGATTTTGCCCTATAACAAATTTTGCTTCAATTATTCGATATTGACAAAGATTCTGGAACTATAAGTCGGATTCGAAAAAATATTTCACTAATACGAAGCTACATTATCCCCGAGTATTATAGGCATTTTTATGTTGACAATGTGGGTGAAACAACAAGGAACTGCTAGTATATAACAAAATAAAGCTGAAGAGTTTGTTTCTTTGAACGCGCTAATCTCCGAAACTAGTAGTCGGATTTGATTAAACTTTTTTCATTTGATAGTCCAATTCTTGAGGAAGTGTATAGGCTATACGCTAACGCGGGAGAAACCACAGGGAAAAGCTAGTTTAACATAACCTGAAAGATGATCAGTCAGATGTGTGTCATTTCAGTTTATGGTACAGTAGTACCCAACTAATATGGCGCGTCGTGAATCTTCGTTCGCACAGAAAAGAAAGTTTGGCCTCGAAGATTAACGAAAGAATGCTTAAAACTTACAATCAACCTTAGATGACTACTATAAGGTTCATAATACAGTGCAGCTGTTAGTTCCGTCTCACTCGCGCGTGAGGCCGCTCCGCACGGCGCGCGCTAACATGGCGGCAGCTGCCGACCAATAGTGTTTCCCGCGATTTGAAAATGCGCGCAGGTCCATCGGTAAGCCATATTAGTTGGGTGGCTAAACTTAAAACTAAAAGAAGAGGCAATATTTTTTTCGACTAATACGCTGATGATGATCGAAACATATACTTACAAATGGTAAGCTTCAGCTATAGTAACAGCGGCGGGTTGCAAGGCGCCGACGATGGTGGAGTGTTGTTGTTGCAACAATTCTTGCACTTCGCTCTCGGGCCGGTTGAGCATCACGCCTAGAACTTGTACGCTGGCTGGAATAGCTTCCTCGAAGCCGCATTCCGCCAGGTATGTTACTGCCGCCTGTTTGGGTATATAGGGGTTTTGTAGCCATTAGCTTTAGCGTGAACAACTGTTATTATGGGACGCGAAATACAAGTTTCAGAGAAATGCGTGGATTTTGTATTTTTGTTTGGAAGCCCTAATATATTATGATAATTATGTGGATATTATTGCAGTTTCAATAATATTACATTACACATACGTGTCGAATTGATAATCTCGCTTTTTTGATGACTGTACTTTTTGTTGACTGTACTTGCATTGTCATGCAATATACTAATGTATACCAAATATCAAGGTAATTCTTGTATTTAGCTAAGAGAGAAAAACAACACAATAATTTAAAAAAAATATAGTATCGTTAGGAAAGCATAGCAAAGTGTTGCTTAGTGCCTGGCTGGCTGCTATGCTCAAATTGAAAATCTGTCACCAAGCACATACCGGAGTGTTCCGACAGTTGGATTAAAGCTAACGGTAACTGCTTACCATCAGGCAGGCCGTATGCTTGTTTGCCACCTTAGAGGTATAAAAAAAAAAAAAAAAAAAGCGCCAGTTCATTTCTAAGCTTTATGTGCTTACCCTCTTCGGCCGCATCATCACTAACCATGGTGAGATGTGGGGTCACACAAGCATATACTGGGTGTACGAAAAGAGTATACACAGGTTGTTGTTTTGGTCAGCGACAAGCGACTCAGGGTCGATAATACAACTGATACTGGTGCTAAAAAAAACTTTATAAAGTATAAAAACACTTTATTTTCTTATAATAATAAAAATAATATTATTTTGAAAATCATGTAATAAGCTAAAGTGTAGACATAATACTCAACGGGAGTGCGAGGGAGTAAAGGGGTGGGACAATGGCGGCTTGCGCCTAGCTCTAGTCAGTGCACGTGGCTAGTGACCATACTTTGCTGTAATTTTATTTCAAATTGAATAAGGTATTTCTCAACGTATTTGCAGTATTTAATGGAATTAAGTCCATTTTTGGAAAATGTATTTTTTGTACTACCGCTCCTGGGTCGTTTGTCGCTGACCAAAAAAACACCCTGTATATCGGAAAGGGATGAAGACTACATCAGGTACAGACTCTCAATAAAAATATTTATACCAAAATTATACTTCCAAGTTTATTGAATTAAAATCATAACCAAAATGCCACCACTCAATAAGGGTCATTATCATTTTGCGTCACTTGCCAATATTAATATAAATCTCTTCCGTGATCTGTGCGCCAAGTACCAAAACCCTTTCCCTTACACATCTATATACACAAAAGGAAGTCATGTTAGTTACACTATTTATAACTCTAGAATGGCTGAAAATTGGTATGTAATTGGGAGGTAGTTTAGAACCAGGAGAAGGACAAAGGATACTTTTTTTTAGGGTAGGGTATGGTAGGGTAGGATAGGGTAAGATAGGGTAGCGTAGGGTAGGATAGGGTAGGGCAGGGTAGGGTAGAAGACGACACGATACGAACGAAGTTTAAATCTATCAGTTATAGCTTTAAAAAACTATTTGTAGGTAGAGGTTTCATAATCGTTTTAGCACTTACAGCAGCGATTCCATGTTTTCCAGCGGCTGCAGCCTTCTGTGCGACAGCGGAGAGCACCTCGGGCTTAGAGGGCAGCCCTGTGGCCTCCTCGCGCTGCAAGCGCTGCAGCGCCGCCGACACCGCCTCCCACGCCGGGTCCGCCTTGTCAACCACGTCCGCACATAGCTCGATTATGTTGCAAAGCGCTGTAGCCGATAACCTGTTTAACAGCCTCACTTGTCAACCACACACTTTTTAACACGCTTTTATTTACCTTTTCAGGTCCGTTAACTAAAGCTGGCACGTTCACAGTACACCCAACTGATATGGCTTACCGATGTACCTGCGCAGAAGATACATTTTCAAAGCAAGGAAAATGCTATTGGTCGGCAGCTGCCGCCATGTGTGCGGAGGGGCGTGACTTGCGAATGAGACGGAACTAACAGCTGCAGTGTATTATGAACCTGATAGTAGTGATCTAAGGGTGCTTGTAAGTTTTAAGCATTCTTTCGTTAATCTTCGGGGCCATACTTTCTTTTCTGTGCGAACAAAGATTCACGACGCGCCTTATTAGTTGGCTACTACTGTACTCATACTCATGAAATTTCACGATTCAGTATGTTTTATTACATTATTGCTTCTAATCAGTCAGTCATTTTTAACGGACGAATGCAAAAAAGACCACTCTATATTTATCAGCAGTAACAAAAGCAAAACAATAACTGTCTCCTTCGTACTCATAAGCTTGAGCGCGCGCGAGAGAGACGTCACAAGCGTAACGTCTAAATGTGATGAACGTTTTAGTTAACTGACCTTGTATGTATGTAATGGAATCTTCAAACGTAACTTTCATCGACTTCAAAAAGTAAGATTAAACTGACTTTGCACACTTAATAAGGACACATCACATGACAATACAAAAATTTGGTACCATGCATCGTTAATAGGTACTTTTTAGTGCAGAACTTTTTAAAGAGTGTGATTCAGTATTTTAAGCTACTATTTTAAGCTTAGATTATTCTTATTTAGTTCTCTTTATTATCCTCTTAATGCTAAATACTCAAACGTTACTCACACTTGAGTTGTGCCAGTTTCTATATCCGATCTTACCTTTACATAAAATTTTTCACAAATAGTGTCAATAAATGCACAATCTTAAAATATCCCTTTCGAACCTGAGATTTTTTCCGTCCAAATCTTTTTCTTTCCTATAAAATCTTATTATGTACGGTAAGTATCATAGGAAAACATATTTAAAAATATATCATTTATACAATTTCTAGAAAGTGCATAGCACGTTCGTGACATTCAGGTGTGTAGACTATGTTGTAGAATTTTAGAAAAAATGAACACTCTATCGTATTATTCAGGTACGAAAGGGATAAAGGATAGAGCGATATATAAATCGACAGTTCGATTGTATAGTGTCACTCTTAAAAATATTATTTGGTTGTTAAAAAGGTGAAGGCTAGTAGAATATAAGGGCGATTTTTTGATTTCGAATAAGGCAATCTGTTAGTTATACAGAACTCACTGCCCATTCCATTATAATGAACAAGTAAGAATCTAGGCAAGATTTTTTTGAAATACCTTAACCTTACCTTTGTACAGGTGATCTGAGATCTTTCGCTGCGTCTTGTTCCTCTGTTAATTGACCAAACTTCAGCATATCTTCTGCTGTGGCACGCATTTTACCTTTTACTTCAGCGTCTGAAATTGAAAATAAAGTAGCAATGTTATAGTAATCCAACGGAAAAGTACCTGTGGAATTAATTAATCGATGAAAAATAGTGTTTTTTATACGGCTAAGTCGAAAAACGAGCAGACGGCCCATCTGATGGTAAGCGGTTACCATAACCATATGGACGCTTACAACACACGAGGCATCACTCACGCGTTACCGACCCTTCTCCCAATGAGCTTCGGCGACCATGCTCACGCGAAGTAACAACACAAAGTTATTTGGCTGCAGTATTCTGAAAGTTTTAAATTATTTCTCATATACTATCGATAGCTTCGGCTTCGTTTGGCCGAAGCCGAAGATTTAGTCGAAGGAGGTCGAAGCCGAAGATTTGGCTGAAAGAGGCCGAAGACGAACCTTCAGTCGGACACTAAACACAAATAAAAATATACATTTTTGAAGAGGTGGTCGTTGGCGCTTAGGTCAGTTAAAACAAACTGATCGTACTTTTGTGGTGTATTACTATACTGTAAGTAAACGTATTGTAGGTAGGTATATTAGACATAGGTACCTTGATATGGGTAACAGTTAGTGATGGCAGTGAGCAGTCGCTCGAGCAGCTTGGTCCGCTTGGCGTGCCCGAACACCACGAGCTGCGACCACGCCTGCGCCAGCCGCTCGCCCGCGCCGCCCACCTCCAGCGTCTTTATTATCTACGCGGTTACAGCAATATGTTACTACCTTCATCATCATCACCCTATAATGTCCCACTGCTGCACACAAATGAGGGTGAAATAGGAGGCAATACTCCACCACGCGTGCCCACTGCGGATCGGTGGAGGCAGGCTAGTGGTCAACCTACTGTTGGAATTTTTCAAGCCGCCTAGGAGGCATCCAACTAGCTTAACGACTATCACATTAAGTGGTAACCGGGACCAACGGCTTTACGTGTTTACCCTGTTAGCTGTCACCCATCCAGGTACCGACCACGACGGTGGTAGCTTAACTTTGCCGATCGATTAAGAACGGCTAATCATGCTACACTACGAGCGCTTCACTACTACCTTACTACACAAGTTGTGTATGATTGTCACCATAAAATATAGTTGTGTAACACAACTATATTTTATGGTGACAATCATAGAGTAAGGATATTAATAGAGTGATAGCGTTAACAACATAACATTCTGCGAAGCGTGAGCAGTTTGCATATAGATGCATTCATAGGTATTGGTTGGTTTTTGGATATAAATATCAATATGGAAGCGCTCGTGGTGTAGCATGATTAGCCGTTCTTAATCGATCGGAAAAGTTAAGTTACGCCTGTCGTGGTCGGTACCTGGATGGGTGACCGCCTAGTGGTATTTCAAATCGAGCGTTTCCGTGCTTCGGAAGGCACGTAAAGCCGTTGGTCCCGGATATCACTTAATTGTGATAGTCGTTAAGCTAGTTGGATGCCTCCTAGGCGGCTTGAAAAATTCCAGCAGTAGGTTGACCACTAACCTACCTCCACCGATCCGCAGTGGGCACGCGTGGTGGAGTATTGCCCATTCCCTTTCACCTTCATTTGTGAAAGGAGGCCTGTGCTCAGCAGTGGGACATTATAGGCTGATGATGATGATGATGATCAATATGGAATACGAGGAGCCTCCTAGGATAAAGTTAAGGACTTACCAGGAACTCCAATGGCAATCCAGCATAGTGATAAGCACTATATTATATTATTATTTTACAATTGTTCACAAATCACAGATTTCAATGCGTATCGATCTATACTTTCTCGTACTAAATTTAGCGGGGTTGCGGGGCGCGTGCTGTTGCATTGTACTCAACACGCGCGATGCGTCATCAAAGTCTAAATCGGAGATTCCTGAAGCTCTTGTTTCGCTTTCATATATGATGTGTGAAAAGGAGAGGAATCGGGAAGTAGAGGCTCGTCATTGAAACTCAAGATGAGTACATATTTACTTTGAATGGATTATTATATTTTGGCCTAAACAGGTATGCATGTATATCGTATACCAGGGATTTACTATCATAAAAAAAATCAATAAGACTCCCTTGTCATTTGTTCTAGTTGGCCAACACAGGCTTAAAAGGAAAATGCCGCAAGATAATATTAAATATTAACCAGCGGGACAATTCACAATGTCTTGCTGATAGTAAGCGACGGATGATTTACAGGAATCATACCGCAAATGCCATAGATATATAACTACACAAAATTTGCTGAATGCCTTGAAAAAAGGCAGATTGTAAATGCTAATTAGACAAAAAAAAAAAAAAAAAAAAAGTTCTCCGTAAAAGAACCGATAAAAAACGAGAAATTGGGATTTATAATATGTATTTGGTCGTTCAAACTATGAACGCGCAGTTCGTGTTGAGGCTGCGTTGATCAGTGTTAACGTTCATACTAAGTACAAACGCTCTATTACTGTTCTATCTCTACTTCGAATACTGAAACGTCACTTTAGATTTAAAAGGGTTTTAAATACTTAAGAAATACAATCAAGCTTTCAAATGTCGAGTTAATCACAACTTTAATGTGAGTGGCGTTTAGTATTTGGCCATTAGTAATCAAAAGCATTTCGCAAACCTCTTCCATGACAGTCGGTTCAGGTACATAAACATTTGGAACGAACGTATCCAATAGTTGTGTCGTTCTTTCAAAAGGAGCATTTCTGAAAAAAAAAAAAGTTTTATTTTATTGTAGTTTATATTAAAAAAATATACCCACATAAAAGTTTGAAAAGTAGTCTTTTCTTATTTCAGGACCTAAAGTACTATATATCAAAGAATCATGGCGAGATCAATACATTGATTTGTAAAAAAAAGAGGGTTTTGAAACACATCCAATGTTGAGGTTACATTACCAGCAACATATTAATATACTTGACATATTTTATAAACCCCGCACAACATAACAACACCATAATGATTTTGGTCGCGATTCGCCGGTTTGACATAGAATGTCGCATTTTTTTCCGGGATATATATTTTAAATGCATCAAGTTATTCCTTAGGCACCAAGGATTATAACGTAATTTCAACGTCTCTAAAAATCTTTACTTTTTTGTACAAATCTCGCCATGATTCTTTATGCAATCTGTAAAGCTAATTTTATAAATTCTGTAATGGAATTGATTGAGTAGGATAATATTAAGTAGAATAGTATACAAAAATTAGAATGTGAAATGTACCTGCAAGCAACAGTAACTAAATGTCTGTAATAAATGCTTTCTTTGTATGCGTCGCCTACCAATTTGTAGTTATCACCTTTCATTAGGAGAGCGTGTAATCTTTCAGCCATGTTTATATCCTGCAAAAATGCGATATGGTTATTTGTGAGGCTTCAAATTATCATAAGAAAGTCATAAAAGTGAATTCTCACTTGTAAGTGATCGCTGCAAACGCTCATAGCAGTTATAAAGAAATTGGTGTCAGTTGCTTCTTTGGCATCCAATTTTTCTCTCGTTTCTAAATCAGTCAGTATTGTTGTCAGAATATCTATGCGTGGTCCTCCTGAAATTTAAATATAAGTTATTTAAACATACTTGAAATTATGAATTAAGGAAATATTAGGTAAAAATTTAAATGCATTGTTGAGTTACTTATCGATTCAATGAGTTGAAAATTGTTTTCCAAACTGTTTTACATAGTTTCGTATTCTAGAATGTCATTCAATGCTTAAGTACAATTTTGAGTCGAGATAAAAATATTAAGTTGCGCCAATGATATTAGGTTTATTTTCGATTAACACGATCTAGCCTTGAGACTTGATCTGAGTTTTGATCGGAAGAAAGCCTTCACTCAAAATAACCGTATTATAGAACGATAATCAAAGTTAGTCAAGTTTTGAGTCAAAATTAAAACAATTGAATTTGGAACCAGCCTTTATGAGCCAAGGTTTATTTTCGATTGACACAATCTATTCTTGAAAATTCTTGTTGAATATAACATCCACAGTGATAACTTAGATGCTCTACATAGGAAAAAAGATATAACTAAACTATACTCACTCTCCTTACAAAACAAACATAATAGAAAGTAATACGCAGATAATCCAGGAGTTATGTCCAACCGCTTGAATTCAGCGAGCACTTGCATGGCTAGCTCCTGTAACATCTTGCCGCCGCCCCAAGCCGATATCGACCTGAGACACGCTGTTAATGTCTCCTCATTTGGGGATATACCCTAAAAAAATATTCTATTAGGCAACTAGATTCTTTTTGCGGTATGGCAACAATTTTTGTTAAGACTCCATAAACTATTTCATCTATACTTAGAAAATATAAATTGGGTTTAATTAAATTTATCGTCTTACATGAGAACAAAATCAATTTAAAGTAATTTAAAAATTGTCTTTTGTCTAAATTGTTTCCAATGTGGGTAATTTATAAATATTATTCTTTATCATGTTTTGAATTAGTTTTTTTTTCAAATTGAATTTTGAATGCAATTTTGTTTTTATGCTGAATAAGCTTGCGTTTGACCTTCGACTGACCCCATGAGGAGTTATGACGAGGCTTACCCAGAAAAGCCTATTCACTCTGGCCTTGAATACGTCTAGGTTATAGGTGTCGGGAAACACAGACCCCGGAAGAGAGTTCCACTCCTTTGCTGTTCGTATAAGAAACGATGAAGCGAAGCGTTGAGACGGTGTTATAAAGATTTTTTTTATTCAACGAAGTCGGTAAACTAGCATACGGCCCATCGGATGGTAAGCGGTAACCGCAGCCATAAGAACGCTTGCAACAAACGGACCATCACTCACGCTATACCGAACCTTACTCCCCTCCCCAATAAGCTGTGACAACCTTACTCACGCACAGGAACACAGCATATCATAAAGTTATTTGGCTGCGGTATTCTGTAAGGACTTCCCCAGTCGAGCTGCTCTTTGAGCGAATAAACGGTATGGTCTACCTCTCTTAGGTAGTAACTTGTAGCAAAATAACTAGCCTGATATGTGATTGGTTTTGTCATTTGATTCAATTTAATAAAATATAAATGAACGAACCTGTTCATTCATTTCGGCCAACAATGACTTAAGTGCATCTATACGCAAGGCGGTACCTTCTCGCAAGAATCCTACACAGGCCAACAAAGAATTGTAGACACCCGTAGACAGTTGAATACCTTTCTCTCTCGCCTCTTGAGATAGCATGTGCGCGCGCTCTGCCTGTAACCAATTTTGATAATTAATTTGTATTTGATTACAAATACTGTAAGTGGTAATGCAGTAAAAGCATATAGTTAGAAAATTATAGAGTGACAGCGTAAACAACGTTACTTTGTGCGAAGCGAGAGCAGTTTCCATATAGATGCGTTCACAGATATATCATACACCAGTTGATTTACAGTCAGACAAAATGTCGTTATGGATTACTTGTAATTTTTTTTTACACGGTAAAAGTATCGATACAAAACGTGAAATTGGCATTCAATTATGTATTTTAATCATTCAAACTATGTACGCGCACTTCGTTACATTTTACCCGTACCCGTGCTCACGGCCCGTACTCTACTACGGTCACTCTATTAATATTCTAACTCTATGGGTAAAAGATTGCAAGCATGTAAAGACTACAAGGGAACTGGTTCCTAAGCACAGAACGGAACTCGAGGATTTTCTCGTAAAAACTATAGTTGTCAAATATTGTACAACAGAATTGAATTGAGATGCACATATTGTGCAAGTCTTTTGGTTAATATTTGACAATGACGATCAGAATATCGTGTATCGTTTTTCGGAGAAGACCCTGGGCAGATTCAGGATTAAAAACAAATGTGTCAGTATTGGCGTAGTTTCTTACTCCTATGGGACTCCCATTGTAAACTAGAATGAATTTTTAAACTTTGCATGATACAGTACAGTAGTACCCAACTGATAAGGCGCGTCGTGAATCTTCGTTCGAACAGAAAAGAAAGTATGGCCCTAAAGATTAACGGAAGAATGCTTAAAACTTACAATCAACCTTAGATCACTTCTATAGGGTTCATAATACACTGCAGCTGTTAGTTCCGTCTCACTCGCAAGTCACGCCTCTCCGCACATATGGTGGCAGCTGCCGACCAATAGCTATTCCCACACTTTGAAAATGTATCTTCTGCGCAGGTACATTGGTAAGCCATATTAGTTGGGTACTACTGTACAATGCTTCTTACCTGATAATATTTAGCCATTCCTTGGATGATGGCACAATACGCTTCAGGAGACTTAGGCTCTAATGATGTAAAGATTTTATCAGCAAGACCACCTAACCTGTAAACAACATTAAATTCAGTTCATGTCGAAGTTACTGCTTTACTACATTTATTTTTATCACATGACATCAAAACTTTTAATAAATAATAATGAATAACTGGAGGTGTATTCACATATTTCTATCAGTTTTTATTATTAAATGCAATAGTACAGATCCCTGATGCTCGCATCTTCGACATCAATGTCGCATAGACATTCTCCAAAAAACATGGCGGATATCTTTAAAATTCTATACGTTTTGACAGAAGACTGCCATATTATTCGTCAAATGTCTATTCAACATCAATATCGAATGCGCGAGATTGGGGACCTGGATTTTTACTAATAAAAACGGCCAAATGTATGTTGGGCCACATGCAGTTTAAGGTTCGGTAGCTGCCATATTTTATTTTACCACTTTATCGGCGCGATTAATATGTATACCCCTGCCAATAACAGCTTTTTAGTACTAATAGTCACAGATGGACAGACATGGCGAAACTATAAGGGATCCTTGTTGACTATGAAACCCTAAAAGGTGGTGATAAAACTAACTTCTCTCTCACTGATTCCATATTTTAGTTTTTATATAATTTAGTTCTGACCTCCACGTAGCAGCTTGTCTTTCCCTTGCGTTAGCAGCAAACCACCTCTCCTCCATCCACTCCATAGAGTCTGGCTCCTTCTCATTATAAAAGCAAAGGAGTTGTAGGAACTGTAATTTAAGGTCTTCCTTCACACCATCTGTACCGCCAAGCAGTTGGAATACTTTCACTGAATCATCTATAAGAGCATTTTCTATTGTGTATTTCAAATCTTCTTCTGTAACCTAGAAATTATAGTAAGTAAATAGTAATTAATTTTCTCATGATGTAATATTGATGAAGTACCAGCAAGTCTCAATAAAATATACCTAAACAAGAAACCAGTAGATTAATAAAGGAATAATTTAAATAGAAATAATCTCAAGATAGATTTATAATTGGCACACCAATATTATTAGAATGATGAATAGAAAATCCTAATGTGATACAGTTATCAACTAAATAAATGCAAAATTCTACAAGATAGCTTATGAAACAAATCATAGTAAGCATAAGGAGAAAACACAAGTTGACAACAGCAGCACTTACCTTACTCTCATCATTGTAAATAGGTTTAGGGTTAAATGCGTCTATGTGGGGGTCAGCATTGTTGAATGGTGTCTTTTTTCTGCCTGGTGGATCCCACACTCTAGTTGTGAATATGTCTGCATGCTCATCTCTGATCCATGCTGCTGCTTTGCGACCAGCCTCCGCAGATAATGCATAGGCCCGCTTACGATAGTTGGATAGTGGAATGAGATAGGGATCATCATGGTACCTAAATAATAATGATAGTAAAATATCAGTATTCAAAAACATCGACTTCAGTGCCAATTCACTTCTAGGTTTCATGTGCTTACTACCTTTGGCCACATCTATACTGAACATGGTGAGATTGTAGTCAAACAAAGTAAAATAAAAGACATTTAAATACTTGGTTTCCATATCCAGCTTAATTAGCAGTAATAAGACTGTATAAATGTATGGTTGTTGTTGTAATGAGTTTGAAGGTTGCTTACTTATAATGTGCAGCCGTTGGATCAGGTCCCACAGTTGCTGCTAGAGCTTGAAGTATGTCAGTGGGGCCTCTGGGAATGCGCGGCGGAGGAGAGATTCCATCGCTGGATTTACTGCCTTGAGGAAGTTTTTGACCCTCTATACTAGACAATGTGCGACACACACACGCTAATCTTTGCCATTGTCTGTAGAGGAGAAAATATCAATAAGATATAGCTTAAAGGCATGACATTATTTACGATGTTGACGAATATTTAGGTTATGATAATTTCATACCTTGTTACAACTATATTTGAATACATTTAGGTAGTAGCGTTTTGATGAGGGTAAATGAAATGATATAATGTCTTTTTATTTATAATATAAATATTTTGCGGTATTTCTGTGCATAACCTAACTCAAATAATTAAATTGGACTGTCAGTGTCACTGTCAATCTGACACAGGGTTGGATTCAGACCCCCAGAAAATTATTGTCTATGGCAAATAAAATTATACTACTTGTCGAAAATAATACTACGTTTTGCGTTTTTCGTCGAGTTTGTTATGAATTTAAATAAAAATACATTTGGAAGGAAATCTTAGTTTTATTGTTATTGTACAAATCAACCAAATTTAGGCAAGTAGATGTTTATTTCAGCCAATTCGTCAATCGGAACTTCGTCTTTGACATTGACACGACATAGCATGTCCTCAGATGGAATAAATTCAATACACATTAGGTACATTTAATTTCTTTCACAGCATCGCATGAAAGTATCAGGAGTCAATAGAGCGATTTACTACAACAATAACAAAGATTACAACTTTATTTCGTAATTAAAGTAATATTTTTTAATTTATTTCAACCAATAACAGTAGCAATCGACCTAAAGGTAAAATTATGGTATTTTCGCGTAGTATAATGGCATTACGATACTACATACTACACATCACAAAATTATGGTACAAATAGTATAATTATACTACGAAATCCAACCCTGATCTGACAGTCAGAACTGTTTTTTTTTTTTGTTAATTTGTTCATGAATGATATATATGTACTCTTTAGTGAAAACTAAAGAGCTCTATGCCGTTGCCTTGACATTGTGTTATTATTATGTGTCAATGAAAATGTAACTTGTTTTTTAGTAAATAAAAACCTATTATCTTAGGTTTTGCTATCATTTCAATTTTATTTACTAAAAATAACGAATTAATCGAAACATGGATCGCTATTTAAGACCCGAAAGGTTTGATGTCGATCCGAGCAGCAGCTCCGCTTCTCATGAATGGGAGCACTGGAAAAAGACTTTTCAAAATTTTCTTGTCGCACGTCAATCAGCACTGCAACCAGCGGCGGCGGACGCAATAGCCCCCGCGCTGACCGATGGACTCAAGCTGCAGCTTCTCGTCAATCATGTTTCATCGCAAGTATACACCTACATAAATGAAAGCACTACTTACGATGGTGCCATAGCTATACTAGATAGAATCTTTATTAAACCTAAGAACATTATTTATGCCAGACATTCGCTTGCAACGAGAAAGCAGCGAACCGAAGAAACAATTGATATGTACATGCAAGCGTTGAAACAATTATCCAAAGACTGCCAATTTACTGCTGTTGACGCTGATACTAACAAAAATGATAATATACGGGACGCCTTTATTTCCGGAATAATATCTAATAAAATAAGACAACGGCTCCTCGAAAATCTATCTCTCTCACTTACCGAAGCATACAACCAAGCACTTTCTTTGGAAATGGCTGAAGTGAATTCGCAAAACTTTAATTCTTCTTCTGTCAACGCAATACCAAATGAAGTTAAAGTTATAACGCCGCCTTATGTTGAAGAAAACACTGTAGCTGCCACATTTCACAAACGAAAATGCTTTTTCTGTGGAGGACGTGTACATCCTCGTAAAATATGCCCAGCGTTAGAAGCTACCTGCCAATTATGTGACAAAAAAGGTCACTACGCTACTGTGTGTCGTAGCAGGAATTTACGTAGTGCCGCTGCGTTGGAGAAAGGCGAGTATTCCGCGTGTATCAGCGCCGCTTCACCATTATCGCTAAGAAAAGCAACAGTACCTGCCTTTATCAAGGGTATTCGAGCAGAGGCGCTATTAGATACTGGTAGCTCCATGAGCTTTATCAACGAGGACTTCAGTAAGCTCTGCCAACTTAGACGAAAACCTTGTGAACAAATGATATCTATGGCTTCTTTGAATCATACATCTCAAGTTGCTGGTCAAATTTATCAAACAATTACTATTGGCAAGCATATTTACGAAAACATTAACCTGCTCATAGTTAAGAATTTGTGCGCAGATATTATTATTGGCCACGATGTTTTAGACAAGCACTCATCTTTGGAATTCGAATTTGGTGGACCAAAAGAACCTTTAATCGTATGTAATGTGGCTGAAGCATATGTGCCCGCCGTACCCTTATTCGCCAATGTATCTCCAAACTGTAAGCCAATAGCAGCGAAGTCTCGCAGGCACAGTGAAGATGACAAACAGTTCATTGAACAAGAAGTGCTCAAACTCTTAGCAGAAGGTATCATTGAAGAGAGTCAGTCACCTTGGCGCGCACAAGTATTGATATCAAATACCGAGAATCATAAGAAACGCCTTGTAATTGATTACTCACAAACGATTAACAGATATACAGAGCTGGATGCATACCCCTTACCAAATATAGAGGAATTAGTATCAAATATTTCAAAATACACGATCTTTAGTGCTATAGATTTGCAAAGCGCTTATCATCAGGTACCAATTTTACCCGAAGAAAGACCATATACTGCCTTCGAAGCGGTCGGAAATTTGTACCAATTTAGACGAATTCCTTTTGGTGTTACAAACGGTGTGTCCAGTTTCCAAAGAACTATTGACTGGGTCATAAGGAAAGAACAACTTAAGGGCACTTATGCGTATCTTGATGACATAACAATATGTGGAAATACGCAAGAGGAGCACGACAAAAATTTAGACAAATTCTTACAGGCAGCCACGAAATATGGACTTACACTAAACAAAAGTAAATGTAAATTTTCGCAGCACACGATAAACATTCTTGGATACAATATTTCAAATCACGTTAGAAAGCCTGACAACGATCGCCTAAAGCCTTTAATTTCTCTACCTCCACCGAATGATATATCTTCTCTCAGAAGGGCATTGGGTATGTTTGCTCATTATTCCAAGTGGATTCCTAATTTTTCAGAACGAATCAGATTCTTGTCAAAAACAGAAATGTTTCCACTAACAACTGACCAAATTAAATGTTTCGAAGAGCTAAAGACTGACATAGCAAAGTCTACCGTTCATGCGATAGATGATAAATTTCCATTTACCGTCGAAACTGACGCCTCTGAACATTCAATAGCGGCCGTTTTGTCGCAAGCATCTCGGCCTGTCGCATTCTATTCGAGAACATTAAACACCAGTGAACAAAACCACTCTGCGATTGAAAAGGAGGCTTATGCAATTGTAGAATCGCTGAAGAAATGGCGCCATTTCCTCATTGGCCGACCTTTCCAATTAATCACTGATCAAAGATCAGTTTCGTTCATGTTTAATACCAAACATTCTAGTAAAATCAAAAATGAGAAGATCCAGAGATGGCGCCTAGAACTTTCTCAATTCAAATATGATATTGTCTACAGACCAGGTAAAGATAATTTCGCGGCGGACGCACTTACACGAGTATGCGCTACGACCGAATCTCGAATGACAAAATTAACATCTCTTCATGAAGCATTATGCCATCCTGGTGTCACAAGAATGTATCATTGGATAAAAACAAAGAATCTTCCTTACTCGCTGGAAGAGATTCGACACATGACAAATTCATGCCGCATTTGCTGTGAGATTAAGCCCAGATATTATAGAAAAGAACACGAAGCTCAGGCAAAACTTATTAAAGCTACTTCTCCTTTTGAAAGACTGGCAATGGACTTTAAAGGGCCACTTCCATCAAGTACGAATAATAAATATCTATTAGTGGTAATTGACGAGTACTCACGCTTCCCCTTTGCTTTTGCATGTTCTGATATGACAGCAAAGACGGTTATAATGCATCTAAATAATTTATTTATGATTTTCGGATTCCCCACCTACATTCATTCAGATCGCGGGACATCATTTCTAGCCGGAGAAGTACAGGAGTTTCTTAATTCACGTGGTATAGCCACAAGTCACTCCTCTCCTTATAACCCTCGAGGTAACGGACAAGTGGAGAAACTAAATTCCACCCTGTGGAGGACCATACAGTTGACCACAAAGACGAAAAATATTCCCATAGAAAACTGGGAACGTGTCTTGCCGCAGGCTCTTCACTCTATTCGCTCTTTACTTTGTACAGCTACAAACTGCACGCCTCATGAACGTTTGTTTGTCCATCCACGAAGATCATCAAATGGAACTTCGATTCCCTCGTGGCTCACTAGTTCGGGTCAAGTTCTTATTAAAAGGTTTAATAGGGCTAATAAATACCAAGATCAGGTTGAAGAAGTCGAACTCTTACACTCTAATCCAGATTATTCCTTGATCCGCTATACAGATGGACGCGAAGTAAACATTTCCAACAGATACTTAGCTCCTGTACCTGAATCAAACTCGAGACCTGAAAGTAATTTAGATCCAGCACCTGACTCAGAATCAACACGAGAAAGCTGTTCAACTCCAACGAATGAATCAGATTTAACGGCTGAACCTGAACCTGAACCAACCGTCGACTCTCACGAGTCTCAACCGGTTATTCAAGAGCCAGTTGCTGATCTGAGGAGGACAACTAGAATCAGGAGACAGCCCAACTATTTGCAAGACTATTATTGTGAAGGACCTAGGCGGGGAGAATGATATATATGTACTCTTTAGTGAAAACTAAAGAGCTCTATGCCGTTGCCTTGACATTGTGTTATTATTATGTGTCAATGAAAATGTAACTTGTTTTTTAGTAAATAAAAACCTATTATCTTAGGTTTTGCTACCATGGATACAAAGTCCTTCAGTCGCAACATTTTATTTATAATATCATCACTTTAATATAGTCCGCACATTCACTTTCATAGTCCGCATGATCAGTCACCGTCCAGTCACGTTTTAGTAAAATGGTGGTCATTGTACTAAAACTTATCACGGACTTTTTGAAACAACTTGTAAAGTCACGATACACATATTCATTTCATTTCACTTCACTGGTGCACATGAATTGATCTTTATTGGATAAAATACCACCGATAATATGCAATAAAACTCAAAATACACGAATTTATGAAAATAAAAATGAACACGCAACGTCAACGGACTATGTGAAAGTGATTCATTGTGACTAGAACTTATAATATTACTGGAAATTGGTAAAATACACATGCCGTGTGACACCATTGAAGAAAAAAAAAAGGCGACTAAAATATGACGTAGTTTTGAAAATTCTGCCCAACCCAAACGAATCCTGCGGTCGGCTTCTTTCCCGAAGTTGTTTCTCTCTACCTGGGTAGTTTGACCCAGATAGACATAGGTTTTCTTGGACAACTTCGTGTGTGCTGAGCATCCAGTTTAAATGTTTACACAGAAAAGCAATACCTACCTATCAACAAACTGCTTTTCTTAGTTGCTATGTTTATTGAATACAAATCTTTCCGAGGTGCTTTTAGCTTTTTAGCTTTTAGTTTTGATGTAAATGAATTTAGAAGTTGTTATTTTTATACAGTTTTATAACTTTGGAAGAGCAGAAGTAATTTTCTACAGACTAATTGCATTAAGTAATAATTTATTTAATGCAATTAGTAATAATACATTGCAGACTACAATAAAAGTTACTTCGTGCTATTAAAACCCGTAAACAAAAAAGTTATGGATAAGTCAGGGGATGCAAGCGCAGAGAGAAGCTACTATAAGTACCTATGTACAACCATTATATTGTAGTCTCCACGTATTGAGAGACTCAGTTTTGACATAATATCCCATCAAAAACATTTTCATGTAAAATGTTGCAAAGACGAGACCATATGGCCTGGCCACTGTAAAAGAGTTATCAAAATCAAAAAGTCATTTATTCAGTTTAGGCCCTAGTAAGTTATGAACGTTAAATTGGTACATACAGTTCACAGATACAGTTGAATTTACCACCGGTTCGGAATAGGTACACTTAAACTGAGAAGATCAGATCTACACGCCTTAAGGCGCCGATCCCATAGAAAAGAGTTCTGGACTTCCGCGTTCTGCATTCCGTGTTGACTGTAAGCTATGTGGGGCCTTTGAAAGTAAAGAAAGTGTATGATGTGCGATCAGTAGCGAATATTGCAGAACTCTAGACTGCTTGCTGTGTGCACAATAGTCAACACAGAATGCAGAACTCGGAACTCGGAACTCTAGAACTCTCTCTGTGGGATCGGCGCCTAACTCTACAAGCCTTCACAAACTATACACACCGTAGTCAAGTCTTGTGGTAGTCTACTAACACAATAGCGTCATAATGGCGTCGTAATGGCGTCATAATGGCGCCATAATGACGCCATGACTCTATAATGACTCCATTATGACGCCACAATGACTCCATTATGACGCCACAACACAATTGTAATAGCAGTCTTGGGCCCGGTTGGTAATTTACAATTATTATTTTTTTAAATTTAGAATTAAGTGTAGGAGATAGGTCGAGGGGATTATCCTCACTCTTCAACTGCATCGGGGAAGCGAATAATAAATCAATAAAACTTTGTACGACCATTTATTTACAATAAAACGAAAGTAATTAAATAAAATATCAAAGCGTAACTAGAGTACAAACTTACAGCACCGCTGATACTGATGTTACGTGAGATGTTTATATTATTGCCATTCGAAATTACGACGCCTGAAAGTCCAGTAATATTGACATTACAGTTATAATCAGTTTCATTGACACATATACTTTCATTAGGATTGAAGATCATTTTTGGAGGACAGTCAATCAATCTGGCGGTTACAAGATCACTTGTGCCGTTTACACAAGTGACAAAAAAGCTGCAGTCCTTAACAGCTGCGTAAAAGAAATTACCTACATTAGTGCAGTTGAAATTTGGTAAACATTGGTAGTCTGTGGCATTAGTACACTGTTGCTCTAAATGACTGTAGACGAAGCCTGCGGGACATGCAAGTTTGTATTGGATGAAGCTGGCGCCTCCTAGCAGGCAAATGGTGTAACCCCGACAGTCTTCAACTTCGTTATTAGGAAACCTGCCGCGAGCACTGCATTCTGCTATCTCGCTTACACCGTTGCATAAACCCTGTAATAAAGACATTAGTTTTATTATATCAGTCATAATTTGCATATTAGCTTGTTTTGTTTTATTCTTATTTGCAGAATTATTGAGTTTTATAACTGCAATGTTTATTTAGTGCAACTGCAACATAAGGTGCGAGATAAGATAATTCCATGTTGAAGTACCTAAATGTAAATATAATAGGTACATTTATTTTGCTTTTCAAATAGGCTCTCAAGAAACTCGGAAGGTTCTTGGACTATGGATATATACTTTACTGGGATAGGTACTTTGAGATGACATCTTTTTGATCTATTTGTAGGTAACCTACATTAGGACGTTGCCTAGAACGTAGCTTAATGAATTTAGAAATTAACTGAAATATCGATATTTAATTAGTACCTACCTAGGTAGTTATGAAATGCTCACAATAATTTAATAAGTAATTGTAATCAAATTAATATTATGACAAATGCGGCTATCAACAAGTTTATCCGCCCGGGGTCTTGTCTCCGCTGGTGTAGGTACCAACCAACCGTTTTAGAACCGAACGGTTTGAAGCGGGATAATGACAAGAGACCGGATGGAATGACTTTGGTACCCTGGAGGGTGGGACGACCTTTGGTGTGGGACACTACATGCTTCGACAACTAGGCTCCGTCTCACCTTCCAGCTTCTTCAGACACGGCCGATGACGTTGCCGCCCAGGAAAAAGGTCTAAAGGGCCCTCAAATATGCTATAGACACCAGCAAACTTCATGGCACAAAACGTTAACTGCACAGAAGCCAAATTTTAGGTCTCTTGGTGCGGGGACCGAGCGAGGGCAGGCGCGAGACAATAAATTAAAACAATCTATGAGTACATTTATGTTGCTCGCCAGTGTACCTGCGCAAACCGTTCCCCACTAAGTTCGCCCAATTGTGCCGAGACGTTTGCCGGGACCCTTGTTGATGGTTACCTACATATTTTGCGGCGTTCGGGACGTCTTTAATCTGTGTTTCGGGGTTGAAACGATAAACCGTAGGCAGAGAAAGGTTTCTACGCGATAAACCAACCAACGTAAGCATCCGGCCCCAGCCGGGGGATGCCGCCAGCAGCCTTATTGGAACGTTCGCACAGGGCAGCGGTTTCAATTTGTAATTATATTTTTTTTGTAAATAGTTAATATTACTTTATTTTAATTTTAAGTGTAAAGTTTTATTATTCTTGTAGGTATAGAGTTTATTTTGTTAATATGTTAATAGATAATAAATATACTTAAAAAAGTTTATTACCTAAAAGCCCTTTATGACGTAGCAACACATACGGATAACATACAACCACATATAACATACAAACATATAAGTTCAAAAGCACGCTTGGGAGTATGTACGAAAATATAATAAACCAATATTAAAATCTAGAAAAAATATAATAAATATTGTCACTCACTATTGTCAAAACTAAAATAAAGATCCGTCTCATTTTTCAGTTGTTAGATTAGTTGTTAATAGTACATTAGATTATACATATAGGTGTAAGACTTCTTGTTTTATGCCGAGTTCCTTAATGTAGTTTTCACCTAATTATAATGTATTTAACGCTCTCATATATCTTAGTTGAGATAAAAAAGGAAACTGAACAATTCCTTACAAAGTTATTCATGGACTAGTGATGAGAACCTTTATTCGATATTACACGGAAAAAGGTTGTAGGTACTTTTTTCAATGGCCAGATAACGGTATCTATCTGGCTGTTAATATGAAATTAGAATTTTTTTTGAGGAAAAGCTTAGCCGATTGAAATCGCCTCTAAATATATTGAATATTATGTAGTTATCGCTATGTTATAAAATAATGACAAGGTTTAAGTTTAGGCTTAATGCAATTAACATTTTTATAATATTTTTTCATTAACATTAATTTAACCCGGGAACGCGAATGTGTAGGTTTACACAGTTTATTGTAGTGCCTAAAGAAATTGTATGTACCTACAAGAAGAACATATCCCACCATAGGTATAAGTCGAGACGAAAATGAATGTTAGGGATTTGTATGTGAAAAATAAAAACTAGTCTTGAGTTACCTACGTATATTTTGAGATATAGATAAATAGACATCCTGTTGTAAAAACCGATTTTGGAGCCGATTACTTAATGATAATATATGGAGATAAAATATAGTTGAAAACATTCCAATGAAAAAATACGTATTTACCTGTGAAACGTATAATTATGAGGTTTATTTCAGTACACATACATGTCTATACACTGTTCTAGTTTTATTTGCACGATCGTAATTATTTTCAGTGAAATACGAAATCATATATAAGCACCCGGGTTGATATGGGTTGATACATCGAAAACACATTGACTCAGTGTGTCTCTCTCGCAAAGTGTCATAAGGATTGTCATATTTCTTTTCCATGCTATAGATGTCTAGTTAGCGTAGCGAAATCCTAAGTCTATGGTACTGCCTGTCAATGATGTATCAAACCAACATCACAAATTTAAACCATAGCAGGCCTGTCTCACTCCCATGTTTAGGTACGATTTCGCGCTAACAGTCTACCGGAATAACGCTAGTCGGTTGCAACGCGCCCGCACCGAAAGACGCGTATGGGTATAAATACCTACGTACTTATATAAAGTGTTTATTGTTCTTATTTTAACACTATTTTGTGTTGGTTTTCATAGTACTAGATTTTTTGTTGTTGTTTCATTGTATTGTCCTAATGTCCTTTCTGACTTTATTAAGGTCGGCAAGATCTAATAGGCTCGTTTTGATAGCATACCAGTGTGTCAAAAAGGGACAAAGATAGTGCGACCTGAAGAGACACCCTAAACATGTCTAAACGGGCCACTTAGACCTCAATAACTCATGTGAATGATTTTTAACCGACTTCAAAAAAAGGAGGAGGTTTCTCAATTCGACCGTAAATATATTTTTTTATGTGTGCTCGCGGATAACTTCGTCGTTTATGAACCGATTTTGATGTTTTTTTTTTTAGAAACTGTTAGTAGTTCCAGAATAGAGAGTGTTCCCTCTTCAAATATACAAACAAACCAATGTTACGTCTTTATAATACTAGTACTATTATACACTAATGAATATACATTAAGAGAGGTAGAGCATAGCGTTTATTCGCTCAAAGAGCAGCTCGACTGGGGATGTACCTCCACCTTACAGAATACCGCAGCCAAATAACTTTATGTTGTGTAAAGTTGTGTTCCTGCGCGTGAGTAAGGTCGCCAGAGCTCATTGGGGAGGGGGGAAAGGTCGGTAACGCGTGAGCGATGCTTCGTGTGTTGCAAGCGTCCATATGGCTACGGTAACCGCTTACCATCAGGCGGGCCGTATGCTTGTTTACCGACTTAGTCGTATAAAAAAAAAAATACATTAGTGTAGATTTTACTTCTACCTTTTTAGAATAACTAAGATTTAACAAACCAATATTTCAAAAATCAGTAGAATAATATTCAGAAAAATTTAACAATTCTAATTGTTATTACTTACTTAAATAATTCTTTAACTTTATTATTTTTTATATAACAAACTTGAAGATTATTAATAACACACGTTGTGAATTTCGGCTGACGGCCCTGGACTAGGTATTCGTGCCGTTTCTTGTCCCGTCGTCAGTCATTCCAGATTTTATATGATTTTGTATGTTACTAAAACCCTTCCCCAAAATAGTTGTATTCAGTTTCGTAGACAGAATACACATTCAGTATACAAAGTATCAGTATAGGCCTAACAACTTAGATTAAAATATGCAGACATTTAAAAATAACTTTCTGCTCTAATACTAGTTAGCTAGGATATTTTAAATGTCATTATTCACGAAAGGAGAATAGTAATAGGTACATACATAACCGATAAAGAAATATTGAAGATTCATAATACGTTATTAGACAACCCTATCGTAACACGTGCCGCGTCATACAGGATAGAGTTATATGATAGAAAGAGAGGGAAGTTGTAGGTGAATATAATTTTAGCCGCGCAGCGCTGCGCGAGCTGGATTGCGCCTTATTACGTCGTTCCAAGAGTCGCTTTTTATTTAAATGTCGTTTTCGAAGTGGGTTTTCTGTACGTAGTACTATTGAATATTCTGTGACCATAGTTATTTAACAACGCTGACTTTTTTCTCATGATATAATGACTATTCTAAGTACATATAGAATAGTTATCCCTCCAGTCCTTAATTGCCAGTAGCAGGTACTAGTATGTGTTCTTTGCCATTTAAAGGCAATAAATATCGACACATTCACATCACTATGTTGGCATAAGATAAAAAAGATAATTTTGTTTGAATACAACTCCAGCATTGCCTAGATTCCTCGGAACTGTAACTGCGTCTGATTTTATAATCTTATTATCAAACACTAGTTAAAGACAATGGCTTTGTTTGAAATACCTTCAATACATGAAAAACAAATACATAGATAATACCGCACCTCACTAAATAGGCTTTATATGCGCTCACCACCTTCGGCCAAATCATCACACACAGTCAAAACAAGCAATCAAACTTATCAATAGTAAAAATAAACACCCATTTATAATAATTTTATGTATAATAGGAACAAGAGTGTAAAGATGTAACAAGGAAGTCCTTATGATTAATTCCGTACAATTGAATTCATAAATGTCAGTAAAGGCTTATGTGATTGAATAAAAATATTTCATTTCATTATTTTACTACTTGGTAGAAGTAGCATTATTGGTTATTGTCATGTCCTGAAACATACATTTGATCGTTCAAATCAAAATCTCCTAATCAATGACTTGCCTTCTATATTTTCCTAATTTTATATAGATAATACGTAACCATGACCTGACTGACATTCCTCAAACTATTTGCATACTAAATATTATATACGGGCTCTACCTTAACATTTAACAACAGAATCACGTTTATTTTCTTACCGAGTAATTTAATTAATCTAAAAAGTCACTAAGATCCACTTAACCTGCTTAGTATCTGCTCACACATAGAGCAGGAGCACCCGTTTATCAGCTTGATCCACTTGCCTTGGTGCAAAGGGCCTCTTTATCACTTGATCGTGGACGATACCAAACATACGGCCTTCAGAATATCTAGCCTTTTATATAGGCTCACTCAGTTTATACTACACCTTTCTTCCGTCGCACCGCTCGCTGACGATGCGAAGCTCATCCTCATATCCTTGGGCTGGCTCGGTCGTCCACATAATAATTCAGTGGGTCGTTCCGATTGCAAACGAATATAGAATGAGCTCTTTATTGCGGTTTTTCCAGAGGAATTGCTTGTCTATACCTCACGGTACCTATCTGTTTTATGGGAAATATTTAATCAAATTAGTTTAACTCAATTTCAGAGAAATTTATTGTGGTATTAATAAATGGGGCAACAGGTGAAATATAACTTATGTTCAGAGGGCAAACTCTTAAAACAATATTATTATAACCTTACTTGTCTTTTGTCCTGTTTTGACGTCGGATGTCAAAGAAGGACAAAAAAACAAGTAAGGTTATAATAATATTGGTTATAAGAACTGAATGACGCAATGTTTATCTCGGTCTAATCAAATCATTTGACGTTCCCATCTCCATTTCTGACATCTCCATTCTAACAAATTATACATTCCACTCCGTCCGTCTGTCACTCCACATATACCTACCTACCATTAGTACCAAACCCAGGTGATATTGGCAAGTATGTGCAAGTAGAATCTGCATCCTGATTTTACCCGCGTTACGGAGAGATCTAATGATAATTTATCTATATTAATGACTGATACACATATATTTTTAATTTTTTTATGTTCAAGCTATTTTAGAGATTTTAATATCCTAATCCTAATATAATATTATAATGCGAAGGTGAGTTTGATTGTTACACCTTCACGCCTCAACTACTCAACGGATCATCATGAAATTTGACATGCAGATAGCCTATGGTATGGAGAAGGACATAGGCTTTTTATCCCGGGAACGCGGGTGAAACCGCGGGGGACAGCTAGTAGTAACTATAAGAATTAGATATGTCCAACCATTATATCTAATAGAAAATCCAGACTCGCTAATCTCTAGTCTCTCTAACTGATATCTGCTAACAATTCCTACTAATATGATAAATGCCATAAAGTGTATGTATTCTGTATAATCACTACGTTCTAATAAATGCGAAAGTGCGTTTGTTTGTTACTTCTTGCCGCCTCAAGGGTACAACTGATCGTGATGTAATTTAGTATGCAGGCACATCATAACTTGGAATAATAAATAAGAGGTTGGCGACTTGTAAAGTTGCAGGGTAGCTAAGGACTAAATTCAAAATTCAAAAAATACGCATCGTTTGCATTGAATTATCTTTTTATGTCTTTTGCGGTCTAGACCATGGGATCCGAAGGGGGTCCGAAGCTCGTCGTTTTGCTCGTATTTTATTATCAAAAATTGTCGAGGCCTCCGGGGACCAGCGGGCGGGGAGCTTATTCGGCCAACGCATCGGCTTGGCTTTCCAAAGAGGAAACGCCGCCGCGCCGACAGCCTGCTGGGAACGTTGCCGTTAATCGGTAGCAGCGGCAGACTAGAGGAAAATTTCTTATTGTAATTTGTATATATTTGTTGTAAATAAAATATATTACTCAGTTCACTTATAAGATACATTTTATCCCTGTAAAACAAAAAATACCTCGGAACATGTGTGAAAACTAGTTTCATATAGAAATCATATTTTTTAGTACCAGGAGTCGCAGCAGTGTGAACAGCTTTCTTTACATTTAAAACTGCTAGTGTCTGCAAATGAATGCATCAATGTTTATTTACTTTGAGAGATTAATTATACTATAGGATAGATCTTCATCCTTAATCATTAGATTATAGCAAGTATAAAAAGGTTACTCAGTGAACTGATATTTGTAAGATAAGTCAATATGAGGTGCACTATGGTGTCTGGAATATTTTTGGTGAGTACCTGTTAAATCAATTAAAAAAAAACTATTAGGCCTTGATGGCACTCCTGACCGTTAACTAACTGACTCTACTATACAATTCTTGTGTAAGACTACTTAGATTACCATTCTTGCATGTAGCAATTATCAGGGTCGGACTAGGCAGGAAGCGTTAGGTTAGGTTAGAACTGTGATAATGCCGCGGCAGCGGCCGGCGAGCGCTAGATCCAAGTACGTTAAACATAAGCCGAAGTCATCAACAATTAACCCAAAGAAGCGCAATGACGTTGATTTCGCTTACAATATATTCCGCCATTTTCCCACCACCGACAATGCGCTCTGATTGGCTAAGTCAAGGACACATGTGCTCTGATTGGCCAAGTCAAAACACACGAAACAGTGATGTCCTTACTGTTTAAAATCGGTGACAAATCACTGACTAGTTTCGGAATCGGATTGCTCGGTATTACTACTCTAAAGGGATTGTTCCTCGATGGCCGAAGCGAACTGCCCCTCAAAGCAACTGCCGGTCATCGAACATGCACCGGTTGGTACTTGGCGACAGATTTTCTGGTTGATGGTAGCCAGCTATTGAAATTTCAGACGTACCTAATCTTCAAATTAATAGCTATTCTACTTTTTGATCATCACATTAGTAATCTCTACATGTGAAAGAATATAAGTATTCTTTTTTCAGGTATTTTTTATGGCGTGTCGTCTCTGTACTGCTTCTGTAAACTGCACAGCAGAAGGAGCGGGCCGACACCCTGATCCAGACGACATAAGCTGCAGAAATTACACATTATGCGTGTACCAAAGTTACGCGATCACTTACATAGGCTATGACCTTACCTGTCCCACTACATCTCTCTTCAATCCGGAAATTTCGAAATGCTCTACTAATTACGTTTGCAATCTCAACTCTGGTAATACAACTGACTTGTCCTCTGTTTGTATAGCAGATGGCTACATCCCCGATCCCGATTCTTTAAATTGTACCTCCTATATATCATGTTATGAAGAAAACGGTACTTATTCTGGTCTCCCGATTGTTTGTCAGGATTTAACATACTTTAATCCGGATACGCAGACATGTGAATTGGACTACATATGCCCTACTTCGTCAAGTAATACAACGGGGTCCAACAACCAGGCAGAATTTACATGTAAATCTAAAGGAAGGTTTGAAGATACTACTCATGCCACTTGCAAGGGTTATTTTATGTGTGTGTTAGAGAGAAATGGAACGTTAGCAAAGTATAAATATACTTGTCCTAATAGGTCGTATTTTAATCCCGCGATTAAAGTTTGTACTGCTCGTTACACTTGTCCTCGATAATACAAATAATGTGTATTTTTAATGTATTTTTATAGAATTTTAAGGTATTTGAGTATAAAATTTTATTTTTGAATTTCATCATCATCCCTGCCCTGTTCCCAATCAATTGGGCAATATGAACGCTTCTTCCACTAGCATCTTCTATCCGCCATACCAGCATTCATTGCTTTTTCCTACATTATATCATCTTTCACACAATCCATCCATCTCTTTTTCGGGTTATTTATTAATTTTATACTAAAAAAAAAACTTAGACCATGCATAATTTTTTTTATATACCTACCTACTCTTAAAACTATACATTGTATATTATATACTAATAAAACATGTTCTTTTGAATTTGATATAATTATTTATAAATTATGCAGAAAAGACAATATATCATAAACCCAATTTGTTGCAAAGATGTATTTTATTTATGCACCAATCGACTTTCTCATTGCAAATACACAAAAATTTCATCTTACTACTTATAGCATAATATTAATTGCAAATGAGGATGTAATATATCACTTTAATTGCTTTGATTTACCTTACGGTGAGGATGGCGACTTTAGATACACGTAATGAAGATGCCGAGGAATTTCAGTTCAGCCTGGTGATAAAGCTGTTATGGTGGAGGTCCCCATTTTGAATTGCTACGCTGCCTTGAAATAAACTGAGCGTTCATAGTTTGAAAATCACAACACCAAAAGCTACATAACAGTAGGTGTTCTAAAAATTTTTAAAGAGTTAAATTTTTGTTTTCATTTGAGCACAGAGCAGGTAAAATATTGATCGGTGCTCAAAAGGGAATAAATACCATAGGTGATCATAGTATTGGTGCTAACTCCGGTTGAGAGCTTGATTGCCGATTTGTCCGCGTAAGGGTGCTAAGGCTTTTTGGGCCGGCATTTTCTTGTCAATAAAAAAAAGCATTGTTGCTAAAAAAAATCGTTACTCAAACGGGATACTTCAGCCAAAAGCGCTTAAAATTGTTGTAATAAGTACAAAATAGGGACACGTAAAGAGATTAATTATACAGTTATCACGTAAACTACTGTTTCAGTATCGACAAAATCAGAAAGCTTTTGATTCTACGGAGCAAACAGCGAATGTTTCGTACAAATTTTCTGTCACCGAATTCAGTATAATTTCTTAAGATCGGTATTACATCAGAATATCCCAGTAACCATGTTAGGTACTGATGGGCACATTGCAAAAAAATGGTATACCTTTACATAGATACAAACACTGCAGTCATGTAGGAGAATAATTAACATTTGAAGATTTGGTCAGCAACATATTTTGATATATTATACAGGTTCTGCTCAAGGTGGTACCGATTTCAATGACGCACAGCAACTGATAGTGTCTATAATAAACGTCTAATAACACGCACAGTATATTAGTCAAATAAGCTTATTTAAACGAGGATAAGTTTAATCTCGTTGCCTAAATTTCTTTTTAATTTGCAGTATGCTCATAAGGTATTTGATCCATGTTAGGCGTTTTTTCGCTAATGAAGTAATAAAGTAGCTTATCTACGAGATAATATTAAGACTCTTTATAAATCAACTTACGTAAAATTCTATAGTAATGTAATAGTATATTACTGTATAGAAAAAGTTTCTTTTGCTAAAATGTCTATAGACGCGAACAACACCGCAAAAACATATTCATATCCAAAAGAGGTTCGAGTTGTGAGTTTGTGTGAGGGAGGAGTCACTGTGCCAGCAGCGGAAGGCAAAGAAAATATAACGCAGAACGCTAAGCTAAGCGGAATGCGAAAGCGAAGCGGATAAATCGCAGTATCATTTCGTACCAGATCGCTGGCTACGCACACTGACAGCACAGTGCCTCTATCGTGGAGCTCTGGCGACCATATTTATCGTAGGAACTGCCACTAACTACGAATGCAATATTTGAGAGCATACAGTGGATAATGTGCTGCAAAATTTACAATTGAATAATTTTCCTGAAATGTCATGACTTGCTTTGTTTTTTACGATTGTCTTACTAGCCCAAAATTTATGAGACATCATAGCTATGAAGCCATCCACCACGTCATGGTAATGTAGATAGTCGTTATTGTCATTCTGCGGATTAATTTTACTATTTTTGACTGGTATAAAAAGGTAAGACACACACAGATTATCACAGTCAATTATTAAGAAATCAGCATGGAGAGCAGAATAACAGTTGGTATATTTTTCGTAAGTAACTATTATGTGATTTCACTTCTATAATGTATATAATTTTCCTGTTAAATAATCATATAATAATTTACTTGTTTAGGTACTCTGTATGGCGTGGCAAGTCCACACTGCGACTGTCAACTGTACCGAGACTGGAGCGGGTCGTTTCGCTGATACAGATGACACGACTTGTCAGAACTACACTTACTGCGTTTACGTCAGTTCGTCGAGCTCCTATGTGTCCTACAACTACGTCTGCCCGACTACTTCACTATTTGATCCCAGCACTTCTAAATGCACCACCGACTACGTGTGCAATGTCACGTCGACCACCAACACTACCACTTCTGTGTGCACAGCGGACGGTTACGTTGCTGATCCCGATTCCACAAATTGCACAACCTATATACAATGTGTCGAAATCGATGGAAACTACACGGAAACTACATACACTTGTCCAGACGATACTTACTTTGATCCGAACACAACTCTTTGCGAATCTGACTACAATTGCACGACAGACTCGACATTTACTTGTACAGCTGCAGGTAGATTTGCTGACAGTTCAGATACTACGTGCCAAACTTACTATTACTGTGTACTAGCAAGTAATGGAACATATTTACAATACGAGTACACTTGCCCCTCTACATCAGTGTTTAGTCCGACAACAAGTGTTTGTACTACTAGCTACACTTGTCCAACGTCGTAATAATATACCTAATTAATCTACAAATGCAAAATCTGGAAATGAACCAAAGCTATGTTATTAGAAAAATGTATTTCGTGTGTTTTTAATAGAAATATAGTTATGTTACAGCATCAATATGTATTTTCAATAATTCGCCAATGTTTTTGATTAAAAAAAGCAGGTTTCATTTCATTATAGAAAATCTCATCTCATTCTTACAATATTATCAATGAGATAGTTTGGATGTTTGTGACTCAATCAAGCATAGACTAAAAATAATATTTTATATTTGAATAGTAAACATGGACGAACAATTTTTATTTTATTTAAGTGTATATGTGTATATCACTATTGAATTTGGAAAATCCTGTAATTTATATTTAATAAATAATAATACATATTAAATTGCGAAGGGTTGGCTGTAATTAGGCACCGATCCACAGCGAGCGGTCTTGAGTTCTGCGGTCAGAGTTCTGCGTTCTGCATTCACTGAAATTTATGCGGCGCTTTTGATCATAGCACACAGCGGGTCAAGAAGAACGCACGTGGAACTCTGACCTCAGAACTCTATACCGCTTGCGGTAGTTTATTTAATTACAACTTATAAAAACCTTCATATTATTATAGCCTGCGCATTCTTGTATTTCTTTTTGATAGTTCAGAAATTCTCTTTCTCTTCTTGTTATTCAATATATTTTCCATTAAGTTAAGTTCTTTGGGAGTATTAAGATTCTGAATTCCATTAAACAATAGCGTCGCAAGTTTCCTTACAGTTTCGATATTGTGATCAATTGGGAGAGAGCTATTTACATTTAAATTAGTTTCTACTAAACTGCTGTATAGAGGGTCCTTTTCAGGAAGTAGAATAGAATTCGTTTTAGGTTTTATCTTGGTGGGATATAAATGACTAAAATAGTATTCCCTATGTTTTTGAATCACTGATCCTGGTATTTTCTTCTTAGTGTTATCTTTCTTCTCGCTGACCATCACAGTGCTAAACAGTTTCTCCTGATTAGCTTCATCTGAATTTGTATCTCTAATAAGGGATGAAGCTTTTTTTCTATAATTTCTTGCTTTATTTTCTTTTAGCATTCGTTTATAGTTATCGTAATCAAACTCAGGGAAGCTTGTTACTAAATAAGTGGATGCATTAACACGTCTTACTTGATATGTATTAACGCAATTCGTCATTGATGTGAAATTAATACATTGTAAAAATAAAATATATTTTGTTATCAAAGTAATCATGAAAATAAGTCGTATTTGTCATCAACCATTGTTATCAATAGATAATTGTCATTGTGACATTGATTCAGTTTTATCCATAGACTCTTTTCTGTTTTGTTCTATACATAATAAAAGAGTTTTTTATATTTTTATCTGTTTTTTAAAAAGTCCATTTTTGAAATTGGATTTCCAGTTATTGATATCTTCTAAATATATCTAATCTATTACTTATGGAAGAGGAATAATAATGCATTTTATAAGTAATACTATCAAACCCACATTCAATTTTTCAAAAATGTTGGTCGAAGTTATTTCTGAAATGGCTAAAATTACAACAACCGTGAGTATTTTCCGTGAATAATGTAAATGGCAAACGACTTAACACGAAGAAGCGTGATACTATCGCATCTCCTAGTAAAAAGTGAATGAAAATCACACAATGAACGTCGAGAGTCAGCTCTCATGCCGCGGAATCAAGGTCAAATTTGTCTGGCAAATCATCCAAATACACTATCCATCTTTATGTGATGCTGTACGCGAATGTGAACTCTAAATTATAATCTGCATGCTTTATATTGTAATTTAACACGCTCGGTCACTTATGTCGATCTCTAGGAAAGAGTATGAGACCGTTCCCGATGGTGTTATTGTTTTCATTGCCAACAAGTACACGCTGTTTAATTGCTACTTCCGTAAATTAACAAGAAAGTTTAAGAATAGCAAAATATTTATTTTTGAAATAGGAAAATTTGGAATTTATCTGGAAGATTGAATAATTTATATGCATAGCGGCCAGTGCTTTTGCATAGATTTGCCTTATCAATTATTCTGTATAAAAAATAAGCTGTTTTTAATTTATGTCGAGCTAGCTGTCCCCCGCGGTTTCACCCGCGTTCCCGGGATAAAAAGTATCCTATGTCCTTCTCCATACCAGGCAATTTCATAATGATCCGTTGTATAGTTGAGGCGTGAGTGAGGCGTAACAAACTCACTTACGCATTTATAATATTTCGAGATTTTTAAGTATCCACGGAAATTTATCATCGCAAATGAATGAAAATTAAATTACGGAAATTTTAAGGTATGGTTCAGTCAGAACGGAAAATTACTCGCGCTTTTTAGAATTCAAACAGGATACACGTAGAAAAATATGTACTCAAAACGTGAGCAGTTTTCTTTCCGTTTGGTTTGAATCGCCCCTAATAAAATAAATCCAATTTGAAATTTCTTTTTGATTTTTTTTTGTTATGTGGATGAGTATTGTAAGTGTGTCGTGTTTTTAAGAAGATTTTCTTTTTCTTCTGATCGGTACAGAACCAGAATGCAAGTTAGAACACGCTTAACCAGTTTTCCTCTATTGTAATCCATTCAGTTGACTGTGCTCAGATACTATCTTGGGATATCAACTTTCACTCGTATCATTTGCAATATCCTGACAGGGTGATAATCGATTTGAGTCACTCTTACGTTGATCCACGGATTTCCTAAGTTATTATCCCGAACATATAACCGCTACACTATATTTTGCATCGTCAAAGTTCAAAGAAAAACCAGCCATATACATGTCGTACCACGTACAGTGTGTTCATAAGTACAGCATGTCGAATGCAGAGTAGCAACTTTTACCGACTGCAAAAGTAAGTTTGTAATAATAAATGTCCATAATATTATTTTCAACATACTCGATCGTAAAGTGACAATTATTGCACAATTGAAGTCTGTTTTCTTCCTCGCAAGTGTGTCGAAAAATGACGTATAACATTCGTTTTTGTCGGATGCAAAACTAATAAAATACGCACGTGCAAAGTATGGTTACTAGGCACGTGCACGGTCTAGAGCTAGGCGCAAGCCGCCATCGCCCCACCCCTTTACTCCCTCGTACTCCCGTTGTTATGGCTACACTTCAGCTTATTAAATGATTTTCAAAATTTAATTTTTTTTATTTTTATTATTAAAAAAAAAATATATATGTTTTTTAGCACAAGTATCATTTGTATTATCGACCCTGAGTCGCTCGTCGCTGACCAAAACAACGACCTGTATATAGATTGTATTTTGTTGGAAATAAAGTGTTATTTATTTAAAAAAAAAATGAAAGTGTTCAATATATTTATATAGATATATTATTACGAATACAGTTGAAAAGTTGATGGGGTATATTTTGTAAACGACTTTACAGACATATACTAATAAATATTGTAGATGTATAAAGGGCTCTATATTACGAATATTTTGTTATTTATTTATTTACTGAGAGGAAGGGCATAACGGGTTGTCCCGTTCGAAATTTGGAGTAGCCCGACTGGGGAAGTACCTCCACCTTACAGAAGATCGCAGCCAAATAACGCTGCTTAATGTGGTGTTGTGTTCCTGCGGTGAGTAAGGTCGCCAGAGCTCCATGAGGAAGCGCTGTGCTGGCAGTGTTTGGGGACCAGCGGTGTCGTACCACCGTTGTGTTGTGCAGGCGCGGCGTGTTGTTGCGGCGGTCAGGGAGACCCGGTGAAACAGCTGCCCGCTGGCTGCCCGCAGGTTGTAGGGGTCCCGAGCCCAGGGATCACTTAATCTCCGCCCTGGGAGGCTGACCCGCCGCCTCGCGCATAATCCATGGTATAGTTGGTCGTGCCGGAGGAGGAGACCGGAGTGGACCCGGCCAACTGTATCATGGGGGGACCGGGGGCCCTTCCGGCTGCCGCACCAACAAACCGCATCACCTGTCCACCACTCTCGGTGAATAACACTGCACTTTGTCCCTTTCGCTGCTGGCACAGCGATTCCTCTTAATCTCTTCTCTATCCCTTTTTAATGCCAAGAAAAAAGAAAAAACGAAATAGTTCCTCAGCGGCCTCCCCGTCCACACTTTCGATGGATTTTTGCAACATAAGGGGACTTCACGCTAATATCAATGCAGTCCACCAACATCTCGAGACTGCACAGCCGACCCTGCTATTTCTAACGGAGACGCAAATATCCTGCCCTGATGATACATCGTATTTACACTACCCCGGGTACAAGCTGGAGCAAAAATTTGTGCGCCGTGCCGGGGTATGTATGTACGTCAGGGAGGATATTTGCTGTCGCCGTCTCCATGGCTTAGAAGACCGGGACCTGTCGATTTTGTGGGCGCGCGTAGATCACGGTGGCCACACCAAAGTTTACGCGTGCCTTTACAGGTCCCACAGCGGTGACGCGGACACAATCCGGTTATTTGAGCACCTGCAATCGACGACTGACAAAGTACTGGAGCAGTACCCCTCCGCGGAGTTAGTGTTATTAGGAGACTTCAACGCTCACCACGTTGAGTGGCTTAGTTCTCGGTCCACTGACTTTGCGGGGAGGACTGCTCACGACTTTGCCCTGGCCTATGGCTTCTCACAACTGGTTCTTTCTCCTACGAGAATCCCAGATATTGAGAGCCATACAAGTTCCTTACTGGACCTTCTGCTGACTACGCGACCGGACAACTACGCAGTGACAGTGGATGCGCCACTTGGCTCATCGGACCACTGTCTCATCCGGACGCAGGTGCCTTGTGCGCGGCCCGTTTCGCCCCGGTCACCCGGGCGTCGTCGTGTGTGGCACTATAAGTCAGCAGACTGGGATGGATTGCGTGAATTCTACGCAACGTACCCGTGGAGGCAGCTTTGCTTCGCATCAGATGATCCTGACACCTGTGCAGCTGCCGTCGTTGAGACGATACTGGCGGGAATGGAATGTTATATCCCAAACCCGCTAGTGGCTGCAGGGGTGAAGAAACGGCCGTGGTTTAACCGGCCCTGCAAAGATGCTAGACAAAATAAGCAGACTTTGTATGAGGCTTGGACCACGGCCCGAACTAATCAGGACCCTAACATCTCTGATGCGAAACGCAAATTTAATGCTGCCTCGAGGTTCAGTAAGCGAATGACTGCTAGGGCTAAGTTCGATTTCGTCGGTAGGTTTGGTGAGAGGCTGACTAGCCTTCCGTCTGGAAGTCGCGCTTTCTGGTCTCTTGCCAAAGCTGCTGAAGGAAACTTTTGCCAGTCGTCCTTGCCACCACTCCGTAAGCCGGACGGAAACTTGGCCCATAGTGCAAAGGAGAAAGCTGACCTTTTGGGCTCTCTCTTTGCCTCGAACTCGACTTTGGATGACGGGGGCGCCACACCGCCTACCATCGCGCAGTGTGCTAGCTCCATGCCGGAGATTAGCATTACCCAACGGGAGGTCCGGCGGGAACTGCTTTCTCTGGACATCCATAAGTCGAGTGGGCCAGACGGCATACCGGCAGTGGTTCTGAAGCAGTGTGCTCCTGAATTGTGTCCAGTATTGACGCGTCTTTTCGCGCTTTCCTACACCAAAAAGGAAGTCCCGTCTTCGTGGAAGATTTCCCACGTGCACCCAGTGCCCAAAAAGGGCGACAGATCAGACCCGACGAATTACAGGCCTATCGCCATCACCTCTCTTCTCTCAAAAGTCATGGAGCGAGTGATCAACACGCAGCTTTTGAGATACCTGGAGGATCACGAGTTGTTGAGCGACCGACAATATGGCTTCCGCCACAGTCGCTCAGCTGGTGACCTCCTTGTGTATCTCACGCACCGTTGGTCACTCGCTATCGAGAGTCAAGGTGAGGCTTTGGCAGTGAGCCTAGATGTGGCGAAGGCGTTCGATCGGGTCTGGCACAGGGGTCTTCTTACGAAGTTACCAGCATACGGGCTTCCCGAGGGATTATGCAAGTGGATCGCCAGCTTTCTGTCCAGCAGATGCATAAGAGCCGTCGTCGATGGTAGCTGCTCCGATAGCATGGACATAAATGCTGGCGTCCCGCAAGGCTCTGTGTTGTCACCAACACTGTTCCTACTGCATATCAATGATATGCTGTCTATTGACGGCATTCATTGCTATGCGGACGACAGTACAGGGGACGCTCAATACACGGGCCGTGCAAATATCCCTCGTTCCGAGGTGGAGGAAAGTCGCGAACGGCTGATGTCTGAAATCGAGAGTACACTAACTAGTGTCTCCGATTGGGGTCGACTAAACCTAGTCCATTTCAACCCCACCAAGACTCAAGCCTGCGCGTTCACCGCTAAGAAAACCCCATGGTCTGTGGCTCCACAATTCCAGAACACCTCCTTGAACATCAGTCAAAGCATCGGGATCCTTGGTGTCGACATTTCTAGCGACGTTTTGTTCCGAAGTCACTTGGAAGACAAGGTTAAGCTGGCATCCAAAAAGCTTGGAGTACTCAATAGAGCGAGGCAGTACTTCACATCGGGGCAAAGGCTGCAACTTTATAAGTCGCAGGTCCGGCCTCATATGGAGTACTGTTGTCATCTATGGGCGGGAGCACCTGGATACCAGCTTGGGCCTTTAGACTCGGTTCAGCGACGTGCCATCAGAATTGTTGACGATCCCGAGCTTACAAGCGGTTTAGAGCCCCTTAGTCTGAGGAGAGACTTTGCCTCCTTATGTGTGTTCTACCGCTTGTATAACGGAGAGTGTTCTAAGGAATTGTTCGACTTGATGCCCACAGCTACTTTTTACCATCGCAACTCTCGCCATCGACGGGGAGTCCATCCTCACATTTTGAAACCAGAATTGTTTCGAACTGTGCGGGCTCAAAGGAGTTTTCTTCCGCGGACGCTCAGATTGTGGAATGAGCTCCCCGCCGTGGTTTTCCCATTGGAGTACAGCATGGGGTTCTTCAAAAAGGGTCTGAAGAGATTTCTTCAGGGTCGGCAACGCGCGAGTGATGCCCCTGGTGTTGCAAGCGTCCATAGGCTACGGTAACTGCTTACCATCAGGCGGGCCGTATGCTTGTTTGCCACCTTAGTGGTATAAAAAAAAAAAAAAAAAAAAAAAAAAAAATTTAAGCCTTATAATTATTATTTTATTTTTAACAATATTTCAATTAATTTTGTTATATTTCATCCCACTGCTGAGTAAAGGCCTCCCCCTTCTTCTTCCACTATCTTTTTTCCATTGCAGATCTGTGCCATAGTGCACGCTCATAGTTATCGAGTTCATCTTTCCACCTAGCAGTTGGTCTACCTCATATTCTTTTGTTGTGTTTTGTTATACCTAATCTTAATTCTAGACGTTAGGTTTATCGTCAATGGTGCCAATTCTGTTGTAAATAGTACTAAACTAATTTTAGTCACATCACATCTCTTTCTTACGAACATTATTGAAAAAGGATAGAACATATTTAGAGTTGTCAAATTAATCTTTGCCGTCTTCATATGCGTGTATTTATACGTAACCGCGATAGATGGCGACTGAATTTATATTGAAAACAAGCATTGGACTAATTTGACAGGACTACATTTCTTACATCCTTTTCTTATGTTCATTGTTAGAAAGAGACATAGTGAGACTAAAATTAGTTTAGTTCTAAACAACAGAATCAGAGGCCCAGAATACTCTCGAGCAGATTTCAGTTTTCACCCTTGCGCCACATTTTCACATAATATTAGCGGAAATTACAGGAACTAAGCAAACAAAAAATACTAGCTCCCTCTATTTAGAAGTGCGTCATTGCAAACAAACAATTAAACATGATACACCGCCATCTAAACATTTCCGCGAGAACGACACTGTTTGAATTGGACACAGTAAAAATGTAAACAGTAGACAAACTGCAGACAAACATTACAAATATAATTTTTCAAATACTTTAAAAAACTTTTGACGGGCCAGTTGGCGTAGTTGGTTAAGATTCCACGCCGCCGATCTTATGTTCGATTTCCACCAAGGATATGCATCTGTGAGCATGAACATGTTTGCATGTCCCGAGTCTGAGTGTAAATATGTATAGTAAGTACTAGCAACCCGCCCCGGCTTCGCACGGGTACAATGTCATAATGTGGTGTCAGTGGAGCGATTTGCGCGACCGCCCACGCCACCCGATCACGGTATCGCGACTGTTTCTTGCTAATTTTAAATCTGTGATATCATTTAAAATATTAATGATAATTATTTGCTGTAAAGCATTGAGCTATTATTACCACGTACAGAGATGCTATCATAAGCAAAGCTTATGTCCCATTTCTTTAGAGTCGACTAAAGGTTTCTTTAGCACTGAAACAATAATTAGTCGTCTAAGCAGACAGTAGAAACACGTAGCGCTATTAGAATGCTTTTAGGAGTATTTTTCTCGCAAACACCGTTATTTTCACTGCGCTTACGCGTTTCGTTCATCGTTTTACAACAACAAGTGTGGCCGGAAGCCCTCACTTGAACGGAACATAGTTGTGATGTGTGGCATCTTCTCTTTATGTAGTACTAATGAGGAACTGCAAAACCCGTTGCGTGGTTAAGAGTTGATGAACAGAGAGACAAACAGACGCGGAAAACGACTTCCTTTTATACTATTTAGAGATGTATTTACAAGTTCTGCTTAGTTTGGGATCAGGTAGCCGTGTGTGAAAAATGTCTCAAGATATTTATTTTTAAAAGTTGATACTTTCGATAATATTTTTCAGGTTAGGTAATTGTCTCCCAAAACCAGAATTCTTTTACATACGCTACTTAGGTAATTGTCGTCGGGTCACGAAACTAAGCGTTTTATCTAAATACAATTTGTGTTCTATAAATTCGGAGAAAACAGGCTGTGACAAATGGACAGACAGGAGAGTATCCTACTCGTATACAGCTGTGAGCTTTCATAATGTACACAAATTAAAAGGAGGGAAACTATGTTGAATTTTATCGACCGTTTTTTAAATTACTTTTTATGTTATTTAAATTCTTGTTCACTACAGTGATCACCACGTTAACAAAACTATGTAACTTTAATTACTTATTAAATTTAGCGATATATCACAATGCAACAAACTTAATATAATTTTAAAAAAACAAGCCGTCCTCTTAAAATGAAAATTGAGGCAAAAATACAGCCCTCAATCGAGATATTATATGTTATTTGACAAATAAACAGGTTTTCTTCCATCACGTTTTACAATAATTGTAGAATTTCTCAATAAAATGCCCTCTTTACCTACCATTTTTAGTCATCATCATATCAGCCTAATGATATCCACTGCTGAACATAGGCCTCCCCCATTAACTTCCACTTCGAGCGGTTTTGGGCCGCTTGAATCCAGCAGCGCCCAGTGACTCTGACCAGGTCGCCGGTCCATCTGGTGGGAGGTCGTCCTGTATGGTGTCCCCTTCCAGTTAGTGGTCGCCACTCTAGAAACTTCCATCCCCATCGGTTATCGGTTCTTCAAGCGATGTGGCCTACCCATTGTCACATCAACTTACTAACTCTACGAGCTATATACATATTTTTTGTTCTCCTACGAATGTCCTCTTTTCGGATCCTGTTTCGTAGAGAAATTCCAAGCATAGCTCATTCCATAGCTTGCTGAGTGACTCTGAGCTTATTTATGCGGCCAGCAGTGAAAGACCACGTCTATGTTCCGTATGTCATCACTGGTAACACGCATTGATTGAAATCCTTTCGTCTTAAGACTCTGACTCTGAGGTATTCTGGACTTGAAGATATGCAGTAGCTTCCCGAACGCTGTCTAGTCGAGTTGGATTCTTCCGTTGACCTCTTTGTCGAAGTTGAACCTACCTTGTTGGACAATTTGTCCTAGGTAAACATACTCGTCTACAACTTCGAGAGCAGTGTTCCCAATAATCACGGGTATTGGCGGAATATGAATATTAGACATAATTTCTGTCTTGTATATTTTCATCTTGACCTGTTAAGAAACTCTTGAGATCATTGAGCATGATGTTCAAAGCTTTCAGCGATTCCCGCCATTATGACTATTTCGTCGGCAAGTCGAAGGTGAGAGATGTGTTCACCGTTGATGTTGATGCCATAACCCTTCCAGTTCATGAGCTTGAACACATCCACCATTGCAGTGGTAAAGGTTCCGGGGAAATTACGTCACCCTGTCTTTCACCCTTCTGCAACTGGATTGATCTCGTACTCTCGTCCTGTACTCGGATTGACATAGTGGCTTTGCTGTACAATCACTTTCAACAATTCGATATAGCGATAGTCGATTTAGCACCGCTGTAGACTCTGTAATACCGCCCATATCTCAACTGAATTTAAGGCTTTTTCACAGTCATCATACACAAGGCATAACGGTTGAATATATGTATTTGATCTATGGTACTAAAGCCTTTACGGAAACCAGCTTTTTCGGGAGGCTGGAAGTCTTCAAACCTACGTGCAAGACAATTCGTAATGACCCTCGAAAACAACTTATAAACGTGGTTTAGGAAGGATATGGGGCGGTAGTTCTTCAATAGGGCCTTATCGCCTTTTTTGAAGAAGAGCACCATTTATTTCCTCTCCATACTTCTGGTATTGTATCTAGGGCATAAATCTCGGAATATCGCAATATTGGAATCTCGGCACCGTCCATAAGGACTTCTTTTTATAAAGCTGGCAGGTGAGGTGATACTTTTGAGCTATCGCTGTCAAATTTATTGAGCGGTATCACCGAGGTATGTAAATGTAACATAATTGCATTTTTGAGCAATGAGGATCATTTACGTTCAAAAGTATCCTTTGTCCTTCTCCACTAATTGAACTATCTCCCTGCCAAATTGTATTTAAATCTGTTCAGTGGTTAAGCCGTGAAAAGGTTACAAACTGACAAATATCCAGTTGCATGGTGGCCGAATTATGACGTCAACGTCAACGTTAATGCACAAGCGGAAGCGAGCGTATTAATTAAGCTGTTTTTAAAACTTTAATAACTTCGTCATTTATTGATGGATATTAATAATTTAAAAAACATTATGCTCAAAAAGGTTATGTGCATCCTCTGTAGTAATAAAAAAGTTATAATTTTGTTATGTGAATGATCCTTATTGCAGGCATCTAACTCAAAAAGCTATATTGACCCATACATTATAAAATTTCCCGCCTCATGCTAAGCTCCACCTTAAGGAAGTATTATATAATGGTTTGGAAAGAAAGTTATTCCAATTTTATTACTTTTATTGATATAAAACTGTGCCTGGCTCACTGATTGGCTGAAAAAACTAAGCTACCGGTGGTTAGGGTTGCAGAAACAGGAACCTCCTCACAATACGAGCTGTATCGAGGAATACTGCCGAGAGCCGAGAGGCTTTCGGCCATCAGGCCATTGGCCGTTACGACAATCGGCACAATGATAGCCGAGCTCACTACTAGTAATTGTAAATATACGATGGCTTCACATTCCAACTAATCAGTCCAGTCAGTACTAGAAACTTAGTCAACGTAAGACGTGTAATATTTTCCTTACTGTTCTAATTTTACTGTGCCATTATCATTTGACGACTACGCGAGTGGACCACAATAATAATACAATGAATATAAAAGTTTATCGGCTCGACTCGATAACTACAGATGACTCGATGACCGCAGTAGAGGCAGTCATGCCCGCCCCGACTTCGGGGCACCAACTGTTACCAGTATCAGTCAACCTACCTTTCATACCTTTTCTTTGATCTCAAAATAAACAATATTTAATGAGGTATTATTTAATCAGGTAACTAACTAAATAGGTAATTGCTCATTAAAAATAATATATATTGCTGATTTTTCATTTCGCATGATTTGATAAAAAAAATAAAGAAAAACATTTTCCGGAATTTGAATCATCATCTCCTTCAGTCGGGAGTACATAAATACCCCGTGCCTTAGCCCCCTAGGCTACCCTAACCATACCTTTCATAGACGAAAATAAGAATTAGTCTCTGTCAGTACCACGACATGCCTCGGTGACAATTATCAAAAGCATCAATCATAACAGATTTTATTTTATATATTTTTATTTATAACAAGCAAATAATAGGCTCAATTGCCTTAATTTGACTAGCATGCATTTTCCAGTGCCTTCTAAAGATAATTTGATATGATTTTTTACTAATTTGAGAGGGTTTTATGTATGTGAAAATTCTGAAAAAAAATGACACAGGTCCGTCTAGCAACGCGGATCGCCGCGGAATGCGAATGAGTGCGAAGCAAAATACGCGAGTTGCAGGACAATAGAGTGCGGTATGATGTTCATGGTGCTCAGATTAATTTGACGTAAGCGACTTTTTTTAAAATCATTATTATGAAAAACTGAATCGCAAATTCAAAAAACTAAATCGGGCGTTTATTTGCTTATGATATGTACTCTATTGATGAAAAAAATCGTATTAAAATACCTTCAGGCGTTGGATATATTTGGGAATTTCTTGATTTTCAGAGGTATGTTTGGCATTTTTTTTTATCGAGGCTTTTAATTGAAATCGCGTTTTCGGCTCGGGCGATGTGTTTGTTATATCCTTAAGTATCATATATTTCAATTTCAATACCGTAGAGCTGGCAGGTTTCATATAATTTGGGCTGCAATGTAGAGACTTTTGCCCATTTCTGCCTCTTTGACTAATACACGTCCCCACTGCAAAGGAAAATCTCACGAAGAAAAACAAAGCAAAAAATTGGACCCGCTTACTAAAGTATTAAATTTGAACTAAATAGGTCTTGAAGATTACATTTCATAGTACTTTAACGTCAACAGACAAGAGAAATAAGCTCTCTCGGAGCCACCTCACGCACGAATCAACTTTCAAGTCATCGTCATCGGTCATTCGGACGAAGCACTCGCAACGTTTGCAGTTTATACAATTAGAATAGTAACAACACTCTCTTGCGTGACATGACTTCTAAGAAAGTGCAGATAAATAGGAACTTGTTAGAAAATATTCATGTTTGCTTTAGCATTATTTTACTAGTTATGTTGGAGTTTTAGAATAGGTTAATTAAACTTAGGTACATTAAAAACCATTTTATGGACAGGTATGGTTTATTATTAGTTTCTACAGAACCTGCCCTTACGATAGTTTCAGGTTAAAGGCCCTACCTAATTACATTATGCTGTTTGGATTTGTAATTGGTTACTCTACAATCGAGCGCGTTGAAGTCTTTTGTTCAAGTATCTCCCAGTGGTATGTCTTTCTGTATGAAAATCTATATTTCGTTTTAAATATCAAAATATTTGTGTCATAATAAAAAGTTTATGTAATTTTCTGTTTATCGTAACGAACACTTCTTGGGTAAAACCGGAGGATAACACTTAAGTGACCAGCTCATTTGAGCTGCACTTCTTGTGACTCCAAGCTTCCTGATTGCTGATGATGTCACCTAGACCGTTGCAAAAGTATTTTACGTAATCGGTGTTTGGCACCCAGCCAACTATGTATCTCACTTTGTACGCTTGCAGGATAATAATGGCTTCTTAAAAGAATTTGTTACGTGTTGGTAAAGTTAGGAGACATATTGTCGTTTTTAAATTGTCCCGTGTTTATATCTTATTGCCTTGATATTTAGAGTTAACTAGATTTTTTAACAATATTTTATTACCTTTTTTCAGCTCAGAATTTTGTGACGTACAGAATTGCAAAAAATAACGATACTCTTGTTTTTTTTATCGTATCAATAACAATCATTATTGGACAGCATTTAGACATACTTTTATTGTGGATTTGGAGTATTTATTGCAGGCCTGCAGGCAGGGGGGGGGGGTGAAAAGGGGGTTCAATCACCCACTGAAATCTTCGAATTATCTTTGGATGTTCATTTAGGTACCTAAGCATATCATTGTTATTATATGTACCTATATCTACATAACTAACATTGATTAATTAACAGTTTATTTTATGCACCTACCTAGAAATATAAAAGGCGTCAGGATATGAGATGATTTCCTTTGCAATTTTTTAAAATATTTTTTTCTATTTCAAATTGGTGAGTAAATAAACTCTGATTTAAATATATATATATTTTTTTTGTTATCACTACATGATACAAAGTAGTTGCGAAGAAAAGTTTCCAAATGTTGGACGTTACGCAAGTATTTTAAAGTCACTTGCTGTTTGTTGGCTCCATTGTGATCGCATCAAATAACAAATAAGAATCTACATCAGTAAAAGTCAAGTGAATACGTGGACAGACTCCCAGTCAACATCATCGCACCCAATATTTGCGAAAGCAGCTGCTTAATAAATAAGACGCGTCGATGCTCTTCGAAATTCAACAATTTCACTAAATAACTCCGTGCAATCGGGAATACTAAGTTAGGTTTGACAATAGGTTATCCACGATCTAGTTTTAAATTGCATGTTTTATTTTTCGAATAATCTTGAACGAAAATGCGATAATAGCTCATTGGTAGTGACGTCGGTTGCAGATTCGAAGGTCCCGGGTTCGAATCCTACAATGAGCTTGAGCTTTCGGTGAAGGAAAACATCGTGAGGAAACCATAGCACGGACCTTTTTTTTACTGTGTATAGGCCTGTGTTTGACCACAATCTCACCATGGTAAGTGATGATGTGGCCGAAGGTGGTAAGCACGCAAAGCCTAGAAGGAACTGGCTCTCAAGTGCAGCTGTCGGAACACACCGATAGATTAGGATTCGGTCAAACATAGGTCGATACACAGTAAAAAAAAAGAAACAAACTTGTGTAACTTGTGTTTAGTGCAATAAGTTGTCCATTTTGTGATTTCAATCGGATTATAACTCAATTTTTTAATATAATTTTTATTTCTGTATGAGATAGTGCAATCATTCTATATGTATTTTCAGGAAAACCAAAAGTAAGACGTAGGTACATGCATGTGCATGCGCTTAATGCAACCGTTCCTTCCGCGATTAGCAATGTTTTGCGGAACAACATTAGCTCATAAATAAACCGTTAGCGTATGTAATTATCTACTAATGGACAACGATTTTTTACAAACCGATACTAAGTACTTTTAATTATCTTTGACACTTGCGTTATTTATTATAATTTGTAAGCATTAATTAACCTGTATTCAGTTACTTAGAAAACTTACTATTGCATGCGCGATGACATTATTCTTGTCTACAATAATTGTAAAAAAAAAAAAGATTTCTCATCGTCATTAATAATGCCGTATATTGTTACGTCTTATGTAGGAGGCAATGTAAATACGAATATGTACGTTTTTATTGCTGTATTGAATAAAGTTAGATTTCGTCCTATATACTTTAAATGCCGGGTTGCAAATATGTATTTAGTCGTTTTGGCTTTCAGGATAGAAAGTATCTTATGTCCTTTTCTTACTTCATTACGATGTGAAGGAAGAAAAGATAAACAAACCCGATTTCGTATAAAAATGCATATGACTAAGCAGCTCTTTGAAGGGAACCAGTAAAGCAACTTAAATTCATTTAAATAGAGTGCATTCCTGTCATACCTCGAAGTTCCACCATCCATCGTAATGGTCGTGAAAAAAGAATAAAAACCATAATTGTGGTCAGGATAACGAGTCCTAGCGGGTCGATTTGTATCCAATTATGCATGTGTATTATGATTGTGTTTAATATCTATGCGCCTCTGGCGCTTTAAAACTTTGATGCTTTAGGTTAGTTTGCTGTTAGAGTTCTTTACTTGATATGACTTGAAACATCTACAGACGACACAATTTGGCACCCGATATGTCGGGCTGATCGGTCGGGCTCATTTCTCTTGTCAAATAAACTTTGCGTCAACATGCCTCATGACATGCCAATTTCACACCAATTTGTCGGGCCCGACATATCGGGTGCCAAATTGTGTCGTCATTAGACGCCTTTAAGTTCTTCTGGTACTTTATTTATCAAACTTTCGTAGTACTACATATTATGTTTTATGCTTATGTTACTGTATAATATAATACGGTATGTATAATAGCATTAAACGCGAATTCAGTAGCTTACCTATACAAAACATTAAGATATTTAAAATTCTGTAATTCGTTTATTTTGTTTTTTTAACGCATGCCTTATCCTGTTTGACCAATATTATGTAACTCGAACTGGCCACAACTTTATTGCTATATGAGACCGAAACAGGACGACCCGAAATATCGGGAGAGGGTGTAAATTCCAATAATCATTGTGGTGTATTTGAAATGGGTCAGCAGGTATAGAGCGGCTCCCGCCCCGTAGCGCTTGGTGGCGGCGTGGTGCGCACCGCGTATGGTTGCGCTCATTCGCTTTTTGCCCACCTTTCGACTCGCGCGCAGCCTCCACCATTGTTTGCGCGCGCGCATTTCTCTCACGTGGGAACCATTGACTTTTTCGTGCTTTACCGCCGGAGTTATTCATCTGCAACAACTGGAGCGCCCGCACGTAATGATTGCAAGCTTTGTGTTATCAGTATAAGGGACAAGGTGTGATATGAAAAATGAGGATTATCGGCATGTAAGGTGACGTACCGGGCTGGGTCCTTGTGAAAGTTAAGTGATGATCAAATAGACATAGTGATTGGGATCTTCCTATCAGATAAGCGGAGACATGGCGGTCGCACCGGTGAGTCATTATACTGCGTTTAATTAATTTTTTCTTATGGCATTTTTATGGGATACCTACTACCTGTGGGAAATAATGAAGGTAGAGATTAATGAACTGTAATCTATGATAAGTGCTGAATACCTACTATAAACACCTAATACACTTGTCTATATAGTTTATTTGTTGTTAATGATAATACCTACAGCGTATAACATACCAATATTTGGAGTAATATTTTTTTTCTCTATAAAACTTACTTACGTTACTTGAATTTAGTGTTCATTCATTTATGAACCATTAAATTTAATTAAGCAATGAAATAATTTTCTGAGTTTAATTAATACGGGATAGTTATCTTGCCTCGGTAAGCGGTTATTCTCAAATGTAATCTATTTTTTAATTACTTATATGTGAATGGTTTTTTCAAATTCAAATAACTCTTTTACTTAATGTTAATTAAGAAATAGTTTGAAGAAAGTTAATCCTTTTTCCGGAAATATTTGCTGCAAGCTATATTATCCACGTCAGTATATGGGTTTGGGTAAAAAGGTTGTGTGTGTGTTTGTTTGTATATCTGTTACTTATTTTAGAATTAGTTTAGCTTTGGTTAAAATTAATGTAGTTTTATGCAAACATTTAGTATGCTCTCAGAGTAGTATTTTAGGTGGTATGTATTGATCACTCATCATTTATTTTAATGCAATTTACTCACATACATAAATAACGCTGAAGATTTTATTAATCGACAATATTATAGTACGTACATTAATAACTGTACAATAATGCTGCCTCCTAAAAATCTTAAGCAGTATCATCTTCTATATATTTGAGGATAATAGTGAAACTCTTAATTCCTAGAAGTGACGACAGTTAATAAAAATATGAGAAAAAGTATAATAAAAGTGTCAGTCCCCAGAAAACGTCAAAAAATAGCTGTTGAGCATCATCCATTAGCTTTTACGACAAGGAGCGTCACCTGAAAAGCTTCTGTAATCATCGTGTGTAATCAACGTTTAAAAGCTGTTAAAAATGACAGTGTAGTACTAAAACACTTGGACACTGGTTAACGATAGGATAATGTAAACATTAAACCCTATTCTGTCGCGGATGAGGTTTCAACGAAGAATTTTGAAAGGATGAGATAACGTTATGTTTATCTTTGAAGTTAACATGGAAAAAGAAACGTAGAGACGTTATGGATTACTTTTATTTTGGTTTGAATTGTCTTTTCCGTTATTATTTATTGTTTTTTTTTGGACAATTGGTGTTATTGTATGAAAATCTCAATAAAAACGACGTTCAGTTTGACAGTTTTGTTTCAACTCACACAAATTTATGCAAAGATTCAGTTAGGATGAATCCCTGCTCGAGGAACTCACTGACAGACTACGATAGAGAAGAGAACATAAAGACATAAATTTTACCCGGATGATGCCCGACACGAACTGCTTACAGACCCTACATGTTCTTCTGAGATTTCCTATAGTGGCCAGCTCTACCAACCTTTTGGTAATAAAATATGGCATACTATACCTGGCAACTCCTTACGAGGCGTCTGGGACCATCTGCGGTAGGTCATACCGCTAGAGTATCCCCTAGTACTCATTAGATGTGAGAGTTGCACCGTGATCACTCACTACCATTTGTCCAGAATGGTACCGGAGCTGTTAAAGTCGCTCACCACGCGTACCCTATTACGCAATTGCATGCGCAAACGCACCTTGTTGGTGCTAGAGACGCTAGAGAAGCTGGCTCCCATTTCTCCAGAATGGTCCCAGAGCTGTCATGCACGAACTGCTTACAGTAACAAAGTCGATGATTGGGATCTCTTATTTAGGCATAATCCCAATTCTTCCATAAATTCTCCTCTAAATAAGTGAATACTTCTTTTTCCGCCAAATGAGTACACGAAAATAGTTTATTTTTCGGGAATATGGAGGGCTTTGGTTGAGTAATGTACCTAAGCTAATTGTTAAAGAACTATTTTCAAGAACAGTATGTGATAGAGTAGCACTTTTAGCGACTGCACTGCTATGCGAAAGGATTCACGTAAAGTACAGCAAAAAGGTTAATTCGGATACAGGATCATTTAATTTCATAGAATTTTATTCTATAGCTCTTGCAAGAAATGTTACTAAATAGGTCGACAGTAATTATTATTTGTACTTCTTTAGAAGTTCGTATAAATAATTACTGTCGACCTATTTAATAAGTGAAAACTAGAATGGTATTATTTTCAGGGAAAAAAAATTAAAATTCCTCCGTAAAGCAATCTCTGTAAAGAAATCTGTAAGCAAATGAAAAAAATATTTCAAATAGTTCAATGTAAATTAAGTAATAAATGTCTTGATAAAAAGTGAATACCGGAATCCATCAAGCTGGTATTTTGACACTAGCTTAGAGAAATCTGAGAACAAGTTTGTACGTTCTTGAAGATGAACGAGAAATGCTCACCGGATCTAAATCATCCTAATCGTTTTGTACAGGGGCGTATAAAACTCATTTGATTTATTAGGATTTTATTAGTTTCGTAGATAAAGCTTATTGTGGACTTGTGGACTGTAGGTTTAACTAAAATAAAACATTATGGTAAAATCAAACAATAATTTTCCATTTAATGGCGAAATCTCACAAGACCGATCACTGACAATATTTTGAAAAAAAAAAGTAAAAAAACAAAATATATAAAAAAATAATATCAAAAGTCAAAGACTAATCAAAGATTCTGCAACAAAGCTAGCTCAGCTGATAAACAATAAGGCCATCAACTGTGACCTAATAATTCACAAATAAACAAATATAGATCAGAAATTAAAGTATCTACAAATGACTGAAATAAAAGCCGGCGAGTAATAAAAGTATGTTTGTAAATACCAAAACTTACGCTACAACTTGTTTTCGCGACTGTACAGCGTTGCTCACAGTAAACAAAGATGATGGAAGAGACGTGCTCAAGTGTCGTATTTGAACTTGTGGATTATCTTATCCTAACTCTGTCGTGTTGTTACCGAAATGTCGTCATAAAAGAATGAAGAAAATATTTAATTTACCCAACCCTAACGAAAACTCTTCGAAAATTGACAAAAATGGAATCGTTTAGATGCTATTAGTACTTTTTTTTTAATGTTTGGTAGAATGTCTACTATCAGAGATTTGCTTAGTAAGTTGAGAAAAAATAACTACATATCTATTGAAGCGCTTATGTGTAGCTTGATTAGTCGATCGCCAGAGTTAAACAAATCACCGGTGTGGACGGTATCTGCATGGGTGATCGCAGTACCTATTTTTTATTAGTAGTATAGCATAGTAGTATTTCAACATAAGCATTTTCCGTGCTTAGGAAGGCACGCAAGCCATTGGTCTCAGCTATCACTGGTTAATCTAATTGGAGGCCTTCTAGGCGGCCTTCAAAAAACAACTAGCTTCGAAGAAGAATAGCTCCATTCGCATCATAGTAGTCATCGTCCGTATAGTGATGAGCTAAATTCCAATTCTAAATAATCACAATTCGATATAAATGCTAATTTAAAAGTCGGTAGTATTTGGGAGCCGGCACCCGTGTTTTGATGCGCCTGCGCATGTCCGATATACGACATTACGATACGTTTACGAGCTCACGCCGCGTGCTGTGCATGTTTCACTTTCCATTTCGTCGCTTATACTTTTGTACATGAATTCTTCAATGGACTGTTATGATTACCATCCGCATGTCATTTTTTGAGTAATGGTGCAGTAATTTCACTAATGTACCAACTGATTCATGAAAATTGTTCTATTTTTGAACTCGTTTGTTCAGTTTAAGTCTTCATAAGGAACGTTAGATACAATTGACTATACCATCGCCCGGTTCATAATACCTATACTTAAACTGAGAAGACAGTCTGCAGAACACTCATAAAAAAGTCTTAAATCGTGTATTGAAATGAATCTTTAGATGTTCCGATTACTCAAACATTAAAATATATTCATCCCGGTAAACAACTCAAACCACCTTACTAATTTTCAGTACCATAAAGTTAATTATTTCCTAGCATATTATTAATCTATAGAAGGACTTAACACTCTTTGTCGGCGATAGATTTGTACACAACGTCACGTTTTGACTTCGTAAAACAGCATTGGTTGTATGTATTGGTGTCTATCGTGAGTAAAAGTGTTTTAAAATATCCTATTAATTATGTAGGCTCGTAAAATGAGTTGTTTACTGGTTGTATTGATGTCAGGTGGCAGGTGGCCATCGCAGCAAAGGTGGCAGTGGCACACCCAAATATCATTCGATCTGAAGAGTGTAAAATATATGTATGTAAATTCATTATTGGCAAAGAAATGTGGCTGTAAACTGGTAATTAATTAGTAGTGGTATTAGAAGAGGAGTAATTTATAGTACTTTCTACAGTAAAATCTGTCGGCCAGCACGTAGGTATCTGTTTGTTCCGACAGCACCATTTGAGAACCACTTCTCTTATCACAAGCCAGAACATAATAAAAAAATGTGGCATTGAACTTTATTGAGTTAGGCCATTTTTTGCGAGGTATTGACGAGTATAGGGATGGGAGTCAGAAAATGGAAGCTATTACTATTACTTTACCTAGTTTGAATCCCTGAGAACCTTCATCATCATCATCGGCCTATAATGTCCCACTGCCTCCTTTCACAAATGAGGGTGAAAGGGAATGGACAATACTCCACCACGCGTGCCCACTGCGGATCGCTGGAGGTAGGCTAGTGGACAACCTACTGTTGGAATTTATCAACCCGCCTAGGAGGCATCCAACTAGCTTAACGACTATCACAATTAAGCGATAACCGGGACCAACGGCTTTACGTGCCTTCCGATGCACGGAAACGCTCGATTTGAAATACCACTAGGCGGTCACCTATGCAGGTACCGACCACGACGGTGGTAGCACGGCTAATCATGCTACACCATGAGCGCTTCAAGAAGCGTGAGAACCGTTAGCTAGTTGCAACATGCAAGCAGCCCAGCAGTAGAAATATGAAGATAATCAATTTCAGAGATAGCCAATAGGTAGCTTAATCACAACTCAGCATATCTCAATATCTCACGAGCCAAGTTCCATATCAGAAGTCAGTGCTCTTGAACCCCGCGAGCATTGTTATATGCAATTGTTACGTCTGAGAATTAACTCGTTTGTAAAGCTCCTTGTGAAAGCGTAGGTTCTCACCCACACCAATAGAGAAATACTGTCAATGTTAAGTGTTCATTTAAAAAAGATATATTTTCACACAGCTAATGTGTGTAATTTGTATTTGGAGATAATGTTATGTGTCGAACTTTCCTGCATTAGAATGAGATGTCCGTGTGTTATGTCGTAATAATAAACTAATGAACCTGAATGGTGATCATAAATATTTTTAACGAGAGGAAGTTTTTCGAAATTTGAGCACATTTTCTGGACTAGGTACCTATTCATTGATAACTATTATTATCACTATGCTTGGTTTGCAAAACCTCAATTTTTTTGACGCACCCTGACCACCTGGCACCCAGAGCGACCGTTCCTCTCGCTCTAGCCTAGAGCCGGCAATAACGCAGTTCCAAACAGATAAAGATTGATTTTAATTATGTTATAGCTTATTATTTTAATTTCCTGATTATACTACAATGTTTACATAATGTACGTAACAATGCAAACAAAGCACGGAATAGTGTAAATAATGAAAATCAACGCATGACTAAAAACCGTATAATGGTTGCTTGTGAGTAATTAACACTAGTTATCATTGCGATCGACATGGAATATGGATACACACTAGTTATTTTGGAATTTTTTGCGCCAAATATAAAATAAGTGAATTGTTGCGTTGCGACAATTGTGTGTCAGTGATTTGATTTTCGATAAAACGCGATACCAAATTAATAATGGAAATAATTATCAGATATAAGTAGGCTAAAGTCATGTAGATAAAAATCACTAACAGTTCGTTATGTCATAATAAAACGATCGTTCTCCTAATTCAACTAATTAGTTGTTATGTTTTTTCGTAGCGTTGCTACATAGACTACGGCTGTGCATACAGAAAATGAATGCTACGGTTTTTACATTGTAAAAGACCCCTTATAACTTTTGAACTAGGAACCTCGGAAAATCTGGTATTTGATGACATTTCTTTGCGTCCACTCAGAATTTAAATCCAAGTTGGTGGCCCTGACAGGAGGGGTTACACTTTTTTATGTCATGCCATGATGATGCAATATATAAATGTAGTTGATGAATGCAAAACAATCATTGCACAAGAATAAACCACTGTACTTGCCTGCTTAAGAAGCTACTAATGGTAATCTGTAAAAACGAGTAATGTAGGCAATTACTCGTTGAATGTTTCATGCGCTTACGCACGCACGCCAGTTGCAGTTCCGCTCAAATATTAAGGGAGTCCTTTATTTTTACCTTATTTTAACACAGGTTCAATAAAGATATGAATGGCAATAGAAATCAATTTCTTATTTTTAGTTGGCATGAAGATACCAAGACCATACAGGACTAGGTATCATAATCACATGAATAAAACCATAGAGTAATTTCATTTGTCTATGAAACAACGTTTTCATATGTGTTTATTTCCATGTGTCTGGAAACAAAAATAAAGTGTACCTAAATATAGCAATAGATACTTGAATTTACTCAAAGGTACCTACATTCTTTATAAGAAACTTGCGACCTTTCACCCTGGCTGCGATGATAATCATTCACAAAATCTCCCATGCATGATTGTATAATGTTCATCCATTAGCTTAATAGAGAACATTTATTTATTTTGTAGTTTATTGCAGTACCTTAAGACTCATTTTTCACACTCGTATGCAGATTAACATTTATATCTTGCTATAATTTTATCGGCATCGGAATGTTACAGAATTCAAAATTACCTATATTTAAATGATGGACTGTATAGGTTTCATTTTCTTCAGTGTTTCCTGAAAATGTGTCCATAATTTCGGCTCAGCATGTTTTTCTCTCCCATCCCTTCAACCACTTCAGTATTCACTCCTTTCCTACACATAGGTTATTTTTCATGTTCTTCTATCTCTACTTTCTAAGTAGGTATACTAGGGACAAAAATATCTCATGCTTATTCTAGGATATGATCTATCACTATGCACCAAATCCTATTTGCTGTGAGACCACATTTTTAAATTAGCTTATATACTCACGACTTTTTAATAATAAAGTGACTTCTATGTATCGAAATCGTACAGTTTAGAGATTTTCAAAATATGTATCTCTACGTCAATCAACTTGTGACAGCCGCACAACGTGTGGTAATCAAACAGCAAGTTCAATGTTATGGTTTATTATTCGTGTTTTGATCAGAAACAGGTTTCGGTTCTCGGAACGGTTCAGTCACGATACGCCCACACACTCGGAACTTCACTCTCAATTTCCACCAGAATTGTATACATTGTGCCTTGTGCAATGATTTGATTTATTTTATCGATATTAAACTATTATGTAACAGTGGGATGGTAATAAGAGTTATGATCATAAAGATGGTCATGATGTTATGGTTAATGAAGGTCAGATAATTATGATTATACGGTACGTCGTTCATAAAACTGAACCGGAAAATATAGAAAATTACTTAGGTGTGTCGATAATTATGTTGTTTCATACAACAATTAACTGACAAAGCTAAATGTATACCTATAGTATGAATATCAATAAAAACTAGGTGCGTAGGCGCATATCTGTTAGAAAACTTCTTCCGTCACATGTTAATAAACTAATTTGACGAAGTGAAACTGACACACGTAGACGGCTGAACAAACTGCGTATTTAAACAGTTTCTAAATGGTTTTCCATAATTAAATTAGATGGCATAACAACATACTTACTTTAAATTATAAAGACATAGTTTTGGTATCTACGTATAATATACTTATACATATTTAATGGAAATATAATTATCTTATCATCAGTTTTTCATAACGCGCACAATTTTATAACTCTACTTACGAATGCGTCCATCGAGATGGTATAATGACTTGTTTGTTGGTCATCACATGCTCTCCTTTTGTTTAAATACTTTTTTTATCGAGTTGAATTTTGAGCAAGTTTGAGCTTTTTAGTTCTTTAGAAAAAAACCTTTTGTTTTGCAAACAATATTTAAAATATGGTAAAGCTATTAAGGGGTCCATTAATTTATGAATGGAAGTGAGATGTTACGACAAAATCGCTGGTGCCTAAGTCACGAGCAATACTTGTGCTTTCACCACCAGTTCCCATCACATTAGTTGCATTTGCTCTAAAGATCTGCCATTGTTGTATATGAATATAAATAACAAAAGGATAATGTCATATTGTAAACAATTGTCATAATAATGACTGCCTTGCGGAGCTGTGATAATGATAGCTGTATGCACTAGTCATGTGTGAAAATATTAATGTCACTTTCGTCTTTTTATGATTATGAAATACCTAGAATGAATTGTAGCGAACTGAGCACGAGCCGAGCACGAGCACTCAGAGCACGAATTCGCGTAGCGTAGACGGACTGCGAGCCTCGAACGGACGTCCGGCTCGCGCTCGACTGCGCTCCGCCAATTGTCAGTTTTTGATGAACTTAGGATACGCATTGCGCTCGTGTTGTAGGCTTACTTGACGTCGCGAGTGACGAACGAAGAGCGTTTCGGCTCTCAGTTCGCGTAGCGTAGACGCACCTTTACATTTGAATGGTTATGCATAAATTGTGATAATTGGGCTGAATCGTTAATACCAGTATGCTTATAGATATCCATATTTCCTTTATTGCAACCATTCGTTTTGCTATTTTTCCATATCCTTCTTGAACATTTTCTTCTTGCCAAGATTTTCCTGTTTTCATTTAGAACGTGCTCATAACTTTATTATAATTCAATGCACGCTCTAACGGAGTCAACGGTCTATGCAACCGATAGATAGAGATAGGTGGTTTAACATGCAAGGCTTGGCCTTTTGCCCCGTGTCCCAGGAAAAGCTGAAAAGCCACTAGCTTTAGCATCGTTCACTTTCTTTAGAGCTAGTGTTTGTTTACGGAACGTACTTTTGAAAGGATAATGGGTAAAAACGTCCCCAGACTGTAGCACGATGAGCTATAGTGGTAATTGTTGGTCTCGTCGAGCACATTATTTTATTCTATTACAGCAAGTCTGAATTCCATGGGAGAAAAAAGATATTCACATTTGAAGTTACAAAAATGTTCCTTTGGTAATGATTGTTTTTTGTTATTATTAGCTTTGCCCTGCGGCACAGAATACTCAATACCAGCGATTCCAATCGCGTTTTCAGGTGAAAAATAAATGTATGGCTATCTCCAGGGTCCATGCTATCTTTCTGCTGATATTTTATCGATATCGGTCCAGTAACATAGCTGTGAAAACTTTACAAACAGACAGATCTACTTTCGCATTCACATATTAAAGTATTTATTTATTTATTTATTTATACACAAATTACAGCTATCTTTACAGGTATTTCCTAATACAATAGTGTAAGTAAACAAGAAACATTAAGTACTAGCTGTGCATCGCGGTTTCATCCATGTTCCTATGAAAAAAGTATTACAGTTCCATCTCCAAGTTCCATTCTACCTTTCTGCAAATTTTTATCGATATCCATCTAGTATCTTAGCTGTGAAAATATAACAAACAGAGAAACCCACTTTCATGTTTATAATATTAAAGTACTAGCTGTGCCTTGTGGCTTCACCTGTGTTCCTGAGAAAAAAGTATTGTGTGTCCATCTCTAGGCTCTATGCTACCGCGTGTGCCTAACTTTTTAATTAATACACATTAAAGTACGTTACCCGTTAGTTAATTCAATACGTGGACAACGGGACTGATTACTCTTATAGAACAGCAATTTAACAAAATGTCATATAGTAGGTAGGGAATATGTAAGTTTACTTGTTTGTTGTGCCAATTAAAAAGAAAGAATAATAATAATAATATTTGATCTTGACCCTAGTAATGTAAGTAATAAATGCCGATATTTATTTTTAAATTACGCCAAAATGGCTAATCAGATGTGGGTGAAACTTAGCATATAGATAGATTACACTCTGGATTAGCATATCTAATGATTTAAAACCAGAAAAGTTTTTATAATACTGCGGGACGGTAACAAAGTTACACAGTATTTTGTTTGCTTTAACCGTGAATATCTTTTTTTTCCCATGGAATCCAGACTTGGTGTCATACAATGAAATGATGCCCTCGATGTGGCCAACAATCTCCACCATAGCTTATAGTGCTACATTCTGGGGACGCGTTCCATATAACCTGACCCATTGTTCTTTAAATACTGTATGTATTTAAATTTGTAATAATATATTATTACAATAGAGTCACTGTTGTTATAATAAAAACGTGCGTACTCTACCCGGAACCCAGTTACATGTCTAATATAACTAAGTATTAGTTTTATTTAAATATCATGTCCATTGTTAGAAGTGGATATGATGTCGAGTAAACATTTGTCATGTTATACACAAAAAGAAATTCTCTTTAGTATTCACAATTACAATTACATTGTCTTTACTTTCGATACATACATTTTGCTTGCGTTGTTTAAATTAACATGTATTTATACCATACAAGTCTCCGCCTCGCGGTTTTACCCACGTTCATGAGATAAAAGTAGCCTATCTCCCTTTCCATAGTATAGAAAGAAGAAAGAAAGAAAGAAAATCTATCCAAAGAGGAAACGCTGCCAGCCTTCTGGGAACCCTGCCCTTAATCGGAAGCAGCGGCAGGCTTGAGGAAATTTTCTATACAGGATGTTGTTTTGGTCGGCGACAAGCGACCCAGGAGCGGTAGTACAAGAAATATATTCCCCAAAAATGGACTTAATTCCATTAAATATTGTAAATGCGTTGAGAAATACCTTATTCAATTTGAAATAAAATTACCGCAAAGTATGGTTACTCGGCACGTGCACAGACTAGAGCTAGGCTCAAGCCGCCATCGGCCCACCCCTTTACTCCCTCGCACTCCCGTTGAGTGTTATGTCTACACTTTAGCTTATTACATGATTTTCAAAAATTTTATTTTTTTATTTTTATAATTAAAAAAAATAAAGTATTTTTTTATATTTTTTTTAGCACCCGTATCATTTGTATTATCGACCCTGAGTCGCTCGTCGCTGACCAAAACAACGACCTGTATATAGATTGTATTTTGTACATTTTTGTTGTAAATAAAGATATAAAAAAAAAAAGAAAATTATATTTATTTTGATGTACACACAACACACACACAAATACATACAGGTAAATAAAAACAACAATGAAGAAAAATTTAATGTCGTGTGACATCAAAAATGGTCAGTGACTCAGTAAAACACTGTTAGCCCATATCCGGGTAACAGCACTGATTTTCAGTCACTGCCATAAGTGATATCACGCACAACCGGACAGAAACCTCAAAAAATTTACAATCATACAAAAGAACTCAATAATACAAAGGAACAAAATAATACAAACGAACACAATATAACAAATTTTAATAATATTACACTGTACTTACCCGTGTGCCATTATCACGATTGGTTGTGTCAATAATGTCGTAAGATATCGAAGGATCCTACAATATAAAAAGCACCTAGGTACGTATGATATGTGACAGAAAATAATAATAAAATAAATAAATAACATTCCTCACACAAGGTCATCTGATCCCAAACTAAGCAGAGCTTGTACTATGGAAACCAGATAACTAATATAATAAAACTACTTTTTGTTTGTAAATAACACTGAAAAAAAAGGACTGCAAGTGACTACAAAACTTTATTTAACAGTAACACAAAATTTGACGACCAATAACCTAAGCAGAGTGACTTGCGAACTAAACTTACCAGTAACAAAACTAGTTTTTGTTCGTTACTAAATTATTTGATTAAATGTAACTAAAGTTCCCGACAACAAAACGTCAACTTACATAACTAGTTTTGTAGATCATGTTTTTCAGTGTACATATTAATATACATAATTACACCCAGTAATTACAACAATTAAATAGTGACCTGAAAATCATCTTTATGGTTTCAACATTCTAATAGCCATATTTCCAAAACTGGTAATTATTTAACGTTGCAACTTCACACAATCGATCACCGTGTTATAGACTTTATTGTCCCAAAATTTCAGCCAAATCAACCGAACGGCTTTTTCCATATATTTTGTGAGGGGTCCTTTAAAATTTGGTTTATAGACAACATAATAAAGTTATCAAACGTTGAATAGCTATAATTCCGAAGTCTTTATCTGACAGGTGATATTTGGCGATCGAAAGAGTGAGACGGGGTATTACACTGATTTAGTTAAAAAGCGATTATGAATAAGGGGGTAAGGTTAAGATGAAATGGAATGTAACAAGTGACGCTTAATTTTAAAAATCATTATGTGCCGGTCACGATCGATCCCTGTTTGACAATGATCGAAGTCACGATCACTTCATGACAGCTCAATTATTGCGATCGGCTTGTGATAGCTTTCAAGGGACCTATTGTATAGATCTTTTGTGATAGAACTCGTTATTTCTGAAAAAAAAAACATAAAATGTCCATCGTTACTACGGAGCAGTCTATGAATAGTTCTAAATGAAGTACCTACGTAATGTGACTATGGTTCACAGGTCAGCAATCGAATTATGTAAAGGAATTATAAGTTCTCATATCTAAATTCAGATCTGAACATTCTATAGGCTCGACTCACCTAGTTTTCACTTTCACGTGTTTTCGTCGTGAGAATAAAATAACTGCTTAGGTACCTTATGTCATACGAAGAAAGCATTGTTACGTTTTGACCGCCTATTAAGTAAAAGTTTAGAAGAGCAGGCGTGCGAAAACCATGGGGAAACGCCATCGCTCCTCACTGGCAAGTGACCTTTTAATACACTAAGGCCTTTTGCACATTATAAGAAAATTTCTTGTGTCTGTCTGTGTGTCTTATCAGATACAATACAAGACATAAAATGTATGTGTCTCATCCGACATTTTTTGTATTATGTATGGTCTCATTATAACAACAAGAATTTTTCACATAATGTGCAACTTAAAAGACTTAAAATTAATAGCTGATTAAGGTTGATTATGACTCTGGTTAAGATTTCATCTAACGCACCGCAGGTCATGGGTTCGATTCCCGCACAGGACATTCATTTGTGTGCACAAACATATCTGTATGTCCTGAGTCTGGGTGTAATTATGTATATTAAGTAAGTATGTATTTACAAACAAAAAATAGTATATGTATTATATCAGTTATCTGGTTTCCATAGTACAAGCTCTGCTTAGTTTGGGATCAGATTGTGTGTGAGGAATTTATTTATTTATTCTATCAATATGTTTCATAGGAGTTTAGCTTTAACTAAATCTAAGCACCACCAAATATTTATAGCAAGTAATAATTCTGCAAGTAATTTTCATGTTACGTCATTTGGGTATTATAATTAACTTTGGCTTCGGGGCATCCTTCATTGATTCCGTGACTTGAAAGCAATTAAACAATTTCACTTTTATTCACGTACTTATTTAAATGATGCGCCCAAATGTATGTGGACGGAATTCACTCGAGTTTCGAAACGAACTCACTTCGAAATTCGGTCACTGGACAAGCTTTGCATTGATCATTGCCGTTTTAATGGCTACTTGTTGCCAAGTCATGCGCAGTTCATGTCCTAACTCTCAATATCGTTATAAATAAATAATATTGCGTAAGAGTGATGCAAAGACCTGCGAGACGCTTCTATATGTATATAAATGCATCAAATAATAAAATTAAAATAAATGAAAAATTTAGAGCTCGTTATTTCCATAAAATGACAAACTATAAAATATATTACTAGTAGTAAATATTAAGATTATTGGCCCTAAAAATGGTTACATGTTCAATATTTTTTCTTTTTGATCATGTCGTACGTATCGTAAACAATGGTAAACAATCACCACGTAGGTTAGTTTATGCTTTAGGCTAAATAAGTTTAAAAATATTTTTTCTCAATTTAATTAGTAAGCATTTTCCAATGAGAAATATCAACCTATATCGTGTAGCTGAACTCATAAGGTGGCGCCTTCCGATAGCGACCATCAGCGCTATGAGAAAAGAGAAAAGTTCAAAGAATGGCAGCTCGTGGGAATCACCTACAATAGCTTCAATATGTCACGCCGCATGTTTCACTGTAATTTCTAACGTAATTAATACATTAATGTTTAAATACAGGATAACCCATATGCTAGTAGAATTAAGTGATATATTATTAAATGAAAAGTAACTTCACTAATTGAGCTTTTATTTGATTTCAGATTTACCCGGTGCTGCTGATCGCTGTGATCACAAGGTGTAACTGTGATCATTCAAATGGTTATGGTTCCAATATTGGTAATGGTGCATCACAAATTGGAGAGCTGCTGAAACCGCCTCCACCTCCATCTATGAAACAGATCTTGCCTGTACCATTCCATGGCGGATCAGGGAGGACTCAGAGACAGAATTTAGACATCGGTTATCAATATCAGCCGCCTCCACCTCCACTACCTTTATCATCAGAATTCAAATTCCCATCGCCATTCTACAAACAGTATCATTTTAATTTTGTACCTCCTCCTCAACCATTTACGACAACTCCATCTCCTTCTTTATTTCAAAAAGTTTCAGGATGGCTTTTTCCATCGCAACAAACAAGTTATGATACAGGAACGGTTTATCCTAATAATATAGCTGTCAAAAAAGATTGCAATCCTTGCAATTTAGTGCCATGGTTACCAGTTATAAGATACAACTTAGGAGCTAAAAATGTACAGCAAAACCCGATTTCTACCTACGGCCCTCCAAGTCCCACTGCCAATGCAGATTCACAAAATGTTGCCCAGTATCGACCACAGTCTTTTAATAACCAACATGTTGATAATAAGCCCTTGCAACTGTCACCCGGCGTGCCCTATGCCAATTATGGCCCACCAAAACAGTCCTTTAATAGTAATTCTATTGCATTACTGAGTTCTACATACGGCCCACCAAGTCCAACACAAACAATTTACCCACAAAATATCCAAAGTTCTACATTTAGTGGTTCCATTACATCATATCCGATACTGAGTTCATCCTTTGGCTTATCTGGAACTTTCAATAGTCATCCTAGCTCTTCTTATCTGCCATCTATCTCCCACGGAGTATCTAGTACATCGTTTAATATTCCTAGTTCAACATTTAAACCATCAACATCCTCATATTTAATTCCATCTTCTCCCTTCGAAACCTCACATACACTGTCAACCACCTATGGTCCAGTAACACCACATTATGAGCCTGGAGTATTAAATAATGAGCTGCCACAACAAAGTGACGTAGAAAACTTAGATGAAATAGAACCAGCTAATCATTTAAAATTACCAAAAGTTTCACAACCAACTGGATTCAAGAATTCTTATGGAGAGACTATTACTGATCCTAAAATATTCAATATTCCATATCCAGTATCAGCAACGGCGGCGGAGTCAACTAAAATAAAGACTGAAGTTTTACCACAAGAACCAATGAAACCGAATATATCATTAGCTCTGGCAAATCCAGCTCCATTTACATCAAATAGAGGAAGAAATATTCATACGCTGCAACCAGTTGCCTTGCCGAATCTAAGTGTATCGCCTTTACCACCAATTTTTAATGCGCGACCTTTTAGACCAATAAAACCACAATTTCCACAAAATGTACTCCAGGGGATAAATCAAATGCAAACAAGTAATAATGTTAATATACAGCAGAGTGTGTCGTTAGCAGAATTTACGCATTCTGTTGATTATCCCACGACTTTTATTCAGTCGCCTGTTATTGATATAGATTCCTCTTCTAATTTTAACCACACTAAGGCTTTTAGAAATATACCTAATGGTTATATTGTTGATGAGATCAGGGATATATCTTCACAAGCATCTGAAGATCATCATGTTTCAGCCACTAAATCACATCCCGACTCAAGCTTTGAAAGCACAGGCGTTGATGTTGGCAATGAGATTTATGATAATGGTTTGCCTGTACAATTTTCACAAAATCCTAATATTCCTACAAACCATAAACCTAATTTTGCTGACTTGAGAGGAATAAAAGACGAAGATGTCGATAAATATCGTACTGAAAGTAATTTGCAAAATATTGATTCACCATTATTATACCTAAAACCAAGTGCTCCACACAAAGAACATGGAAATTTCTTTTTTGCTATTTCTACCCCAATAGGAAACGAGTATGAACTTTATGATGATGTACCAAGTACAACAGCGCCACAAATACCTACTCTTACAAGTGCCTGGGATGAAAGTAGGACGGATTATAGTGATGGTATACCACCACCACCCGTACAGGAAGATGTTTATCAACCTAAAATTGTGCAAATAATTGTACCCTATACTACCGGGAAGAAAAAAACTAATAACGATGACTTTTCAAAAGTACCACAGGACTGGCCCACTTCATCTGAAGATAAATATCAAGCGAGGAAAGTCCCATCTAACACTGAAAATTCTTTTATCAGTACAATTACAGAAAATTATAGCACATCAACAGCAATTACAGATGAACCTATACAGGCAGTCACTGATAGTTACAATTCCGATCAAATAAACCCTGCTGTTATCCTAAACGACCTTTATGATGTGAAAGAACCACCATTTGATATTATTAAATTACAGCATACTATCGACGATTGGACAGAACAAGAGTATTCCAAAGAATATAAAATTCCTCAAAAGACTCGCAATAGTGAAAAATACGCTAAGCAAATACCTGATGACTTTTTTACGACTACAATGCCAAGTAATTATATCACAGATGCAAATAATTATAATTATGATTTCTATGATCACGAAGTATCAAGCAGTATTCAACATTCTACGAGTATAACTGATGAAAATAACGAAACTCAAAGCATACCTCGTAAGGAGTATAATACAATTCAAAGAACAAAAGATAGATCTAACAGTGGAAAAAATGAACATGTGGGTGAGTTCCAAAAACCGTATATTTACACTGCCGCATCTTCATTTCGTACATCCACTACACCGGCGCCATGGGGCAAAATACAAACGTCAATATCACCTCTAACCAAAGAAAAAGTGTATGTTGTTACTTCAAAACCTTGGCGGGAAGCAAAAAATATGAGTAATGAATGGTATGAAGTACAGCCATTTGAATCGAGAAAAACGCATGCAGGAGTTGAGTTACCTGCATCCGATAATCTACCATTCAAATCTCCTAGATTTATGAATCGACCATCATTTGGATTTACCTCAGGTGGAAAGATTGAGTCTGTTAAATCAGATTCATCCTATGGCTTTTCTAGGAGTTGGTATCAAACCAGTAAGTAACTGCAATAAAATTTAATTTAATGTTAAAAACATCACAAAGTAATGTTTTTCTATTTGTTCTAATTTTTTCAGTAAATGAATTGGAGGCCTTTGCGCAGCACAATAGTACGACTTTACCAGAGGTTTCACAACAGAAAGTAACAACGAATTCGGACGAGGTGTTTATCTATTTCTTACTAATAATAATTTACGAGAAAAACTATCAATTTAATTAATAAGCTACCTACTTTTTAACTCTTGAATCTAATAAATATGAAAAATGTATCATACCTAGTACCAATTTCAAATAATGAACGTTTTTTTGGGGTATAAAAGTTTGAAAAACATTTAAAGTTATGAATTTCAGAACGACAATCCCTCTGGTAGGTAAAGGTCACCACCACTTACTGTCAAGTTGACCTACAATTCAGCCCGATTTCTGACAAAATATATAAGATACAGATTGATTGGATACCTACTCTATTGTATTTCTTGAGAACAATAATATTCAGCCGAGGTATATTCTCAATGAGTTATGTTGCATTGCAGGACATCATCGCTACGACTGCAGAACCACACCGACATGGATAAAACTACATAGATAATAATAATACCAATATTGATGAAAACGTGCTAAGATTGACAATTAAAGCCTCATGAGATAATTAAATAAAAACTGTGTTAATAGTGTTGAGAAATTACAGTGATTCTAGAGTGCAGTGAAAGAACTGAAGAACTGTTTAGTATTTTAAGAAACGACGAGCAAATTAAGAAGAATACTTGAATGGCAATAATGTGCTCTTTTTAATTTGATCAAATAATTTTAGTTATAAGGAACATAGGATAGTATAGAAATAAAGTGAACCAAAGTAGGTTAAATCCATGACAATTTAATGTTTTGGTTAGGATATGGAAAAATTCAGTATTGGTCACATTCTCTAGTTAGTAAGTAAAATATTTTTGGACACGTTATAGCAACTTTTGTATGCAAAACTTTTATTTTTATCCTTTATATTTGAACATAAAAAAGTAATAAATAAACAATATGTAAATAAACCCTATAGATGTATATGTAAATAAATTGCAATCAATCGATGTGGAGTCTTTTTTTAATACTTCAACAATGTATATGTACTCACAAACGATATCTTAACTAATTAATTTGTTCTGTTGGTTGAGGCTTCTTCTTAATCTTGAAATATAGGAATTCTCCGCTCCATAATATAATTGTTAGAAAAGTAACAACATTTAGGATGATTATAGGCGCTCTGTAGGATCCTGATACCTCGCGTACACGAGCTGAAAATTACAATTGCACTAAATTAGTAATACATTCATCCTTTATTAGCAAATATCATCAACAAAGTGCTCAATGCAGGGCCTCGTTTAACTGCTTGGGGATTCAATGCCACAGTTCACTACGCGGGATATCACATGCCTTTTAGTCTGACTCTGGCGTGCAAGTTTCTGCAGGATTTTCCTTCACCGAAAAGTCCGATGTCAATACGTAAGTAAATTTTAAAACTTAGCGGTAGGGGTCAGAGGATCTACTACGAAAAACGATTCACGATAGTCCGATCATCGTTGTCAAATAATAGGTCTTTACCTATGAAATTGCCGTTCTGCAGTACTGGCCATTTCAAATCAAAATAATTTTTGTTTGGCTAAGAATTCTAATTTCAAATTAATTTTATTTTAAAAACATGGAATTCTTTTTCCAAAAGTAGTCATTTGTTTATTGATTAATGTTACATTTTCATCGCATTTCAATATTTTTCGTCATCATGGATACGTAAAAAATTCGAGTAATTATGGAATATGAGTACCGTCGTGGCAGCAACGCGGCACAAGCGGCACGCAACATCAACGACGTTTACGGAGCTAACACTACAAACCAACGCACCACCTGTTATTGGTTTGCTCGCTTCCGTTCTGGGAAATTCGAACTGAAACATGAACCTCGCGGTCGTCCGAAGACTTTGGTCGACAATGACGAATTAAAGGCGATTGTGGAAGCTGATGATACACAATCGACGGCTGAATTAGCAGCAGCTTTCGACGTTAGCGTCAAAACAATATTGGTCCATTTGCGTCAAATTGGCAAGGTAAAAAAGCTTGACAAATGGGTGCCCCACGAACTCAATGATCGCCAGCGCGAAATACGCGTCGAAACGTGCCTTGCACTGCTCAACAGACACACAAATGAAGGAATTTTGAACCGCATTGTTACCTGCGATGAAAAATGGATTATGTTTGATAACCGCAAGCGCTCAGCAAGTTGGTTGGATCCTGGTTCAGCACCTAAACAATACCCTAAACGAAAACTTACCCCTAGAAAAGTAATGGTCACTGTTTGGTGGTCTAGCGCCGGTGTGATTCATCACAGCTTCTTACCAAACGGGGTGAGCATTACTGCAGATGTATACTGTGATGAACTGAACACAATGATGGAGAAGCTGGCACATCTCCAACCAGCATTGGTCAATCGCTCGTCTGCGCTGCTCCTGCACGATAACGCGCGACCTCATATTGCACAGCAGAAGGTCTCCGAGTTGCAAGAACTGGGGTTGGAAGTTCTCCGTCATCCGCCCTACTCCCGGTGAGTACCTTGCGCCTACAGACTATTACTTTTTCCAGAATTTGGATAACTTCTTGGCGGGAAAAAAATTCAATACCCGAGAGGCAGTACAAAATGCCTTTGAAGAATTTGTTGGCTCCCGTCCAGCTTTCAGCGTTCTTTAAGAAGGGCATCAATAAACTGCCACTGCGTTGGCAAAGATGCATTGATTGCATGGGTGATTACTTCGATTAATCTTCTTCTCATGCGTGTCACTCTTGACAGAGTGGTCGTGGTCGTCACGACGTGTGATTTGTGGCGCGCTTCACAACACGCCGCCATTCGTCCCTAACCGCTGCCCTTCTGGTGCAGTCGTTGATGGGACCGCCTATTGCTGCCTTAATTTGGTCGGTCCATCGCATGGGTGATCTTCCACGTGCTCTGGTGCCTTCTACTTTACCCTGCACCACCAATCGCTCTATGGAAATATCGCCACGCCGCGACACGTGACCAAAGAAAGTAAGGATGCGAGACTGCACTACGGAGGATAGACGCTGTTTAATACCGAGCTCCTGGAGTATGGACTTATTTGTACGGAATTCTGTCCAAGATATACCCAGCATTCTTCTCCAGCACCACATTTCGAGAGCGTCTATTTTCTTCTTCTCACTTTCCCTTAGAGTCCACGTCTCCGCGGCGTACAGGAATATGGGGAACACAAGTGCTCTGACGAGCCTGGTCTTAGTGGCTTTGGTTATGTTTCGGTTCCTCCATATTCTCCTAAGCTTATCCATAGATGACCTAGATATAGCCATACGCCTCTTGATTTCATCCACGCATCCACCATTGTTCGATACCACCCCTATCTTCGCGTTGAAGTCTCCCAAGATTAGTAATAGCTCTCTTTTAGCTATCTTTTGGATTGTGGTCTCCAGCTCGGAGTAGAAGCTCTCTATGTGGTCATCACTTGCTGCACTAGTAGGTGCATAAACCTGTATGATGTTAAGGTTCACTGGAGAGGCCTTCAGTTTAATGCTAATGACTCGGTCGCTGACAGGTTCATACCCAATCACACAATTCCTCAGATGTTGCGGGAGAAGTATAGCGACGCCATTTCTGCTACTAACATCGTTTCCAGAAAAATAAACGATGTGTTTCTCGGCTACAAAGTGACCATTGCCCTGCCAATGCGTCTCACTAATGCCACAGATGTTCAAATCGCATCGAGTTATTTCATTTTCCAAAATGTGCAGTTTCCCTGGCTGTAGTAGACCGCGTACATTCCATGTTCCTATCTTCTGGATTTGTCGCATCCTTACTGAGGTTCCAGTAGTCCGATTTCCATGCGTTGCCTGGTTTCCTACATCCACATGGCCGGTAGCTAATTTCCCACCGTCTGCCCCGGACACAGTACGGCGCCGGTTGCTAAGCGGATCACATGGCCAACTCTGTATTTTATTTTGTACTATCATGACGACTTTCTTGGGAAAATAGTGCAGTGGTTTCCCCTTGCCTTCTGCACCAGACATTTTAAAGGTTATTTGAACCTCAAGGCCACTGTAGCCTCTTCCAACCGGTTTCCCGGTTAGGGGTATGGTTATACCGCCATTGCTCGGTCGCCAGAGCCTCGTTCGTTATCTAGCAGGAAGTACCACGGTAACTGATGTCCACCGCCGTCAGCTATTCATACGAACTACCAACGCGTGCAGGTGAGGTTGACAATAGGGTCGGTAAAGATCATATTTCCGTTCCCCCTTACTTCCCACTACTACTACTATTACACTATTACTTCGATTAATACAAATAAAAAATACATGAAAAAAATTCGTTTAAATTTTTTCATACAAAACGGCAATTTCATAGGTAAAGACCTAATATTAATCAATAGAATTGCAGTAAATCCGACCAGACATAAATTGTGTGCTATTCTATTGGCTAATTGATTGACAACGATGATCGGACTATCGTGTATCCATTTTCGTAGTAGGCCCTCAGGCACTGCGCCCTCATAATGATCATGTGTGTCACTGACTCACCACACCATGGCATTAAGGATAAGATACTAGAATATTAATTGAGCAATCATTGCACATTTGGGATTTATTTCCAACGTGAGATATGGACTACGGATTATATTTGATTGTGGCCTTTAAATGACAATGATTAATGAAGTATACGAGAAGTAACAAAGATAAAATCGATACTTAGGTTTTCATAAAATATTATAATTCAATTTATATCTCTTTTACCTTGATTTTTTGCCTAATCACCTTATTTATGCTAATAGGTAGTACCTACACCTGGGGCCCAAGTCTGCTATTACAATTGTGTTCCAATGAACTATCAGTGGTGTCAAAATTTACACATTTTACAGTTTTGGTAGTCTACTAACGCAATAGCCTCATAATAGCGTCATAATGGCGCCATAATAGCTTTCCGATGATTTTCCACTGAAACTACAATCGTGCCACAATGATCTTTTAGTAGTCACTTTTGACAGTTTTTGTACTAAAATTCTTTTCGTTCATTATGAGACCATTATGAATTAGTAGACTGCGTACATTCGGCTCAATGATAATGGAATTGCAATAGTATCGTGTCAGTAGATATGATCTTACCTAAGAGAGATCCAATAGTTATAATGGTGATCCCATTAAAGAACATTTGTATTCCAGAAGCAAAGGCTAATCTATGAATTGGCACGTAGCTTGGAATGACAATATTCATGTACACTGTCCTTACTCCTTTAGTGATGCCCATCGCTAGTGCCACAAGCACCATCCCAGTGAATGTTGTCGTAAAGAGCATAACTGAAAAGTATTTATTGTTATATTTATGGAAATGGATCTCTTTATAAAGTGATAAATTGATATTTATAAACAAACTGTGCAAAAACTACAATCGTGTCCGTTCACATGTACAGCAAGTGCTTCCGCTTAGTTATTTTAAATTTATATTTTATTAGCTGTCCCCCACGGTTTTACCCGTATTCCCGAGGTAGCCTATGTCCTTCTCCATACCATTGCCTATCTGCATGCCAAATTTCATGATGATCCGTTGAGTGGTTGAATAATAAATATAATAGTATTTCGTAAATTAATCAGTCTGAGCAATAATTGGCTACTTACTACTTCTTATAAAGATAATCATCAGTAAACTGACCATATACATAACTCTTGGGGGCTTATGACACCATTCTCCAATAAATGGTGCAACAAGACGGAACAGCGTGTCAGACAGTCCAATTACAGCCATTAATTTTGCTATATCACCCGTTTCGAACTTCATCAAATCTTTCAGAATTATTGGCAGTAAAAGTGAGAAGTTTGTCTCTACGCAAGCGGCAATAGACAGACCAAATAAAATATTGACGAATATTGGGTCTCTTAAAAGTGTCAGATCGAAGAATTCAATAAACTTATCTAATAGACTCTTTGGTTTCTGTTCATCTGCCTTATCATTTACAGGAAATTCTTGCAGTTTTTTTATATTATCTTCGTGGAAAATGTTTATGGAACTACCCAAGTTTATTTCTTGCGATTCCCACCATTTATATCGTGATTCTGACAACGGTACTACTGTTGAAGTTTTTGTTCGGATATCAGGGTGCGATATAGCATTTCTTGTTTGAATACTGGAGCTACTTGTTAAAGATCTCATTGACAGACTTTTTGGTTGTGAAATACCGTTTTCGATAGATTCTTCTAGTTGTGGCAGTGATGCGATTCCTGGAAAGCAGATTAAAACATTTATAACTACAAAATGTACCGTTTAAAATATGTAGGACCTTATAATGATGCCATTTGTTTAACACGTACCATTAGGTTTAGATGAAGTAGTCACGCTACCATTGATAAGTTCAACATCGTTATTTAAAGGACGCATTTCCTCTAACGCAGGAGGAACTATTAAGTACCACTTTGCTGGTCTAAGTAAACATGCTCCTAAAAGGGAGTGCAGGCATATTGCGCTTAAAATGAGAACTGCATATCTCCAGCCATAGGCATGCATGAGAGCGTCTATAAGTAGAGGCATGTAAATAGCTCCTAGGCCCGTAATCGACATTCCCACTCCAATGGCTCGACCTCTTTTCTCTTTGAAAAATGAATTTATTGCTAAAGTAAATGCTGCCATTACTGCAGCCACACCCATAGCTGAAACAAAATATAAAAATTAACTTAGAAGTAGGCATACATGAGATCTCTATTAATTTGATATTATTGATTAGAATTCAGGTACACTTACAATTTATAATACTGTATGATAACAAGAAGACCCAAAAATTTGACGCTGCAGAAGTCAACATAAGACCTGCCGAGATAAGTATGGCCCCACTGACTGCTACTTTTCTATATCCAAAGCGTCGTAGTAGAGGGCCTCCAAAGAATGACAGGAGCATCCCAATACTATGGTTGAGTATTATAATAAGAGTCCCCTGGGTGATAGAAAGACCTGTGTCATCGAAGGCTTCTTGAAACACTAGTCCAAACCCAGCAATTAGAGGCAGGACTACTACCTGTAATATGGATAAGTAAAAGTACATTATAGGCATAATAACATTGAATGGTTATATCTAAGGGCAACAGCATGTGAATTTGCTCTAGGTAAACTGTAGGCTAGTAAATGCAACTAACATTTAATTGTAAAGGGTAATCTTTGATAGAATTGAGAATCTTATTTCTATTGTATTAAAATTATGTCAAATGTAGTTATCATAATATCAACAGTTGCTAATGAAATACAAATAATGTTTCATAATTATCTAGAACGAGCTCATGATATGATCTTTGAATTCGTATAAAATAACGTATTGCTTGAAAATATTCAAGAAGTTATTATATGTTTTCATTATAAATCATTTTCGCTAATCCCAGATGATATTCGTATTTAATTCAGAAATAGGTTATTAAAAAATAATGGAGTTACGTATCAGTAGGTATAGATAACAATAGGGTATATATCAAAATAATAAAAACATAATTTGTCATAATTTTGTGTTATAAGTTAATCTATGTTTACGTCAACTTACATTATTTAGAGCATACGCAAATGTGACGACCCACCCGTATCCTCCATCGGGTGGCACCTTGGTAGTTGCAGTATACGACATTGTGGTGATCATCAGATGGGACGAATCACATTTCTTTTCGTTAATTCAACGTCAAGTCACCATTTAAGCACATTTTGAGTCAGGAATCCTTTTTTGATCACTTTTTCACTATTAGTGACAAACTTTTGAATTAAATTTCGTTAGTAATGTACCTTTGTGATGCACTTGTTAGATTGTTGACCCGTAGATACTTATTACGTCTTTAACACACACTTGTAACGAGCTATGCGCGAGTGTTCGCGGCTCTGTCTGCATGTAATGTTAGGACAGTAGACTCTCAGTAGATACTCCGACGCCTGTTATCGGTTTGACTTTAATAATGTGGTTTGTTATCAATAACGTTTTACAACGTGCTTATAATGTAGACATCTAGTTCTGCTTAACTAAATAAAATAAATCAGTGCTAAGACCCCGATTATTTGGGAAATTGAACCAATACCTATTTCAAATTAATTAATTTAGAATTTTAAATTAGCTTGAACAATCGAGGTTGGTTGACGAAAGTCCATAATAGCTATTAGATACTATATCACCTAGGTAGGTACCTACTTATTTATGGCAAGTAGGAATAAAGTGGGATGATTTGGGCAGTCGTAATTTTACCTGGCAGCTGAAGGTCTTCTCATGATAACACGCGTCTTAGGCGAAAATTAATGGTTTCCTCGGGGTAATGTACTATTTCGTACTATGGCATACTACCATCTATATGTATCGCTCAATAGCATCCAAATCTGTGAATGCAATACAATACAAATGATAAAGTTACAAAAATAATTTTAGATCAAGAACCCGCTAACATACGCTACATATTAGTGACTAATAAAGTCTCAAATTCAAAACTCATTAATACAAATGCCTTTTGAACCTTAAAAATGTAGTTTATTGTCTAGCTAGTGTTAAGTTGAGAAAATCTGTCTCGTCAACTTCTAAGTCTCCTATCTCAGTAGTATCACTCTTAGCAACATTGGAAGGATCTTATGTACTTATTTATACAGGAATTAAAAGATTATTAGTGGCAAATTATTTCGATACAGTTGATAAGGTGTCATTCATTAACGTTAGGTATCTTTACTAAAATGAGAGTGAAGTGTCATCAACAATTAAGACTATCAGACAATATGTTTTCCATATAGGGCACATCATTATTAAAAGTCAAAAACAAAACTGGGCCTAAAATTGATCCTTGCAGTATGCCCGTTTTAAAACTAAGGTGTGATGATAATATCCTACACATTGCCTTGAAAACCAATCAAAATACACCAACCGCATCTTGAGAGCTCTCATAAAAATATGTTTTACAAGTTTAGCGCCAGCATCTGTCGTAGACCGTCCTTTTGTGAATCCAAACTGGTGATCATGTAAAATTCGGTAACTATTTTAGTTATGAACAAACAAATGAATCAACCATCTTCTTGAATCATCTTCTTCTCCAGGGAAGACCTTTGTTGTATTTTATTACCAGTTATAAATAGGCAATCTCAATGGCCACTGGGCAGAACCCTACCGTTCTATGGTTTACTCCAGAATGTTTACCATTGCAGAACTCATGACCTTTCGCCACGGCTTTCGACTTCACTACCACTGACCTATCATCAAGATGGATGCAAGATTTTTTTTTTTTTTTTTTTTTTTTTTATACCACTTAGGTGGCAAACAAGCATACGGCCCGCCTGATGGTAAGCAGTTACCGTAGCCTATGGACGCTTGCAACACCAGGGGTATCACTCGCGCGTTGCCGACCCTGAAGAAACCGCTTCACACCCTTTTTGAAGAACCCCATGCTGTACTCCACATACTACTACTACTTCATATTTATCTGTGATAAGCTAATTATAATCAATATTAGGTGTAACAATAACAATACTACCCTTCCTTCACCCGTATATCTAACTACTACGGTATATAATATCAACTATATAATTGCAACAAGAACGATGGTTATTTTTTAAAAGTATGATTATTATTCTTCTCACATTACCTCCGATCCGTTGTTGGTAAATATCTTCAATGTACAGACACGCCGGTACAACAGTTTTATTATATGTATAGATAATATAAGATCAGTAGATAGTGCCATTAATCTAGCATAGTCTTGTTTCAAAGTTTTCTAACGCTGACTTTGATGCAGTCGTATCGTTTGCAATCGCTATTAGTTTACAGCAATATGGGAATTACATACTTTCCTTAAAAAAACTAGTATAAGTAAATTTCGGGTCGTTGTTTTTACCGTTTAAAAAGTTGACAGTACTCAGAAAATTAACACACAATATTGAGCAAAATGCTCATTACATAAAACTATCATAGAGCAATATTCAACTATAGGTACCTACTGAAGCAGAACGCAGTAGATAACAAAATTATTGGGGGCAGATCCATAGCATAACAATTTGGGTTAAACACCTTTTACAGTTCTGGTCTATTATTATTGGTAGATCGATTAATTTCTTGAAATAGATAAAGTACCTACGAAGCCAACTTCCAAATTTTACTTTATCAATGATAAAACGGTCACGCAATATTTTAAGTCACTTATCATTTTTATTTAAAGACAGATTATGTTAAAACGTTACTTAATTGATAAATTTATTATTAAAATAATATTTCTTTGTAATTGTAATTGACCACTTAGTCCATCAAAATGAGAATACTCAATTATGTGTGATAATACGATTTCCTGTATGATTCTAATTTCGTAGTGTCCTTTTCGTGTATTCCTTAGGTTGTATAGGTTTAATGAGCTAGCTACTTAAGTTTTGATTTAAACTCCTGCTTCATTCAAGTTTGGATTATATATAAATCCTAATTTAAGAAATCTTAACCCTTTGAATAGCAGCAAATATGTCAATTGTTATCGATTCCCGATCGGCCCGAATGTCGTTGAATCGGATGAAACACATCATAACGTACGTAGCTCCTGTTTTATGCCTACTATCAAAATCAACTGATTCAAAATTTGCTATAAGTATAATAAAAGGTATATACTATCTATTAGAAAAAAAACCGTCAAAATTTTGCAAAAAAATTTAAGAGATTTTTTTGTTTTCACTCACTGGCATTTTATTATCACTGTAGTCAATCACAAAAACACATTACACCTTGAAATATACTGGTTAAAATAAAACCAAGCATCCGACCAATTCATATAATTTGTCAAAAATATGGGTCTGATGCGTAGGCACTGACAAAATTGAATTCTGTGTGACCCTTTCCCAGTGACATGACTTGGCCTCTGTCGACAGCGACACTGACTAATCGAGATCATTGGTTAATAGCCCCGGTTCAGTCGGAGGATATCAACTTTAATTCAATTTTCGTATTTTCTTTCATTTCAAATTAAGATGCGTGTTTACTCAATCAACTTTCTGGCTTTCATGCGGTTTTGGTTTGGATCGGCTTTATTAAATGCAAATATAAATATCTAATATAAACTCTCTGTGAGCAGGCTTTGGCAGGTGCATTTCCCTAAAGTAGGTAGAATTAGATCTTATTTGTCTTTGTCCCTTGACTTGCGGTTAAAAAATAACAATTGATATCTATTGTTTTCCTCGCCCGCGCGGATCATGTGTCAAAGGATTAATATATTTGCTGACTGATTTTTGCTTGCCTTACCCAACGTACCTTGGGTCATAGTGTACCGTGTATAATGTTATACAACGAGAAGAAAACTTCGTCGTTCTGCATAAATTATGAATTAGATAGAAAGTTCATTGTAAACAACTACTGGAGCCTAATGAGAATATTTTTGGAAAATGATAAATAAAAACAATCACGAATATTTTATTTTTTAATCAATTGTAACTAAATTCATAATTCACGCCTTCACAATATCCTGTTCTGTTTTCTGTCTTCTTGATGTTATGTATTTCTCCAGACCCCATGATAAAGCCGTCAGCCAAGTGAATATGTTCAGACAGTGCAGTGTTACTGCTGGCGAAGCGGTGTCCTTGATCCAACCTGAGAGGTAAGAACAATTACATATTAAAATACAAAAAAAGAGTAACACCAGTAGTTTAGCCCATATTATTGCGTACTATGGTCTGTCTTGATACAAGTTATTATTTGATTGAAACTACGACTCACCAACAATAGGTCCCAATGTGAGGTACGCAATGCCGGCTGTGAGCAGTTGAATGCCTGTCGCTCCAGGCAGTTTATGCAACGGTACGTGTGTTGGAATAACTAAAGCCATGAACACTGTCCGTAAGCCTTTTCCAAACCCTATGATCACAGCAGTCAGAAGCACAACGTAGTACGTCTGACAATATGCTAAAACTGAAACAAAAAAAAAACATTACTTACAAATAAATGAGAGTCAGTACCTATGTTTTAATCTGTAATAATTTTAAAGTAGTATGTTTACCTACTCTTCCTACAGCCATTGATAACACTCCAAAAAGAAAGAAGGAGTTATTGTCCCATCCAATTTTCCCCGCAACAAACGGTATGCAGAATCTGACGCTAAGGTCAACCCCGGCTAATAGTGACATAAATAAAGCCACTTCAGATTTACTTTTACCATAGTCTCCAAGAATAAATGGCGTTAAAATTGAAAAGTTTAATTCATTAAAATTAGCTAACGTTATACCCAACATTAGGTTAATAAAAGTAAAATCTTTTAAAAGGTCTAAATCAAAGAAAATAGCAAGTTTTTGACAAAATGTTAAGTTTTCTTCCTCGTCTTCATCATCTTTATCCAGTTCTTTCAATTCCTTCTTATCATTAAATACATTATCATTACCATCTTCACTCATTTGAGTAAATAACAACTTAACTTTATCAGTTTGACCTTTACTTTCAGTTTCTTCTTTTAAATACTGTTCCAATTTTAGTGAAGCTTGCTTCAAAACTTCACTTTCGTAATTAAAGTTATTAGATTTTCGTCTGTATCTACCAAGAAATGATTGGTTACTGTGATTATCTTTTAAATATTGCTTCTCGTCGTGATCTTCTTGATTTTTCACCGATATGTTGCTATGATTATCTTTGCCATACTTTTCTCCATATTGACCATCCATCTTGAATGATTTGAGACTCTTGCTACCAACTAAATGTTTTTGAGCTCTATCGGCAATTATTTTTGCTTTTTCTGGGTCAATACTTTCTACAGCAACTTTTTCTTCAGCTCTCAAATCTTGCGGTGCTTTAAGTGTAGGACAATCTTCAATTTCAGATTCTGGAATTTGAGTATCTAAAGTAATAGAATTCTTTCTCTTTGGTTTGTAATTTTCTCGCTCCTCAGCTAGGGCTCCTAAATTGGCTGATGAGTTCTTTTTTGATTCATTTAAATATAAGGTTGATGATTTGCGAGAACGGTTTTCTAATAAATTTGTCATCGATGGTTTTTTAGAATTAAGTCGTGAGTTCTTGTTGGAACCCTCTCTTGAAGACAATCTGCTTTTTGACTGCCGCGATTGACTGAAATAACCATCATTAGCTCGTAACATCATCGGTACACCGGGGTCTGTTATTTCATAGCCTGTATTTATTGCATCGTCCTCATTATACAAATATTGACTTGAAAATGCACTTAGATTCTTGAATTTAGATACTCGACTAAAATAACCACTTTCAGCTTTCTTCTCATTTGTTATTTGCTGATCTTTCTCTGGTATGAGCAACTTTTCTGCATCTTGTTCTTTGGGACTTGGTTTCTTAGTATGCCATTCAACTGGTTGTAATAAAAGTGCACAGGCAACGGCGTGAAGTGATATTCCACTGATGATAAGAATTGCACCAGTTTCTCCAAAAACAGCGAAGAGTGCTGTTATTATGTGTGGCCATAACATTGGGCCAAGTCCTGTAGTTGTCCATGATAAGCTTGTTGCTAATCTTCTCCTTTCCTTCCAATATGTATTTAAAGCTAGAGCATTAGCTGAACTGCTGATACCATAGCCAGCACCTGAAAGTAGAAAAATGTTATGACTTTAATTACTTTATAGTTGTAAAGTAAAATGGTTTTGGTAGGTAGCATGGACATTTTTAATTAATATAAAGATATGATTTAAAATGACAAGTTTTGTGAGTGTTAATAGAGATAAGAGATACTTATTCATACTCTATAAGCTTACTACAATACATCATCATCATCAGCCTATAATGTCCCACTGCTGAGCACAGGCCTCCTTTCACAAATGAAGGTGAAAGGGAATGGGCAATACTCCACCATGCGTGCCCACTGCGGTGGAGGTGGTCAACCTACTGTTGGAATATTTCAAGCCGCCTAGGAGGCATCCAACTAGCTTAACGACTATCACAATTAAGTGATAACCGGGCCCAACGGCTTTACGTGCCTTCCGAAACACGGAAACGCTCGATTTGAAATACCACTAGGCGGCCACCCATCCAGGTACCGACCACGACAGTCGTAGCTTAAATTTGCCGATCGATTAAGAACGGCTAATCATGCTACACCACGAGCGCTTCAATACATACAGAATATTTAAGAACTAATAATTATCATGCATGACAAACATGATTCTAGATTTTATCTTAATTGACCTTTATTTACCCGGCGATAGTCAGTAATCATTTCCTGTATACGTACATTTTTATTTCTAGATTTGGCTTCTTTGAAAAGAAAAATCAAATATCTGTTACCGTAGACCGTTAAGCCCATATAAAGAACTAGTTACACAATAAAAGTAATATAGTATAGATAACTGATATACTATTACTACTTTTTGTTTGTAAATATACTACTTCATATTTAGACCTAAACTCAAACGGATTTGCCCGGTTTCCATAGTACAAGCTACGCTTAGTTTATAGCCGTGCGTGAAGAATGTCCTAGGATATTTATTAAATCGAAAATATTATCTTTTTATCTGTTTGCCAAACGGATAGTGATTACTCAAATCCGAGTGACAAACCTACAAAATTTAACATTTATAATAATTATTGAGATGACATGAAAACTCACCATCTCCCAAATCAATTTTTTTTAATTATGCCCGTGGTTCCTTTAAGTATTTTTCTTGATTTCCTGCAGTTTAGGATTTCATACTAGCCTCAAACTGATCTGTTTACTCATTATGATGATGTGAAATTAAGACTTGTTAGTGAAACGGAAAAAAACTCACCATAAAGTATCGAAAAAGACACAAGATAGGTGATGAAATTGTAGGAAAATGTTGTTAGCATCAGCGATGTGAATACTACAATTGCTCCCGTTATCGATACTTGCCGGTAACTAAATGTTTTGAACACTGGGCCATTTGCTAATCCTGAAAACAAAAACATACATTTGAAATTATTCTTTTGGAGTGTGCCCTATTTTATATTATAGTAATGAGGCATTACAAATATCGTTTTGAGTAGTAATAGTCCAAGATTCCAGGCCGCCAATTTTCGCGCTTTCGACATCGATGTCGAATAGACATTTGGCGATAAACATGGTGGTCTACTGTCAAAACGTAGATATAGAATTTTTATGATATCCGCAATGTTTTTTTGGTAAATGTCTATGCGACATTAATGTCGAATGTGAGAATCGAGACCCAGGCCCCCATTTTCTGTTGGACAAAATGTGTAGAGTTAGTAGGTAGCCTACGTACTTCTAATGAAAATTGGCCATCATACTAAGCTATAGCAGGTATGTATGTATAATTTTACCTTTGAAGTACGTGTGTACTTCAAAGGTAAGTCACTCAATTCTAAACATTTTGTCCATCAGAAAATAAGTTAAGGTGTTGGGGGCCCTAGGATCTTGTAATACAAAAACAAAAGAAAAATAACAGGAAATCGGTGCAGAAGGTATACATTCTTATTTAATTAAGTGGAAAGTGATAAAGTATGACGGAGGGCTACAGGAATAATCTAACGTAAATAACAATTTGTCATTATAATGACTTATTAACCAAAGATCCATTCTGTATAAACAAACAACACCGGTCCACCGGTCTCGGATTCAGTTTTATCTTTGCGTTTTATGAAAATGGGTAGTGCAGTGCAGTGAAGATGGTGTAGGTTACCTTGAAATATATGTAAAGTACCTAATCGCTGATAATAAAATACCTTCCAAAAATACGGCTTAATGCCAATTTCTTATCCACCACAAAATAAATGAAACCTGATAATGTCATTATCAAAGGATTATGTTCAAGTGCTCCAGAATTTACAATTACATAAATCACATTTTCCGAATGACATTGGTTAATGAAAAAAAATTTTTTATACGACCGAGTCGCTATTTTAGCATACGGCCCACCTATGGTAAGCGGTTACCGTAGCTATATGGATGCCTGCAACACGCCGGGCATCACTCAACTTATACGTATTATCACAACTATAATTATGTTCAGGAGATTATTAGGTAGGTAATGATCGGCAGCGGATTTAGCCCACGCACATATTACATAAAAAAGGTGTTTTCAGTAAAGATTTTCTCTTTGTATTTGATATCAATTAGGTAAAAGATAATACCTACTGTCAGCATTTGAAAAATACAATAAAGCTGTGTATATTCTCGTATAGGTATCTACGTAAATGTTGATTTGAATTGGACAATGTATTTTTTTTGTATATATTGCGCCGACCCCAAATGATTGGGAACAGATGATGATGATTTTTTTTTGTAGGTAGGTATAATTATAAATAAAAAATATAAACACATAAATTGTCCATTGAAAATGTCCACATTTTAGGATGATAACCCTGTCTGTGACCTGATTTTATTAGCTTTGAAACACCAAAAGCCGTGTAAAAATCTTTACTAACACTTCATTGTCTGAGATGTCTTGCTTGGGCTGATAAATTCTTTATCGGTAAGAGTATTTCTCGCGCGTTCTTTGATACCTACACTGCAATATTTGTAACTATGTAGCACAGAATAGATAATAGTAAAACTAGTTGCAACTATGTTTGATGAAATGCGGTTATCGACCTGAAGGATCCGGCAATTATAGAAAGCATCTATCAAATGATGAATATTTGGCTTTAGTGTTAAAAGAAACATAAATGTTACATGGTACCAAGGTGGAAAATAGCATACGAAACGACCTGCCTGATGGGCGGTTACCATAGACACTTGGAACACCGGCGTATAACTCGCGCGCGCGTAAACCACCTCAAACTAAAACACACCCTTTAGGTTTGAAGTGGCTTACGCGCGAGTACAGTATAAGGCACGAGTCGTGAGCACAGATAGGCAGTAGTGGGGGAAGCTTGCGCATGTACACTTTCTGCCAAATTACAGTAGCCAAATGACACGCGAGAATCCAATAGAGGACGAGAATCGGCTGACGAACCAATCGGCGCTCCCCCCCTTCGTCATTCCGCCAAACAGACCGAAAAATTAACTGCTGTGCAGGTGTCAATTTGTGCTCACGACTCATGCCGGTTACTATAAGTTAAAGCGCTGCAGAGGGATTAAGAGATAATGATGATTGATGATGATGATGTGGAATGGTTGAATAAAGAGTGGTAATTATGAAGGGGCCGGTATGGTATCAGAGAGTTACCATGCAGGGCGCGTCACGCACCGACGCAAGAGGTCAGGGCGGATTGCATGTTGATAATAGTGGTCGTCTGCGAGCTGGTGATCCCAAGGCGAGCGAACTTGTCGCGGAACAGCAGACCGAACTGTTGGAGTATAGGTAATGCTGATAGCTGGAAAGACGAAAGATCTGCATTAAGGTGTGCGTTCATCTATCCGCACCGCACGCACGGCTTGCGCCGTTTTTTCGTTTGCTTTGTATGAATTTTTATTAGACTGCGTCCACTATCGGTACCGGCCGCAACGAACACACCGGCGGTATTTCAAGAAAAGCGTTGCATACCGGTGACATCACACGGATTCGTTTGCTGCCGGCAGCGTTGCCATATATACAGATTTCTGCGTATAAATACAGATTTTCGATGTAGGATACATATATTAGCATTAGATACAGATTTTTATACAGTTTTTTTTTTAATTCTTTTGATTAATTTTCCATCGGCTTAAAAGGGAACTTAACAAAATAAATGACACAGTAAAATGGTAAAATGCCACGTTGCCCGTTTCTATTCTTTAACTTTATTTTTCATTTTTAAAACACGTTAGTTTTTTTAGTGTCGGGGAATCTCCCAACTTAAGATTTTTGCGTGTTCTCCAAGATACTGCGCTGTCGATTCAAGATATATTTGTCGTATAATAGGTGGAGATTTCGAGATGGCATATTTTCGAAACCTATGTTCGGTTAGTCCTGCTGAACAACTTTTACTATGGAACCAATAGTGAATTCTCAAAAAAAAAATTTTACTTTCCATAGAAAATGTCAACCTTTCTCGATCATAATGTATGAAAAGTAAAATTAAAAATTTGAGTATTCAGTGTTGGTCCCATAGTAAAAGTTGTTCAGCATGACTAACCCAACATAGGTTTCGAAAATATGCCATCTCGAAATCTTCACCCAGTATATATTAATAATTTTCGTACAATCTTTTAATGGTAATGATAATGGTGCCGATTCTGTTGTACATCGCATTAAACTAATGTTGACTACTTAATTTTTTTTTAATTTGTGTCTATTTTTCATTTAATGTAATTAAATTTCTTTTAGTTTTTCAAAAGAAGCAAAACAAAGTAACTTGACTGCATAAGGCAGGTAAGTAGGTATCGAATCCGTTGCGTGTCGTGCGTGCGGTGCGGCCGGTGCGGATAGATGAACGCGCACCTTTAAAATGTACATAATCACAGTGATTAAAACTAGCAACTTTGTACTCATTTTTGCCCCACGGTTTCAACCGAGGGAGCTAATATTTTCCCGGGATGACAAAATATCCTATTTGTTTTTCCAGATTATGATCTACCTACGTCCCAAATTTCGATTTTTGGGTTCGTTGAGGCTTCAGTAGGTAACAAATAAACAAATTCACTTTCGCATTTTATTTTATTACTAACTGTTCCCCGTGGTTTTACCCGCGTTCCCGGGATATAAATATAGCCTATAATATTCGGGGATAGGTTAGGTAGCTTCCTATTAGTGAAAGAATTGTTCGTTTCCGACTGGTAGCTGAGATTATCGCGTTTAAACATCATAACAAAAAACTTCACCTTTATTATATTACTATAGTCTATAGATGTATCAGTATAGATTAGTAGGATTGGAAACATTGATAATCCAGTGACTCATGGTTGCATATTGGTCACGTTTATGTTGTAAATAATAAACCGCATTATACTTAGGTATTTTATGTATTCTGCACATGAGTGTATATCATTAAATAAAACCTTATTGCCGTAGCAACAGAAGCTTTAATTGATTGCTGGCAGTAGATGCATTCTGCTCATTGTAATTTTCCTCAACAGCACTGGGCGCCGAGTTACGTAAAGTACAAATTTATTTATAATCCTGTGGCCAGGTTATTTGGAGGAGCTTTTCCATGAATTTATATCCTATTTATATTATTAATCCAAAATATATGTCGTAATCAACTATTATAGTTAGCCGTTCAATTAATATAATAATAATAAATAAATGTATTTCCAATAACTTATCTTAGGTTACAATATATTTTTGGAATCTCCTTTTAAGCAAAGATTTGCTTGTGTTAGGAGATCCCGCTCTTCCAAGACATTTCGTGACAAGTTGAAAGGTTTTTTTAGGAATAATGAAGAAACTTAAATTTAACTAATATACAAAAATACGAAACGCGCGCAAAGTGTATGTTTGGTGTATATGGTGGTGTGTGTGTGTGTGTGTGTGTGTGTGTGTGTGTGTGTGTGTGTGTGTGGCTAGGTTTTAAAACTTGTTGAACGGCGCCGCAAGTTTTTGAAAGTCTTCGCATAGAGAAGCTATCATAAGCAAAGGTTATGTCCTATTTTTTTAGAGTCAACTAAAGTTCTCTTTAGCGCTGAAACAATAATAATTATCATCTAAGCAGACAGTAGAAACACGTAGCGCTATCAGAACGCTTTTAGGAGTATTTTTCTAGCAAACACCGTGATTTTCACGGCGCTTACGCGTTTCGTTCATCGTTCTACAACAACAAGTGTGGCCAGATGGCTTCACTTGAAAGGAACATAGTTGTGATGTGTGGTGTCTTCTCTATACGTAGTAATAATAGCACAATGGTCTTCGCCCAGGTATTGTGTTATTAAAAAAAAATTTTCCTTCCTGTGTGGGACATTCTTCACACACGGCTATCTGATCCCAAAGTAGCCACGCCAATTTTGGTTACGATAGGAGTCCTTATTTGGCCTTGTTTGTGTGCAATTGGAGTAAGTTACATGGAAAAATTGGAAGAGAGACGAAAGAAGAGAAAAAATGAAGAGATTCAATGTTGTGACTGAGAAGATAAGGAAGGTTTCTTTGTAACTCTATGGTTTCTATTTTTTTTTATTTATAATGTAACATAAGAAACTTACAGGGAAGTTAAATATTTTTTTGGATCAAGTAAGTAAACCACAAACTTGAACTGTTAAATTTTAAACAATAAAAGCTTATAAATATATTCTTTCTCGTAGTACCTGATAATAATAAAACTTGAGAATAGAATTAAAATTGATAAAAATTAAATGGTCAAACTCACATTTGAAAATCCAGCAGCAACTACGACCATCCACCCCCATCCTCCATCAGGGGGAATGAATTCGCCCTCCTTTTTCACTTTTGATTTTATCTCTTTCCTATTCGCCATCCTCTGCAAAAATCGAATTAAATGTGATAACAAAGAACTTTAAAACATTTAACGAGACAAGTCAATTTAATGTCACAACAGTCTTTGAATGCGTTACGAACGTAACTGATAATTGTGGTATCAGTTAAACATATTAATACGTCAATGTAATCAGCCGAGCGTTTATAGCCACTCTAACATCCAACAAAAATATACCTTGTCCTCCAGATAAATCAACTTCAATGCAATGACTAACTATTCAACTTTTCCATGGGACAGACACAGACAGACAGATGACTATCCGCCGTAGTACTTATCTAAATGCGCTGATGAAAATATGTATTTGTACGCACCGACCGCGACCTATTAATTAATCTAGCACATGTACCCAAGTTAAAGTTTATTTTTACAGTAATCATTAAGTATTATCAGCTTATCATTTCTTATATCTAACAGTCATTAAGTAACGCTCTATTATAGGTACCTAGTGCATGGTAGTACTTGACTTGTATCTACTAGTTATCAGCCGTTGTTAGTGTGATGTCTCATGTAGACATGACATGACAATATTGGGGTCATTGAAATATATATAATTTGACATCTAGGAACTAACATAAATAATGTTGATATCGCACAGTAGTTTCACAATTTGATGTTTTGAATGAAGGATTATTAGTCGCATCGTATCTCAATTCCAAGATAAGCCCATGTTCGCACGAACGATTTTTTCGCGCGTTATTTTTAACATTATGAATAGAACGTATGACTTCTCCTATACGGTGGTAGGGTACTTTGTAGTACCCGCCTGGCTGGCTACTACCCTCAAGTTGAAAATCTGTCGCCAAGCACCTTTCGGTGTGTTCCGATAGCTGCACTTGAGAGCCAGTTCTTCTAGGCTTTGTGTGCTTACCACCTTCGGCCGCATCATCACTTACCATGGTGAGATTGCGGTAAAATACAGGCCTATTCACAGTATAAAAAAAAAACCTGTTCGCATGCTGACGTTTTTTTACGTTGGGAGTTTTCATACATTTCAGTAAAAAACGTCGAGCTCAACGTTTTTTTGCTCTCGGTGTATTTATGGCTGCACATAGATATAGGTATATAAACTTCTGTTAGTATCTATAATCTGATAAAAAGAAGCTTTCAAAATCCTATTAATGTGAGTAGAATTTTCAATCGATTATAATAATATTCATGTCTCGCTCGTATAGTACATACGTGCTCAGTATTGTTAGCAATATGTTCGCAATAAATATAATTTAGCTGCGCGATGCTCGCAGACTTTTTCATGTATGTTTATACCTATGTTTCAGTAAACACCTTGTAGGAAATAATAATTAATAGGGGAATGGATCACATATTGGATTTAAACTATTCCTATATATTGTGAAAAAAAAAACACGTTTCAAAACATATTAGGTACCTATGTGATCAAACTTACCGATATCTGTAGGTATTTTTCCTAATTTCAATCACTGTTTATATTCAACTTCTACGATGTAGTTAATATTGTGCTTGTAACAATTACGTAATAAATTATGAATAGAGTGGTTTAATTATGGTGGATAGAAGAACGACAGTAGAACGTACGCTCGAGGAATGTGTATCCGCTAAATGAAATAGGTAGTACTTAAATATAAGACTTATATACCTGTTTATTGAATTTACAACGCTAAACCGATATAAATACAATTGTATGCCATAAACATAATGCCTAGTAAAGATAATAATGGTAACATGAAGGACTTACATTATTATCTATGTGTAATATTAATTCACACAATATCTACCCCGATTACATTATTTCAGGTCATCTGCAGCGAGGCTACAGTACTACAGCGTATGTCAATCTCAAACAATTTCATTAAAATGGTCTTCCTGTTTCTACTATTCTATTCTATTTATAGACTGTGGAATGAGCTCCTCGACGTGGTTTTTCCCAAGGGATTACAGCATGAGGTTCTTAAAAAAAGAATAAAGAGATTTCTGAGAGGTCGGAAACGCGCGAGTGATACCCCTGGTGGTGCAAGCATCCACAGGCCACCGTAACTAACTGCGTACCATTAGGCGGGCCGTATCCTTGTTTGCTACCTGAAAACGTGAATACCAAAGCCATCCATTGCAGGGATGTTATGGATATGAAATTTGGAATCTGGATATGGATATCATGAATAATTAATAATTATACCAGTTTCGATTCGGATACGGTTACGGATAGATTTTTAATTCGGATATCCGATACTTACAGACGGTTGCAGAACTTATGGAGTTTCATAACATGCCTGATTCATTGACCTATCCGGTGACCCACTTGAGATCTAAATGTTATAAAACTCCCGATAATGGGTTTTCAATGATGACCAAAAGCCCGGCTACACGCTCCGTCTTGCATGCGCAGTTAAAAACTATAGACATGACTACAAAAAAGACAGAACACGGAAAAGTGGCCACACGTGTAAGTAAGCACGTGCAAATTAAACTGTACAAACCTGAAAGTGTTTTGAGAGCTCACACTTACATCACTTTGATCATTTTGTAACGTGGGTCGTCGAATAAAATTTTGCCGGACTGAAGCGCGGCTTGAATGACTGGCCACACGCTCAAGTCAAAACTGCGCAGTCCAATCTCCAACAAGTCGCGCTTCAGTACCCCGAGTGTACAGTTTGCAAAGAATTATTTAGTCCTTTGATTTCAGTGGTAGCTTGGCGTTGAGAGTAGCTGAGAGTCAGAGCATAGAACTCAAAGAGCGGCTCGACTGGGGAAAAACCTTGCCTTCACCTAACAGAATACCGCAGACCAAAAAACTGAACGTTATGTTCCTGCGTGTGAGCTCAGCGGGGAGGGGGGAACGTTTGAGTAATGCCCCGGGGTGCCCCGGGTGTTGCGAGCGTCCATAGGACTATGGCAACCATTTACCACCAGGCGGGCGGCCCGATGGCTTGTTTGCATACTCTATAAAAAACCCGATAGCGTAAAACCAATAACATAATTTTTTTTTTATATTTGTTTATCCCTGACTGCAATACCTTATAAAATTCAAGTTATATTCAAAATTCTATAGATTAAAGATCTTGTTTTTATCTTTTCAGTTATTAGTTGTTTTACGCAGTCGGGTTTTTTGTTTCTTTTAATAATTCAATTTATATCAGACTTTTTAGTTTTATTGATGAATGAGTTTTATGTATTACTAAGTAAATGAGTAAGGCTAACAACCATCGGAACTCTGTGAGTTACATACGGTAACCGCTCAGTACCTACCTACTGTCCTAAGCTACTGTCCTTGCATTAAACGTGTTTTTTTTGCAGTTTACGTCATTTGATACCCATATTGTTATAATAACGTCATTTGATACCCATATTTTATATAATTGTGCGTGAGTTTGATGTAAACTTGTGCGAGCTGAATCACTTATTTTACTTATGACATATGAGTGAAACTGTTGAATTTCAGTTATTAATTCGGTGTTAAGGTCTTCCGGATATGTGTTTACTAGATTTTTACTGTGCTGACTGTATTATGCAGTTAATCGTCACATATTACATTTTATCGTCATCGGGTATTTTATTCAAGAATGAGAATTTGTCTTCTGTTTCTTTGTATAACTTTCCTCTTTTTCGCATCTCTGCATTTAATTTATCAAAGATGCTATAATAACACGTTATTTTGAATTGTTCTCTTGGGCTGAAACTTACTTCAGGAGCTGAACCATCATTGGGCATTTTCTTTCTTCGTCTTTGACGGGTGTCTTTGTATTCCACTGCTGGTAGCTTTTCTTTTGCGCGGGCTTCTAAAGAATCGAAGTCAAGTCAAGGGTTGTGTTTGGCTGATTGCAATTCCGGTGCATTTGAATTGCCGAATGCACTAGCGGGCAGCAAGTGGGCAAGCGGGAGCGGGGTTATGGCTCTAGGTCGGACTCTATGTCAACTTAAAACGCGCGAATTTTCAAATTAGTCTTAGAAATTGGGTGGTAATTTTGGTGTGGTTTTTGGTGACGTGAGAGTGAGACGTGATGCCCTAAGGATGGTTTTTTTGTGCTTCTTCTGGTGCCCCTCCAGACGTGATGCCCTAGGCAATCCGTCACTGTACGCAGCGCACATTATTTATTATTGACAAATTTACCCTGATATTTAAAGACCGTAGACTCTTTAAGTAAAGAACAAAATATTTTTTTTCAACATTAGGCTCAGTAAGTTACAATTTTGTAGGTAAACATTTCATCTAGTTTCTGATATGACTGTTTTGTAATTTATTTTAGTTCTGGAATACAAATATACCGGTAGTTTGAATTTGTTTCCAACAAGTTGTTAAGTTAACAAACAATGAAATTATTAATTTAAAAAAAACCTATGAAGAAATGCCAATTATGATGAGATAATAATTTCTTAACTAATGGGTATTAAAACAATCGAAATATAAAATATAAAAACGATTATAAGCTTATTATAAGCCATAAACAAATGTTCATTATTTTGCCAAGACAATTTGTTGATAAACAATTTCTGTAATTTTTTTTTTTTTTTTTTTTTTTTTTTGCGATCAGTTTGTAACTATAAGCAAACTTTTTGAGTGTTACATTGATTGGGGGAGAGAGCCCTCCAGTGAAGGCATCTACTCATATTTTTTCGCTCAAAAGAAGCTCAAAGAAAGCTATAAAATGTTATTTCTCTTGAGGCGTCTTGTATACTCTTGGCAGGTTAATTTTGCAGCAAGTGCATTAGGATGTCTCTCCAGTCGCTGTCGGTATTTCATGCGAGTGTTTTGAATTTCTTCCTTCACAGTGCACATATGAAGAAGTTGGTGTATTTCAGTATTTTTGATGAACCAGGGAACGTTTGCTATTGCCCTTAGGAACATATTCTGTATTCTTTGCAGCATAATGATGTTGGAATTACTGGCACTCCCCCATAGTTAGATGCCATACATCCAGACGGGTTTCAGTACTGACTTGTATATGAGGAGTTTGTTGTCGGTTGACAGTTTACTGTTTCTTCCCACAAGCCAGTATAGGTTGCTGTACCGCATTTTCATTTCCTGCCTTTTGGCCTTTATATGTTTCGCCCACATTAGCCGGCGATCGAGGTGTAGGCCCAAGTATTTTACACTTTCTGTGTGAGGTAAGGTGGTATTTTCCAGAAGTACGGCCGGACAGTTACCCTTCCTAAGCGTAAAGGTAATATGGACTGACTTTGTGGTACTAGCTTTTATTCTCCAGGTTTGCAACCATTTTGTGATTTGGTCAAGCCCCCGTTGCAGTGTTTGTGAAGCTGTCGCAGGGTCTTTGCTGCTGGCGAGTATAGCTGTATCATCAGCAAATGTGGCTGTAGTAACATCATCTACTTGTGGGAGATCTGCAGTAAATAGTGTGTACAACACCGGCCCAAGTACCGATCCTCGCGGAACACCAGCCTTAATTGTATAAAAGGTAGATATCGCCCCAGCTTCCCTTACTCGAAATATTCTTTCGGATAGATATGAATACATAAGAGCATAGAAGCTATGGGGAAGACATGTTTTTAGTTTGTAAAGGAGACCCCTCTGTAACAAATGATGTAATTTTTTTGTTCCAAATTGTTAGATGCAAAACAGCAATAACATAACATTTGTTAAAGAATAAAAAAATGGAAAAAAAAAATGGACCTTACATTTTTTGTATATATCAAAGTACATAGATATTTTTTTTCTGTTTTGTATATAAGTTTTCTAAAAAAAAATAAGCTTAATATTTCAGTGATTAGCGACAGTAGTAGTTCCTTTGGCATATTGTGGAATTTACACTTTTTGGTTAATATCACAGGTTAATATGAACTATTTTTGTACATTCGTTAAAAAAGTCAGTTTTACCGTTTTTAGAGGAACGTTTAAATATGTCTCATATTATACAAAAAACATTCATAACACAATGTGCCAAATGTAAATCTACGAAGGTAAAAAACAATAAAAACTTTTAAAAAAATCAAATTTCCCGCCTCATGCTGAACATCCACGTTACAAGGCGTTAAATTAGTGGCGTTACAGTGGCAAGAGGGTACGAACTGAAGTTGTTGACGAAGTGGTGCTGCCACATATACTGTAATTACAGTAGATCTACCGTAGTTTCACACCATCTATTGTACACTTACTATACTGTTTTTATAAATACAGTGTTTGGAGACACTATTTTTAATCAAAAAAATTTTTGGGGCTCAGGATTGTACTCAGAGTAAGGAAGGTCTGGACTTTTTGACGGGAACTTGCAGAGTGTTTTGTTTGCGTTTTTGTTTTTATTGTTATAAATTCATGTATTTTGAGTTTAATTGCATATTATCGGTGTTTTACTTTTTTAGTGTGGTTTTAGATGTTGAATCTGTTGGACGGACATTTGGACGGACAGCTAGCTAAACAGCTGGCAACACTGCCAACGAACGAACGAATAAGACTTTTTGGCGGGAACGTTGCGTTTTCATTTTTATTTTCATAAATTCTTGTATTTTGAGTTTTATTGCATGTTATCGGTGGTATTTTATCCAATAAAGATCAATCAATGTGCACCAGTGAAGTGAAAAAGTCTCAAAAAGTCCGTGATAAGTTTTAGTACAATAACCATCATTTTACTAAAACATGACTGGACGGTGACTTTTAATGCGGACTATGTGAAAGTTGATGTGCGGACTATATGAAAGTGATATTATAAATAAAATGTATACGATTGAAGGACTTTGTATCCATGGACAAGAACAAATTAAAAATAAAAATGAACGAATGAGGACTTTTTGGCGGGAACTTGCAGAGTGACGTTGTGTTATCATTTTTATTTTCATAAATTCCTCTATTTGTGTAGTTTTATTGCATATTATCGAAATAGAAATTAATTATGTGTATCGGTGGTATTTTTTCCAATAAACATCAATCCATGTGCACCAGTGAAGTGAAATGAAATGAATTATGAGCAGTTATCTTATTTTTATGATTATGTGTATCGTGACTTTACAAGGTGTCTCAAAATATCCGTGAAAAGTTTTAGTACATTTTACTGAAACATGACGGTGACTGTCATGCGGAATATGTGAAAGTTAATGTGCGGACTATAAATGAAAGTGATATTATAAATAAAATGTATGCGACTGAAGGACTTTGCATCCATGGTGATGAAAAAATTAATAAAAAAAAAAAACGACCGAATGAATGAGAGATCAAAGAAGACCTTTCTTCCTTGCATGCATGCATTGCTTGCTATTTGCTCATTCAGTTATTTTGTGTTGAAATGCGGTTTTGTGTATGTACTGAATATGTTTTAATTTAATTGTTTTGCTTCAAAAACTACGTGTTGCTGCCTTCGGTTGGAAAGATAAATATATCGAAAAAAGATATTTGTACAATCGACTAAAACTTTATTCAATAAGTTTTCTTTATTCTTTGACTTTCAAACTTGAAGCAAGTGAAATTCTTTGTTGTTTTTCTCTAAAACAAGTGTTATGACATCAAACTATTATTGAAGAAACTTTATGGGACATATTTTTAGAAATGTAAGTATCGCATGTTAAATTATGGAATCATTCTAATTTCTCCGTAAATCCATGACATTTTATGCCCATATTTTAATCTCCAGAATTTACTTACAGGTTTTATATGACTTATTTTTTTTTGTTGTGTTATTTGATTTATTACTATACTACTTATTTTGTAGGTAGGTAGCTAAAATCTTTATATTGATCATTCGACGTGATTTTTATAACGCGCTCAATTCAATTACTAGTCACAAAGAGTTTTTTTTTAGGTACATGCATTTTATCATCCATGCAGAAGTGGTAGCTACAATAAAATTGATAATCCCAAAATCAGTACTAAGGAGTATTCTTCACCTAACCCTGTCTTTAGTTTCATAAATAGTTCTTACTTGAAACGTGGTTGTCCCTCCTAAAATTGAGTGTAATTTCATCAATTTGATAACTTATTATTTTATTGTGAGAGTCTGTTTTAATTAATACACACGCACACACAATTAAAGTATAATAACATGTAAAACATTCTGGAAGGGACCAGTCCCCACAGCACAGGGAATGCTAGTTTGGGGATTGGAGACTGCAATATCTGTAAAAGTTATTTCAATACAAATGAATATTATTTTATGAATTTGCATATCTATTATACACTTGAAACCAAAACAGATTTACCATTGTTATTTGAATTGAATTGAACACACTGCAAAATACCTATCACAGCATGCATGACATACTCACCTTGTTACAAACTAAAACTACCTATTATAGTCTGTATTTGAGTCACCATATTATTTATCTTATACTAGTTTGCTGCCCAAGGTTTTACTTGCATTCCTGAAGGATGTTATGTTTTCTCAGCAGAAAAGGTATCCTATATGTCAGCAGTCATGGTGTAGCTTGATTAGCCTTTCTTAATTAAACGGCAAAGTAAAACAATCACCATTGTGGATGGTATCTGGATGAGTGACCGCCTAGTGTTATTTCAACTCAAGTGTTTTCCATGCTTTTGAAGGTATCTGAAACTTGCTTCTGGCAATCACTTAATTGTGATAGTCGTTAAGCTAGTTGGAGGCCTCCTAGGTGGCTTTTTCACCACTAGCCTACCTCCACCAATCCACAGTGGGCATGTGTGGTGAGGTTGTGTAGTATCTGCCCATTCTCTTTCACCCTCATTTGTGAAAGGAAGCCTGTGCTCAGTAGTGGGATGTTATGGGCTGATGATGTTGATATGTTATACCAGGTTACAATGTACCTGCACACCAAATTTTATCATAATTCATTGAGGTGTCAAGAGGTAACAAACAATCAAACTCACTTTCAGATTTATTTATTAGTAGGATTTGTTAGTATTTCTGTTTTTATACTGATTTCAAAATCAATTGGACATAATTACAAGTATTGTACTCCAATACTTAGCTACAATTAATTAAACTAAGTATTTCTACAAACTAAACTGATTTAATTACAGTTTACTTTACCTTATTACCATCATCAAATTGCATTAAGTCATCAAAAACCTTGCTTGGTTTGCATTGATTGGTGCAAAATAAAATTAAATAAGCCTTTATTATACAAGGAATAAAATTAATATTAAAATTAAGTTATGGTACCAGCAACTTCACACATTTTTTACTGTTTACATTAGATGCATTGTTGAAGTTTGTTGAAAGTGCCACTTTTTGCTTTATACAAATGTTATATTATGTCAACTTACTTCTAAATGAGTTATCAAAATTCAACTTATTATGATGATACTTCTGTTTTTATTAGTTTACTCATGGAATCTTTTTTTTCTAAGAACAAGCTGGCACTTAGGTCATTATTGTATAATTTTCCATGACAAATAAATATTATTACTGTTTCTTTATTCATACTATCTAGCTAGATGAATTGCATATTAACTAAGCCTGTTTTGTATATTACCTACACTGTTCCAAATACAAGGACTGGGATAATATTAAGAATGTTATAGAAAAATGAACCTTAAACCTTATAAATATAAGATTCATCTGTATCATTGAACAATAAACTATTGATTTAATAGATGAACTTAATTGTAAAGCAATTCGGGGCATTTTATTACATGAAATTTTTAACAGAATAGGTAGCTAGTATGAACATTTACTAGGCAATGTGCATACTAGCTAGCTATTCTCCATTCAATATTTTTAGGGTTACCTACCAATACGGTAAAAGTCTAAAACTATCCATCAGTCCATCTGTCACAGTGGTATATTTCAGACTACTCATGTTATTGATTTTACGATTAAAAATATTTATTGTGTTTATAACGCACATGCGTTTGCGTACATTACTTGAAACTGGTGAATTGTTGTGCGCAGGCCAAAGGGTGCGCCCATTAATCACGTGAGTCCCGAATAGGGGGAAGGGGGTTCGGATAATATCACGAGTAATCACAATAGGGGCGAGGGGATCTTGAGGCATATCACGTGTATTTTTTTTACACTACCACACAAATCTGACCACACAATAATATCGAAAACTGCTCTTGCTTGCCATGACAGCCCCAATGTAGCTAGTCTTCTCAAGGTGCACTCTACCCCAGGCCGCCTATATGCCAGGACGTGCAAGTACCGAAAATATTTGCTGGAAGCCCTTGACTCGATATATCGTAGTGCTAGGAAACTCATCAGTGATGTTTCGCTAACTGAGGCGAAACTAACGAGTCTCGAACATCGACGTAAGATTTTATGCATGTTTTCTGTTCAATTTAATTCTTGCACCGGTAAAATTTTCACCCACGTTGTCGACATTTCGCGAAAGTGGCCTAAAAAACCTCATGTGATTAATCGACGACCCCAAAGGTTTCTATTCTACATAGAAAAAAATTCCATCCAAAACACGCCGGGAAAATAACTTACTATGTATTCTAATTAGAAAGTCTTCTTTTTTTTATACGATTAATTTGATAAACAAGAAAACGGCCCGCCTGATAGTAAGCGGTAATTTTATAACTATCTATAATTACCTACTGGGTATAATAAAAAATGAGGTGCTGATGACATTCATATTATTTCCAAGGAATAAGAATAATTGGTTTGGTTGATGAATTAAATCATTATGAAATTGTCGTTAATTTAAATTTATAACCGGAATTATTTTAGCCATATTATAGCAAACTTTATTTACACCATAGCGTATTATCCACCTATCTAATTTGAAATAAATAATAGACTGAAAGAAAAAAAGAGGAAAGCAAAACAACATTTTATATTTGTTCGCCCTTCGCCCTTCGACGTATAAAAACACACTTACAGTACAAAATATAATACACACAAAGTTATATAGTTGGTATGCTAGTAATACACCTTTTTCAGTATTTTAGTCAGTAGACTATACTACTGGCTAATACTAACAGTGTGTCCATAAATTAACTTTTTAACAAAAAAATAAACCGCCTTCAAAGTACACTAAAAAGTATATATAAAATAACTCTTATCTGCCACTGTTTTGAAGTGAGCGAAATCGCATGACGTGTTCTATAAAAAATATTTCGCTGACTTCAAACCTCCTCTTTTTCTTGAAGTCGGTTAAAAATCATCACTGACCGTGGCCAAATTTTGGTAGCAAATCCAAAAAGTAAAAATAAACATAAATAAAAGAAATGACGATGTTTTGTAGCATTAGACGTGGGCTTTTTTTTTTTTATTTATTATCGTGGGGAAATCCTCATAGGATACCCGACCGCCCTGGGGGGGAGGGGCCAGGTTATGCCGGACTTTTACCGGCTAAAACCCCACGGTGGTCGCCACCTGCGCTACAGAGGGGGGCGGGCTCTCGTGCAGATCGCGTACCTGCTCGCCCCTCTACGCGCGGCGCTGTGATAGCCCGTCCCGGGGGAAGTGTGATACCTCCCCCAAGCACCCTCGCGGTGCTATCGCACAATGAGTCGTGACCACAACGACCCATCGTCCTCCTCGGGGCCGCTTCTGGGCGTTCAGGGCCCCCGTCCCGATTGCCTACGACCCCGAAGGTCCCCGTTTAGTCGTCTTTTACGACAGGCAGGGGTGTACGGTGTTCCGTAGCTGTGATTCTAAGCCCCAGCTACAGGGCAGGAGGGCCGCCACGAGGCAAGGCCGCGCCTCGGCGGCGTCGTCTCCGGGCGGGATCGGCCCTCTCCCGATCCCGCTCAGCAGCCTCCTTCTGGACCATTACGGTCTCACAGAAGGAGGCTACGGCCCTCCACGCCGTATCCCCGCTCAGCATCGCCGACACGACTGCTGGCAGGGAGATTCCGATTTGGTCGACCAGGTTCCGCCGCTCGGTTTCCCACGCGGGGCACACCGCGAGCGTGTGCGATGCGGAGTTCTGGCCGCTTCCACCACAATGGAAGCAAGCCGCCGTCGCCTCACGTCCGATCCTACACAAATAATCACCGAAGCACCCATGCCCGGTGAGTATCTGTGTAAGTCTGCAGGTGAGTCGTCCACCTTGTCACTGCATCCTCGCATCCATGTCCGCCAGAATGTCTAGCGGCGGAAAGCGAGCCAGAACAGTTGCCGCCTCAAAGGATATTGTGCGATATCCCCGTACGATCCGTAGGGCCATCTTACGCTGGACGCTGTAGACTTTCGTTCTAAAGCGTCGGATGGCCAGCCTCTGCCCATACGGGCGCCCCGTAAAGGGCTACGGATCGTATGACCCCCGCATAGAGGCGGCGAACTTTCTCTCTCGGTCCCCCGAGATTGGGCAGCAGTCTGTGCATGGCACCCGCTACCCTCTCAATCCGGGGGACTAGGCGATCAGTGCTCTTCGAAAAAAAAAAAAAAACTAATTAAAATAGCCCATTAGACGTGGGCTATTTTAATTCGTTGTTTAATTTTTTTTCCACATTGTAGGTACCTACCGTATCAAATATCTGGCTTTGGGCCAATCTTGCCATCATCATTAGAAATCATTCGATTGAACCTATACCTACATTACCTACCAAATTTAAAAGTATTATTCAAACGGTCTAAGATTGTGTTTTATTTTTTGGAATATATTTGTTACGGCTCAGCTTTGGCTGATGGGATTACTTTAGGTCCAGGATTATTTCATAGGGTTAATTACAGGAACGAGTGTTTTAATAACTAAATCTATCTTTGAAGTTACTCCGCAACATGTTTCTCAAACTAATTCAAATAATCGAATACCCTCACGCCACAGACATATCTAAAGTTCCAATAACCATTCTCAATATTGTGTTATTCTGCTATATGTATTTTGTAAAATCTTACTATTTGTTAGTGTGTTTTTCTTAAATAAAATGATTACTATATGATCAACGAAAATCCATTCACATCAACCACCACCAACGTCAATTAAAACTTATGACGACAGGTTTATTTGGGTATGAATGAATGAGTAGGAATGATATCGAACGTGCTCGCAGTTCAGTAAAAAGTATTAGTATACATTTGACAGGTTCAGGTTAGCCTGACGAATAAATATCAAGCGTCAATGCGTCCGTCTGTCTGTATCAGAGGTCTGTATGCAGTTAAGTCCGTCAGTGACATGTTATAAGAGAAAGTCACCTAGAAACTGGAGTCCTAGATTGCCTGCGGATACATTTACTTTAAGCTTACTTACATCAACTTAACGGATTCACATTTTTTTATTTAGAGACAAATGCGTTTCATAACTTTCATAGAACGTTACTCAAAAAAAATCGTGAGGTTTGTCGACACATTCTATGTTACTTTCTTTCTTATGTGTAGTAAAGAGTTTTTTTGCGTTAGAGTCATACGGCTCACCTCATCGCCTATGGATCTTATCAATACCATGGGGATTGCATCTTAAATCTATTATAAAATACTGAAACATTTCTCGAAAGTTTCTAAAAACAAGACAACGACCTCAAAGATTAAAATATTAGAAGTCACGAAATCGCTTACACGCAAGGATCATTAAACTGTAGTTAAACTTGGTCTGTTTGTAGTTACCGATACATGTTTTTTTGCATAGCCATTGTAATTAATTTAATTTTATTACAACCTTTCAGAAAGAGCTTCAATTACTCAGATAAGTAGTAATTAAAAGTTTTTTGTATCTAGTTATAAATCATTGTTTCGACTACGGACTGTTTAGAAATCGCAATAACTTTGATACTATGTTGTTCACTTTGTATGACTGGCATTTCACCACAATTTCGCCGTGCAGATGAACAGGGGTCGTAAAAACACAAAGTCTGGAACGGGACTCGGTCTCAAGTTCTGTAAGTTACGGATGATGTTCTGTAAGATGCCCTAAGACCGAGATTTAATTGTCTCATAATGGCCCTGATTCTGTTGTTCACAACTAAACTAATTTTAATGTCACTATGTCTCTTTCTAACAAAGAAGATAAGAAAAGGATGTAAGAAATTTAGTCCTGTCAAATTAGTCCAATGCTTGTTTTCAATATAATTTTAGTCGCCATCTATCGCGGTTACACCTAAATACAAGCAAAATAAGACGGCAAAGATTAATTTGACAACTTAAAATATGTTCTATCCTTTTTCAATCATGTTCGTAAGAAAGAGATGAGATGTGACTAAAATTTGTTTAGTGCGATTTACAACAGAATCGGCACCATTATCTTACTTATCGCTTGGCTCGCGGTTTAAAATATAACAATGACATCAATTGTTATAATAGGACGCGCGTACCTCGCGAGAAACAACGGGTTAACTGAGAGCACAACTTCATTGTATTATATGATTCAAACCCAAGAACCTTTGTTTACAAGAAATAAATTGAATTGTGAAGTAGAATTAAAAGTAAGAAAATTAAAATATAATTTGATACACACAAAGCACAACAGACTCCGCACTGATAAAAAAAAAAAAAAACGATTTAGCTTTAAGTCTATAATAAGGTACGAATAAAGATTCTTTCTTTAAATTATTATTATCACAGTCTTGCTTGTATTTGACATTCACAAGACTTGTTCTCTGGGTTCGAAAGTCCAAACTATGTGCTTACGTATGAGGCACTTGCAAGACATCCTAACAAATATTGGTTAAAATCATTACCATTTTATTATTTTTCAATAACCTTGAAGCTTTTTTTGTGTAAGTCAAACAAGGAATAAACCAAGTAGACTTTTTTCGAGACTTTATTGAATCTATACCTTAGATACTGACAACGAAAGTAGTTACTTATCTATGCAAATTTATTTATTACTAGTATTTCCGCCCGTAATGCCCTTTATAAATAAATTATAAATTCCCCCCTAGGGTTAGTCATAAAATCTCTAGGTCCGATAGGTTTAGGCTGCAATGGGCGTTGTCTGTCAGTCAGTCCGTGTATGTTGTCAATACTATACGTTTGTGGGCAAGCTCGTGTCGAAGTTACTAATAATAGTGATAGCGATCCAAAGGCTATTGTCCAATCATTATTATGAGACCCTCGAGTTCTGCTAATTGAAATTGAACATGTGAGGAGGACAAATTGAGTTGCAATACTAGCTCAGACAGATCCCTACACGAAGTGTGGTATGGTGACGATGTGAACTGACTATAGTGGAAATGGCTGTACAGTTTTCAAGCAATCCCATATTATGAGCTTTAACGTGTTTGAAATTGGTTCAGCACGTTCAGAAATGGCTCAAACAGATAAATGGTACTTCAAATAGTGCTCAAACTTATAACATCCCAATCTCACGAGTCTTTCGTGACAATATGCAAACCTGGAGTGAAGGAAAAAACCAAATCTCTAAAAGTAATATTAATTGGACCACCAACCGGCATTAGAGCACTGATAAACTAATTGCCACAGATTGCCAATGCTAATAGTCAATATCATGTGATTTCGTTTGTGCAATCGCTAAAGTGATTCTGATAACAATAAAATGTTTATTGTCAACAGTAGATAGCACTTTTAAGTAGCTCATTGACCGAGATTCAAATCTAAGGACATTATACTTGTATTTGCGTACTTGCCTTTTGTCTCCTCAATGAGTGATTTTTCTTTTATTCATTTCAACATTTGAACAAAGGTCATCATTTCAATAAACATAGCATTATATTTATCAAGAAGTATTTGTAGTCGGGTCCAAAATAGACATTCACCTTAATCCCATGTGACGGTAGCGAAACGGCCAAGCCATATATTATTTGACTAAGGTGTAGAGTTTGTGAAGTTAGGGCTTGTAGAGTAAGTGCATGTAGAGTTATAAGCTTGGCTCTACATGAGATCTGATCACTTTTTGACCGTACGAGCCATATGTCTTGGCGGCAACATTTTACATAAAAATGTTTTTGGTGGGATTTCACTTCTTTTTGTAAGTTGCTTATGTTTTTTTTTTTTGTTTGAAATTTCCAAGTTTTATAATTTTTTTGTTGTTTGTGTACTAATAGAAGCTTACATACCAAATTTCAGCTTTCTAGGACTTCAGGAAGTACCCTATGAGTTTTGATGATCATCAGTGAGTCAGTGACGAAATCGCGGTTTTTTAGATATCAATAAAATCTAAAGTATAAGAGCTATGTTATTGAAACTTAATACGTTTAATAAGTTTACTATTGGCATCATATCCCGAGAATTTTGTTTATCTGGTATAATCCAAACCCAAGTTATGAGGGTTCAAAAAAACGACGAAGCGCTTCGAGAAAAGGTAGGTAGTGCCCTTTCGCTTCGCTTGGCTGTCTTGGCGGGGGGCACTTCCGTGCCCCCAGATAGGATATTTAAAAGATAAGGATAAATCAAATATCCGAAAAAGAAAAAAAATATTTATGTCAAAGTATCTATTTAATTATGGACCATAGGTACAGATGTAACGTTATGTTAAAGCTCAACTATGTCCCGCTTCTAGAGTCATACAATATTATTGAATAAAAAATAACATAAAATTCAATACATTAAAATTATTCCTTTCAATACATTAGAATTATTTAATTCAATACATCTTCAATGTTTAATGTGGATCAACGGAGTTTATAGTTCTGTAATACCTACATATAATACAATATGAATATTTGACTATATTCGTCAATATTTTATATTGCGACATTTTTTGTGTGTTGTGTCATAAAGAGAAATTGCTCTGAATTCCATTGCTATTGCGAATTACCACTCTTTCCCAAGTTATTAAAGTCTGAAGGTTGATCTAGGACAATTTGTTGGAGCCTGGAGAATTATAATGGGCATGCCTACATATTAACTGTGTTGTATTATAAGTCGCTAATCGCACAAAATATCAAAAGCTAATTGAACAGAGAGAGAGAACAATTGAAGAGTGACGGGACATTTACGCGTAGGCCGAGGTCAGACAGATTTTATGAGAAAGTCTATTTGTGGTCTATCTCATCATCCGATGAAATACTTAGTGTGGGAAAATGGTACTTAGGATTTTAGGATAATCTCAACACTATTCCATTTATAAAGAGTGGTAATTCTAGAAGTGGCACCACAGGGGATTCTTTATTTACCTTTTTGGTTTGGACCCTAAAAATAAAAATACATGGTACCTATCTACGAGCTGAAAGCTATATCCATCGATTACATTATTTTCTCAGCCACAATTTATGGATAACTTGAAAAGAAATAGACGATACCTCACTAAACAAATCTATAGATTATTATTGAAATTTACTGCATATTTACTGCATGTAGACCAGGGGGCCCGTTTTGACGTCGGATGTCAAAGAAAGACAAAAGTCAAATAAGGTTATTTTAACCTTGTTTTAAGAGCTTGTGGTTCGCCCTCAGGTATACTATTATAAATATATTTAAAAGATCATAGAATTGCTATTGTATTGACACTGCAATAAAAATAGCATAGAGCGAAACAGCTGTTAGTAATTGATTGGCCAAATAAAGCGCGGAATTCGTGAATACGAGTGTATACTCACGTAGGCATAAGGAGAATTTAATATCATAACAATATTGACATTTCTTTTTGGCTAGCAATGCGAAATTGATTAATACAGATTCAGCAGGTAACAGCTGGACTTCCCCGAAGTACGGTCCCATGTTATTGTACCTTTTTTATCTAGTATTTAGCTTGCTTTGCAAATGGCTATGATACCATAAGGTCATATTTCATAAATGGAAGGTCGAGTCATTTACGGCAGTCTTCGCACAAATCTGACACTCTTGCGATCTTTATGTATGGTAACATGGATAATTTACTCGTTAACTGTTAAAGGATGTACCTTCTTAATCAAGGTGTTCATGTAAGTATGTCATTCGGTTTTAGTAAAGTGATCATGTCCACTTGTTCAAATTCAAATTCAAATTCAAAACTCTTTATTTGTAAGTCACAGGTAAAATAAAATAATGGTGTAAATCTAATGGATAGTTTCAGTGAGACTTGCCTAAATTATTTTAATTGTTATCAATGTTTCTATTGAAATGATAATCGCAACGCTCTGAAAGTAATATATTTCAAGTTGTCGAGTTATTTGTTGTCAATCTGTTTCATTTAGTATGCTATTGGCGCTGAAGGCAGCTCGTCAATAGGTGCAATTCGAAATCGATTTTGGTGTGTTTGTAATGTTAATGATGTTACATCAAGGGTGTTAGTGCTCGAGGCCTTACCTGGATTTCTAAACACGTCTTTTATCCATATTCAAGACATACATGAGGAAGGTTACAAAATATTTGAGCAACATATATCGATGCTCAAGATGAATCGGCCCATTTAAACCACGAACTCAGTTTTATTTCACAAAACTCAACTAAAAGCAGCGTGGCTTTCGTAATGTTACATAAGTTTATTTTCATCTTTGGGCGATCTGACCTCGTCACATGCAGACCATTCATAGAAGCCACGTGGTGTCTGCATGTTTCACTTATGGCACGTGCATACTGCGTGGTGCTCCGTCCCCTTCTAACAAACCCTAGCTTGTATTTCTTGCTTTATTGTTGAATCGAATCAGCCGACCGGCCGGCAACAAACCAAAACACACGCTATCGCTACTGCTGATAACTCGTCATGCGGCAATGGGCGTCTAAACTAAACACAGAAACTAAGATCATTATTTTGTGGATATATATATGCAGTTGATTATAATTCTGACGTAGAGATTCCAAGATGGTCACGCGATCCTTAGAAGATCAGCGCTACTGATTAATTCAACAATAACATGCGTGACAGTTAATTGTTTAGAATACAAAATCATGTGATTGTTAATGGGATGAATCTATGAAATATTATTCCTTTTTCATATAAGATTCTGTATATACCTACGTGCTGTTTAACAGGAAAATATGGAACTCACTGAAATAAATGTAAATACTTACCTCCAACAATTGTTTTTTTTTTTATCTTACAGACACAAAGGTGACAAAGGCTTAAAATGACGGTGGAAAAGAGCAAGGGCCCGGAGCTAAACATCCCGCCAGCGACCAGGAAGGTAGCTCCTGATGGTGGCTGGGCGTGGATGGTCTGCCTGGGAGTCAGTTTAGTTAATGTAAGTACCTATTTGACAAGCATTAAAGACTTCATAAAATGCGTCCATAATACAGTGACCTTAAAACAATGGCATGGCCTTCTGTCCCTGTTCCTCTTTTCTTTGTATATTAAATGACAACATAATTTAGAATGACTCAGAAAGAAGTTCTGGCTCTCTTTATTCTATTTGTGTGACAGTGAAATAGTACACTCGAGACACTGATTACTTAATATACCTATTTGTAATGAGTTCATTAAATAGATGATTTGATTTTGAATTTCGTATCACATCGTATAGTTATTGTTTTGTATCGTAATATGTGTGATCCATGCAACATCTTCCGTCACCAAAATACCTAGTAATTATAATTCAGTTGGAATAACTATGAAAATAACTGCAGAATGCAATACACAGCGTATATGATTAATTAGATCATGAGTTAATTAAAATAAATGTTACATGCATAAAATGATCTTTACACCCTTTTTCCCGTTCGGTGACACATCGTGCGATAACATTTGCAAATTCTATTGAAACGTGATGCTTTATAATACTGTATGGGATGCACAAACACATTTATGTGCAAATAAACTGGTATGTACAATCCGCGATGGATCACGTACGACAGTACCCACCCAACACATCTAAAAGATTCCGAATGTCAAGCCTTACAAGATAAATAACAAGGATATTCTTACGTAAACACACCTTTACAGCAGGTTATGCAATTAAGAAAGGAGTAATAATAATGAATAATGTATATATAGATATAGATGTGATACTTCAACGATGTCAATTTGTTGATATATCGAAGGGCGGTGTGTGAAGAACTCTCGAAGTGCGACAGTAATTGTTTGCTTAACTAGTCACATGCTCTCGTAGAATGAATTGACACAATTACACATTTCATTGTATCTGAGCCGATACACTGCCATTGTTTACATATTTTTACGGTGACGTATCTTTTCTAGATATTTTCATAATTCAGTTTAATAAATCAGCGCACATTAAACTGAAGTATGAAAGTAAGTACTATAATATACATTAAATTGATGTCATTGTTATTTTTAGTTAACCGCAAGCCAGGGTATTTAAAAGCAAAACGAAAAATGTATGACTTCATACACTTTTCTTTTGGTTTCACTGTTTTTTAACCTACTTCAAAAAAAGGAGGAGGTTCTCAATTCGAATGTATTTTTTTATTTTTTTTTATGTTTGTTACCTCATAACTCCGTCATTTATTAACCGATTTGGAAAATTCTTTTTTTATTTGAAAGGGTACGCTTCCCGTTTGGTCAGATCAGGATTTGATTACTTCTTAGTGTACTTTGAAGTCGGTTTAAGGTTTTTGTAAAACAGTCCAATTATTTATGTGTCTGTTGTTCATATTGTATAGCAATTGTAAGCCTTGACAGAAGTATAACTGTAGTATAACGTGGGTATTGTCTTCCATGAAGAACAATGATTGAATCGATAGTAAAATAAAAGATGTATGTTGCTTTTAAACTGTCATGCTAGTTATGTAACCTTAAGTCGTCTTTGGGGCAAAAATTACAAGTTTGACTAGGTACCAACTGGATTATTACCAGTAGTATGTATTAGCATAATTTATATTTACTTTAGAGCTACGGATGATTTTGATTTTGATGGTTACCTATTCAATTCTGTACGAAACCGGTCTGTCTATACAACAAGTTATGTCGATCAGTGGTAACATCGAAATACTCGAAAAAGATAGAGAACCTTACAAATTACAATATTTTTAATTTTACATAATATTTAAACTATGCATATTTGAAACATAACTATGTTCCACATTAAATTACTTTGACCATAATCTAATAAAGGCATTTAAGTCAAAATACTTGATCATTGATGATACAAATATAATTATTATTTTTTTCAGTTTTCGACGCGTTCTTTAGAACCGTCTTTCGGTCTTCTATTCAAAGACTTATTGGATGATTTAGGAGTAAAGACGACGGGTGCGTCCTTCATAGCTAGTACCCTGGACTGTGTGGTCAACTTCTCGGGTTTCTTCGTGGGACCAGTGATAAAAACCTTCTCTTATCGGAAGGTATGCTTCGTCGGATCAACTATATGCGCTCTTGGTCTACTCTTCACAGCGCCGGCTAATAGCATGGGCCATATACTGGCCACTTACAGTATTTTAGGAGGTGAGAATTTACAATATTTTAACACATTCTATTTATTTATAGTAAGTAAAAGAAAGAGAGAAAGAAAAAATATTTATTGACCCACAAGGATAAGGTACACATATTTATATAGTGAGAATAACATATTCTATGAACATAATGCGTACACACACACATGAAGAAAATACATAACATTAATTTGTTGTATGGGGTCAAAAGGTCCCTACCTCAGCATAAAGCTGTACTGCTCATAAAGCAGTACAACGCTGGTATTCTGGCAGAGCCTTTACTAGAGTGACGACACAAACTTAAATAAGATATAAGAGAAAAACATTAATATTATGAATCTAAGTGGGTATGTAACTTTAAACAATAACAAAAAATAATAGTATTAAAGTGTGAAAAACCTACATAACTTGATAAAAAAATATATATATATATATAACATAAATGATAATTTTATGTTCAATAAAACAATACAGCAAGTTCAACAAAATAATCCAGTAAAATAATAATGTACCTAGTAAATTCAATAGAATAAAATTAGTGGAAATTTTAAAGGAGTGAAACAAGATAGTGTTGTGATTGGAAAATGGACAGCCTCTATCATGCTCAGCATTAAGAATCACTGTGGCAACTTTTTTTGTTTTTTTTAAGTCCTGATTGAGATGAGTTAAATTTATTTTGTAACATGCACTTCTTGCTATTCACACATCAGCAATAGACAGTGGCAAAAGCTTTATCTGAGAAGTCACTATAAGAACTCTGTAAGCTAACATTATCAATTAGGATTACCCAACGCACTTCTTTGTTGGTCTTTCTTTCATCAGCCTAAAAATCTTGTACTCGTTATTGCCATCCTGGCTTCCTGGCATTGTTTTGGCTGATGTGAACAGCTACCCAGTTTAACCCATATTGGTATATTATAACCTGCCGAAGATATCGAATGCTAAAATATTCTTTTTATTTTTAAGTTGCACTGGTAGTTCCTGAGATACGCGCGTTCAAAACTAATCATACATCATGAACACAACAGAAAAAAACTAAGTAGTTAGTTGACTTTTATCCTTCAATATTTTTCTGCAGTCATTTAGAAAAGCAATAATTCATTATATGACTAATAAGTATTGCTAGTTCATACCACTGGTAAGGCAAAAATAAACCAACGTTATTCATAATGCTGTGCTTACAAAGCTCTATGTCGCGATGCAAATTTTGTTATGATGAAGAGAGAATGACTACTTTTCTGATGTCACTGCATACTGGCATGTCCTAATCAGATAATATTGCTTCGTAACGCAGAATTTTATTGTACAGCTACCCTTAATATCACACATCGAGATCTATGTATCACACTAATAGAGCGATAACCTTCACAAACGTTCAACAAATGACCGATGCTTGATAATCTCAAACATATTTGATAGTAACAAAATATAACGATAGTAATATGTACATATTTACTTAACCTTTATTATTTCGTTTCTAAAACAGAACTACTGGAAACATCTTTCTTTACTGTGTATAGGCCTATGTTTGACCGCAATCTCACCATGGTAAGTGATGATGTGGCCAAAAGCGGTAAGCATACAAAGCCTAGAAGGAACTGGCTCTCAGCTGCAGCTGTCGGAACACACCGATAGGTGCTTGGCGACAGATTTTTAACTTCAGGGTGGTAGCCAGCCAGATGGTTACTACAAAGTACCCTTTCACCGTGCTATGGTTTCCTCACGATGTTTTCCTTCACTGAAAGCTCAAGCTCATTGTAGGATTCGAACCCGGGACCTTCGTCTCGGTATCCAACGTCTTTACCACTGAGCTATCATCTTGGATACATCTCTTTTCTGTACTAGTCACTTTCATTACTGCGATCTTCTTAACATCCTTAGCTACCCGAAGTTACATAACCCAAAAGCTGTGTCAAAATGACGTACCGTCGGGTGATGTAATTTCGGATTAAATTGTTAAAATTTTAACCCAGATTGACGCAAGTGGGCCTTAGTATTATAATAAAACGCAACGTCTTTCTATGTCAAATTGTCTATTAGTGTGCTTATTACTCGATAACCGCAGTTAAATTGAAACAAGTAGCTTTTCACGCAAGTGGACCCGTGAACAAAGGCTAGTTCGACCCTTATTTGTAAGAAGTATTTCTACTATAGTAGATTTAAAATAGCATGAGTTCGGTGACACATAGTATTTTATTAGATTTCTCAATGGTTAATGTTCCTTTCGATATAATAAAGGAATACTACGATAGAGCGAGGTTTCATGAAATATTGTGAGTACTATTTCAGAGTAATCATATGGAATTACACTAGATATTGGTTAAATACCCTTGACCTTGATGACTCATCCTATGTAAAATAGAGTATAGTGGACTTTCAAACAGCCAATATTTTGGTTAACGAGATCATGAACTGTTTTGTTCTTTAGTAGACCGTAAATTGTATCGCTACCACGTCTTTTATATCTCTTAGCGTTAGATCTTTATGATTTTCACAAGACCGATCATAAACTATGATGTACGTGCAGAACAACAACATCCTAAATTACCCTAAAGTAGTAAAATATCAATTTTATTTTACTACTTTAGGGTTATAGGACTCGGTTTGAGGTCGTCAAGTTTGTTTAAAGACGATTTATGTTTATCCTTGTCTTGATAAGAGATTTTCCTGTAGTTTTTTACAGACAATTTGTAGTGTTCTTCTTGTGACCACTTTGGGTAATTCACTTTGGGTGGTTATTTCTTAGTAGGGAATGTTTTGCCGAAAAATATTTATTGGTTAAACCTAAAGAGTCACAGATAGATTTTAGTCCTAAATAAATACTACTTACTCCTGGCGGCACCCAGAGTTCTAACCCAGAATGTCCATTCCAATGAGATATGTAATCGGTAGTAATTTAATTAGGTATGATTAGGTAGTATTTTTTCTTTATGGGACATAACGTAAATGGTTCATGAACGTTTCTCATTACAACATGCGTCATTTGTGGACGTTATTTTCACATTCTATCTAATCAACTGTTTGTCTATTTTGAGAATAAATTGCCGTTTCCTTTATTACGTATATAGTTAATTAACATTAAACCGTCCTCTGGGAATTTAACCTTGCATGTACCTATGTCTGATGTACCTACGTACGTAGTGGATATTTAAAATAATAAATCAAATCAAATAATGATAAATCGTAAGTTACCCTTGGTCGATTAACTTTAAACCGAATCGAGGTTGGATTTTATTATTCCAAATATAATCGGTTGTTTTGTGTTTAAAACATGATAATTCATGGGTAACATTAGAATTTCTTTCTTGTCTATGCAAACTGCCGCTATCACGATAAGCTGACATGCCATGACAATATCTGATCATCGGATATAATGATCTGATTTGTCCTTATTTCTTTATCGCAAAATTGGAGCGATTAAATCATTGATACTGGCCCAATTATTTCTCCCTTCGAGGATTTTCTTGCGAAATTATCAATCGTAGAAATTATTGCGGTATTTGTAGGTAGGTACATTTACGCACAATAACTTTTACAATTAAATATTTTAACCTTTATTGTGTCATTTATTTTTTTAAGCTTTTATAAACTTTGATATGTTTTATTTTCAGGTTTCGGAGTAGGTTTAGCATCTGCGTCGTCATTCGTATCACTCAACCATTACTTTTCGAAGAAGCGTGGTCAAGCCGTGGGCTTATCAATGGCTGGAACTGGCTTCGGTCTGATGGTGATGCCGCAACTAGTCAAATTGTTGCTATGGGAATTCGGGTTTAGATGGACTGTTGTGATATTGGGAGGCCTAGCCTTCCACGCCGTTCTTGGTTCGTGTTTGCTGCAGCCAGTGAAGAGGCATCTTATTGATGAGCCCATAGATTGTGAACTGCAAAATGTGAAGGTATGTGAATTTATTAGGTTTATTTAATATAGTATGTATATAATCAAACTACAGTGTTTAGATAGGCATGCCCACGCTCATAATTCCATTTATTCATGTGTATAGTATCCGGTAACATTATTAAAGTCCCTGATGGTAGATAGATATTGTAATATCTAAACTTTATTGCTAATAAGAAGTTATCTGACACATCCATAGAATGTAACTTGTAGCGTTATTGCAAAGATGACTTATCTACGAAAGGAATAAAAAAATGACATTAAATAGAAATAAATTAATGCTCCTTACTGTTTATATGTGGTTTATACTTAGAATTAATTTTTGAATTTGAATTTTGAGTTTTTTTGCGTATTTGTATTTTTAATTACAGTATTTTTCATGTCTGCGAATAAAAAAATCTAAATATATTAATTTCAGGAAATGGAGTGTATATTAGAGAGTGACGAGGAAGCTGAAGACAAATTCGAGATAAATCCTCTCGTCAGTAAACCAATGCCAAAGCTGGTTACCCAGCGTTCTCACACAAACATGAACCATCCGTCAGTGAGGACAGTGGGCCTTCCGCGGGCGAAGACTTGTGACAAACCGCTGCAAGACTTCGAGAACAACGCCAAGTTGTTCCCGGTGTTGACTACTGCGGCGTCAGTCGCTGCCATGACGAGAGTCACATCTAGTGGTAGTATGAGTGAAGCAGCGAGGCGAAGGAAGGTCTCTGTCATATCCAATATATCGAATATGGACTTCACTGGCAGTTATTTGCAGCTGTATCTTGATGTAAGTGTACTTAGATGATAATCCTGTAAAAAAGTGTCAAGCAATATATTTTTGTTGTGAATAGGCCTGTTTTTGACCGCAATCTCACATGATGTGGCCGAAGATGTGGTAAGCACACACAGTCTAGAACTGGCTCTCGAGTGCTACTGTCGGAACACTCCGATAGGTGCTTGGCGACAAATTTTCAACGCTATGGTTTCTTCACGATGTTAACCTTCACAAAAAGCTCAAGCTCATCGTAGGATTCGAACCTGGGAACTTCGTCTCAGCATTCGACGTCAATATTACTGAGCTATCATCGCCTTAAAATTTTCTATTCTGTTATCATCCAGATTCTTTTGATACGTTAGTTCTTTAGAAGTCATTTCGTATTATTTTTTAAACAAACACAACTTTTGTAAGTATAATACTATTAGTGGGATAAAAATAATGTTCAATTTCAGACAGCAGACGATGAGGCGATACAAATGAAGGCCATAAAGAAATCAGAGCCTGAAAAAGTCAAGAATGCGGGTTTCTTCAGAAAGTTTATTGCACTTATGGACTTAGATCTACTAAAAGACTGGTCATTTTTGAACCTTTTACTCGGGCTTTCCCTATTCTGGAGTGGGGAGCTCCAATTTAGGATGTTGACTCCATTCTTTATATCGAATTTGGGATACAACGTGAATGAAACGGCGTTTTGCCTATCCATGACAGCGATCAGTGATATTTTGGTGCGGCTCATATTGCCGCCTATATTTGATAGAACTACTATATCTAAGAAAATGATTTTCTTCATATCCGCATTCTTTTTGGCAGCTACGAGGTCTGGTGAGTATCATTTACGTATAATATAATTGGAAATACCGACATTAAATCATGAAGATGTTTTAAGAGGTAATTGTTTGGAGGGATCCGAAGTAAAATTAAAATTACTATAATAATTTGATTAAAATTACTAAAATAATTTGAATAAAATTACTAAAATAATTTGATTAAATTTAAATTATAATCATACTAGAACCCCCCCCCCCCCTAGCTTAATTTTTTTTGTTCTTATAGCGGCAATAGAACACTGACAGACGGACGCAACCTTTGGGTATGAGACCCTAATCGTCTTATTAATAAATAAGGTGTAAGTCAAGTATAGTTAAACCGAGGATTAAAATATATCCATCACTTTCTAATGTCATATAAACAAAAAGGGATGAGACTATCTTCATACCTGGTTATTACAAGACTGACTTACACCTTATTTATTAATAAGGGGGTAAAAATATAAAGATGAAATATATCACTTGTTAAATAAAATATATGATTGTTATTTCCAGTACTAGCGGAACAAACAGAATGGGTGCCGCTAATGGTGTGGTTGTCGATATGCGGGTTCTTCCGCGGCATGTGCCTGAGCAACTTCACGCTCACCATCTCCGAGTACTGTCCGCTGGAGAAGCTGCCCGCCGCCTTCGGCCTGCACATGGTCAGCAAGGGAGTCTTCGTTGTTGTTATTGGACCAATTATCGGTGAGTATACTCGGGGATAATGTAGCTTCCTATTAGTGAACGAATTTTTTGAATCCGACTGGTGGTAGTTCCAGATTTAGCCTGTTCAAAAAAAACAAAAAACTCCGTTTTATATAAATATGTTTTTTTTTTGTTAAAAAGAGGTTATTTTAGTCATCATTATGAACAATTAGAATGTATGTTAAGAGAGGTATAGCATAGCGTTTATTCGCTCAAAGAGGAGCTCGACTGGGGAAGTACCTTACACAATACCGCACCTAAATAACTTTGTTGTGTTCCTGCGCGTGAGAAAGGTCGCCTCCGCTCATCGATGCCTCGTGTGTCGCGAGCGTCCATATGTCTACGGTTACCGCTTACTATCAGGCTGTATGCTTGTTTACCGACTTCGTCGTATAAAAAAAGCATGTTTTCTCGGTAAAAAAATACAGTATCCTATTTTTTCAAAGGATAGCTATCAGAGGTTTTTTAGTCATCACAATGAATATCTTTTACTTTGATATTTTTTCGCGACTTCTGAGAATATCCCACTGCTGCACGATTAAAATGTACGAAAAAACGTTGTTTTTTTTCCATATTTTAAGAGTTACTGTTGGTCTCATATTAAAAGTTGTTCATAATGATTTGTACCTGCTTCCTATTAATTTCGAAGAGTGTTTATATATTTTATTAATTTTGTATTTATTTAATTTTTACGAACGATGCTAACTTTCCTGATTTTGAAAACCTTGATCATATCATATGCTTTGAACTGAAAAGGAAGGATCCGCGCAGTGACTTTTAGGTGCAATAGAATACCATACAGAATTTCTTATTGCTTCAAAATTAAAACAATAAAATACAAAAAATTCAGGCGGCCTTATGGCTGAAGCGATTTCTTCCAGGCAACCTACCCTCGGTTATATATTTAGTTATAATAGGATAGATTTAAGTAGATTCTTCTTTTGCTCATACTAATTTTCTCGCAGGTATACATTATGTTTATGAAAAATATAGAAGCAAGTAAAATTATTGTATGTAATTTTCATTCATTTCAGGCTACGTAAGGGACTACACCGATAGCTTCGCGATATGCATTCACGTACAGAATGCCCTAATTATGTCGTGCGTTCTAGTTTGGGGCATAGAATACGCGCTAGCATTCACAAGGCGCAGGAAAGTAGTGCAAATATGAGTCTGTCACAAACGACACCGAAATTAAATGGATAAATCGTTCTCCCAATGTATTATTGTTACATATTTCGAAGTGTTTATTTGACTAGTTATCATTGTATTTACTATTTAGATGCGTGGTTGTTCACGTTTCTCCAGGCCATAGCACACGATTCTTTTAGCATCAGTGATCAGCAGTTGCGACTGCAAAGATGCGGCATCGCGTTTGATCACTTTCTTTTGATTGAAGAATTGAAATCGCGCGATTTAGCGATTGATTCAATGTTACATCGCGTTTTGGCGACATGCCGCGTTTGATCGCAGTCAATAGCTTAAAAAAGCGACTATGGTTTTTTAATGCGGCATCTAGCTTCCGGAACTAACACACCGATTGCCGATGCTTAAAGTAGCGAGTCTACTTTGGCCTTTTATGCTTATTATATGGTGCGGTTGGTGAATTCTAGGTAATTCGACTGAAAAAAAAAAAACTATGAAAAACGCATCCATTATACCTTATAATGTATTCTGCATATTAGTAACAGAATGCGAAGATATTATGAAAATACTCAGATTGTAATTAATATTCAGGAGGTCATATCAAATCATATCTTTAGGCGTGTGCATGAGGTGGTCCTCAGACCACATCATCACATGGAGAGATTGTGGTCGAACACAGGCCCTGTAAAATATATATCAGAATAGCTTTTATCTTATATTAGAAACTTCAGAGTTGATCTACCGTACCGTACACCAGTGCTATTATAACCTATGAATAATATAAGTAAATAATCATGACATTTTAAAATTGTACTGATAATTATATTCTTCCACAATTGTGTCCAAACGTTTTTAATCAACCAGTGAATTCAATTTGTGGAACATTTTATTCTATTAGAATTTATTATCGTTACATAGAATGTAACTTTTTAGACATTGATTTTAACAATCGTATTTTTAGACGGCTGTTTGTAGTATCGAAAGGATTTTGTAGTTGTGTATTTTTAGATAACATTAACTTATATAACATAGATAAGTAGTATACCTTTCAAAGACAAATGGGACTTTAGAAGACTTCTACATAGATTTTATAGAAAAATAATATGATGAAATGAGTGATTACTAACATGAATTGAACGTACAGTGTAATGTTATAAAACTGAATAATTTATTCTCAATAACAGATTCGATGGTGTGAAATATAAAAATGTCAAATATATGCTTTTAAAATGTTATCCAGTGTATAATTAAAAGTCAGTAATTCGGGGCCTATATGCTTGCCCATTTTAGTGTTATTTTCGGCCAAATACATGACACTATAATACGAATTTTGAAATTGTCATCAAACTGACGAATTCATAGCATTAGAAGTATAATTAGAAAATTGGTTAGCGCTTCCAAATAATCATTTAATATACTGCTCCTGTAAGAATATTTACTATTAATTATTGATTATTCTCTGTGAATGTTCTAGTATAGTTATATTATGAACACACGAGGTGTTTTAAATTGCGACTGTATCACCCTTATTACGAGAGATGGTTACAAGCAAAACCGAGGTTATAAATATATCTGTCACTTTCAACTAAAACGAGCCGGGACTATCTTCAAACCTCGGTTTTACTAGACTTAAACCATCTCATGTCATATACATAAAGTTCATGATTAGAGACAGAGATTAGATACAGATTGATTCAAACTTATTGGCGGATGTGAAATTAGGCGCGGTACGCTGCGCAGTAGCTAAAACTAAGGTATGCGGTACATTCGAGATGATTGTACCTGCGCAAAGCCGGGTCGAAGCGCACTTCACAGCCGCCATTAAGTTTGGTTCGAATTATACATAACAATACTATTTTTGTTTTGTATGACTGCAATAACTACCCGAAACATGACTTTGAATGATTTTATCATGACAAATACAGGTCGTTGTTTTGGTCAGCGACGAGCGACTCAGGGTCGATAATACAAATGATACTGGTGCTAAAAAAAATACAAATAAATACTTTATTTTTTTTTAATAATAAAAATTAAAATTTTGAAAATCATGTAATAAGCTAAAGTGTAGACATAATACTCAACGGGAGTACGAGGGAGTAAAGGGGTGGGGCGATGGCGGCTTGCGCCTAGCTCTAGTCTGTGCACGTGCCTAGTAACCATACTTTGCGGTAATTTTATTTTAAATTGAATAAGGTATTTCTCAACATATTTACAGTATTTAATGGAATTAAGTCCATTTTTGGGGAATATATATTTTGTACTACCGCTCCTGGGTCGCTTGTCGCCGACCAAAACAACACCCTGTATAAACTGCTCACAATATATTGTATTCTAAAACTCAATAATATCGTCTTCCGAGTAATTTAAAAAAGTGAATATGTACTATAAGTATCATAATCAATAATGCAATGTGTGCTTTTCGATGTGTGATTTTATTGACCAAATAATATCGAGTACTTACTAACGTTTAACAAAATATATACTGTGTAATAAGTGTTAAGCCTATGTTGTACTTACATAATTAATTATTATTGATAACAGTTAGCAAGGATTAGTGCCATTAGCAATTTACGGATAATTGTCTGTTGTACTTACACTTAATGTGAAATTATAATAAATTTATGAAATGTATGTGCCAACTTTGAAAATACAAACTGTAAACATTGTCATAATGCTCATGATAAGTACATTCTGTTGTTTTTTTGGAACAATTTATATTAGGTTTCTTACTATTCCATTCCATAATATTGAATCTGTTTTAGTATAATGTAGTCATACATAATATTATGTTATTTTGTGCATGAAGTCGTATCGTTCAAGCTTAAAATCAAGGTCCTGACGTGACCTCAGTATCAGTGATGCATTCCGTTCCCTTTATCCTCAATAAAGCAAAATTTTCGAGTTTCGCCTATTCGAATAGTGAAGCAAGCAAGTGTGCAAACTACAGGTGCAAACATTGGCCTTGATTCTGTTGTTCACAACTAAACTAATTTTAATCTCACTATGTCTCTTTCTAACAAAGAACGTAAGAAAAGGATGCAAGAAATTTAGTCCCGTCAAATTAGCCCAATGCTTGTTTTCAATATAAATGTAGTCGCCATCTATCGTGGCTACGCCTAAATACACGCAAAATAAGACGGTAAAGATTAATTTGACAACTTAAAATATGTTCTATCCTTTTTCAATAATGTTTGTAAGAAAGAGATGAGATGTGACTAAAATTAGTTTAGTGCGATTTACAACAGAATCGGCACCATTATGTGACTAAAATGAGTAAAGGTCGTATAACTAAAGCTGGCACATTCAACAAACGTTGCGCTTGTGTAGTGTCTGTGAATAAGGCGGTTAACACACTGCCACGCATCACGCTGCATGTTACGTGTCTACAAACGATAATGAACGCGCGTGGATGCATTCTCTGTGTTTTGGACTGTACTAGTTTTCTATACAAACGGAGATACTTACAAGCAACGTTAAAACACGCATTCACGCGCTACGCTGCGTGGTGCGTGGCAGTGTGTTAACCGCCTAAGCGCGCGGCGTGATGTCGCACTGCATGCGCATCAACAAAAGTCTCATCTCTCTCTCGCGCGCGGTCAAGCTTATGATTATGAAGGCGACAGTTATTGTTTTGTTACTGCTCATAAATAGAGAGTGGTATTTTTTTCATTCGTCCATTAGAATTGACTGACTAATAAGAAGCAATAATGTAATAAAACATACTGTATCATGAAATTGCATATGTGTGAGTACTGTGAACGTGCCAGCTTTCGTTGACTGACTTGTACTCGTACAATTAAAACTAAGCCTTAGTGTCACTGTTGACGTCTCGATGCAGAATGAAAACCAAACGGCAAACTATGGTGTAAATGTGTGCGTGACCCTTGTTTAGCCTTTGAACCCAAAATTTACAGTCAACGAAATGTTCGCAAATACAAAAACGGAATGAGACTACTACTAAGAAATTCAGAAAAAATACCATGATAACCTCAAATTATTTTTGGACCTTGTCTGATTGGTATCAAACTAGCTTTTCATACACGTGATGCAGAATGTTATTGTGTGTTTAAAGGCAACATGATTACCTGTTTTCTCTTTTCGAATACGCTTTACAGTCCGTCCGTCTGTATTTGCTTTAAAATATTTTATTATTATTTTAAAGCTGCTTTATTTAAATGCAAATTTTAATCAGATTATTCGACTAATTAAAAGAGCAGATATGACATTAAATACAACCGAAAATTGGAGGTAGCTTGATATTCGAGTAACCTAAATTCTGATCCGAATTAATTATTATTTACTTCGAGCGTAATTAAAACTTATTTTATGACAATAATTTTGTTCATTTGTTTTGGTACTTACAACGCGTTTCATTAAAGAAAAGTTTTGAAAATTACGTTATCTATGTCTGTGGTACACAATCCACAGATATAAATCTAAATAGATAACGCAAGTCCCTCCATCCAGTGTATGTGTACCATATTGGCACACGAAGTACACATTCGCGTCCTCTATTAGATTAGTCAACAAATAAACTGTCAATAGAAGTAGGTACAAGCCGCCATTTTCAAAACATCTCTTAAGGGGCCGATCCCACAAAGAGAGTTCTAGAGTTCTGCGTTCCTCATTCACTATTGTGCACACAGCAAGCACTCAAGAGTTTCGCTAACGATTACACGTCATACACTTTTTTTACTTTTAAAGGCGCCGCATAGATTACAATGAACGCGTAACGCAGAACTCTAGAACTCTCTGTGAGAGCGGCGCCTTAATGAAACGCGTTATAGTATGACTTAATGTTATTAATCAAACTTGTTTTAACATTTGATGATGTTATATGTAAGTATATTATTTGTGAATGGTGCAAGAATTGAAATGAAATTAGAATCTACTTTATAATATCTACTGTACTTTTAGTGATTTTAATGTGGACATTGTAGCCTGGCATTTTATAAATCAATGAGAAAGACTATAGATTAAAGAAAAAATGTGGTTACCGAGCGCTTTTGTTTTATTTTTATTATATCGCTAGGATTCTTTCCCTAAACCTGTGTTTTTCAATCTTATTGATTTACAGGTTGAAAAATTCTGGCGACCCCCCTTGTCAGACAGACAAAGAATTTATAAATTAAAAGACTATGATAATGATTTTCTTTATTTTGATCTCGAATGAATCTCGAACAAGTGACATTTATTTGTGTGTAAGATTATCTCTACCAAATGTAGCGCAAGGAGACAGTCAGGTATTAATAGATGGCAGCAGTTTGAAACTATTTGACAAAACTGTATTTTTGGGTAAAGATACTAAAAAAATACTCAAATTTGATCTAGAAAGGAATATAGCTCAAATAGAGAATTGCGATCTTTCGCTCAAAGAGAATACCGCAGCCAAATAACTGAATGTTGTGTTCCCGCTTGAGTGTCAGGTCACCAGAGCTCATCGGGGTGGGGGGAAGGTTCGGTAACACGTAGTGAGTGATGCCACGGGCGTTGCATCACACGCGTCCATAGAGCTATTGGTAAGTGCTTAGTGCTTACCACCAGGAGGGCCGGTTTTATTTTTATTTTGAAGTGACAAGAAGATGCCGACCCAAAATTTGGCTTTAGTACCCTTACGCCGACAAATCGGCGAGCAAGCTCTCAACCTGTGCCCCAGTTGGGGTCGAACCTCGGCTCAGGGCCGTTACCGGGATTTTTATAAAAACGAGTTACGTTACGACTAAATAGAGGGGAGCGGATTACTATTGGCAAAGCGGGCCGGATGCTTGTTTACCGACTTATATAGTCGTATAAATATGTGTAGGAAGGTATAGTTGTAAAGACAACAAAGCAAGTCGTATGAAAATATATTTCATAGTTTGCCCTATGTTCTGGAATGTCGATTTAGATACTACGTTACACAACTAATATTTAACTGAATGGTTATGTCTACGTATATTATGAAGTTATAATAAACTCAATAGAGTAGTTGCTTGAACTGAATATCGAGTTACAAAATTACCTAACGACCGTCGCCGTCGAGTGACAATGTAGGAAGTGAGTAGTGGTCAACGTTCATATAGAACGGATTAACTTATTTTTATTGGTTTCCCTCTCGTTTACGCTTCATGGATCGCCTAATTTCAAGTAACTAGATACTATTTATTTACCGACGAACACTTTAAATTGCTACCTGTAATATGATTAGGCCATATAAATTAATAATATATTTTTTATTTACGTTAAGATAATAAGTAAGTAGATACCAAGCATATCTACTACTTCGTAGTAACACTTCATGATTGATAGGTAAATTTTTATGCTTACATATAAGTATTGTGTGTGTGAAAACTAAAAAGTTGGTAATCAATTTTTGGAAAATTGTGTGTACCTATGTATAGTCGAGGACATAAATATGTATAACGCTTATGAAAATTCAACAACGATTTTCTCGAATTTATGAAATATTATGCAGGCAGAATATATATATACTAGCAGCGAAACCCGGCGTTGCTCGGGTTAAAATACATCGCATGTTTAATGGTATAAAAATATATAAGAATAAATTTTTTAACATAGATATAATCCGTGGATATAATAGATTTCTATTTTCGATATTGAGAGACTTATTCGGCCATTAAACATGTGTTGTATATAGAGTATATCTACTCATTTTAGAGTTTTCTAGATCATTCTAGAAATATTTAGAACTTTCTCGAATCATTCTAGAAATTTCTAAAACTTTCTCGAACATTTTAAATCGCTCATAATAAATTGTACTCATTTTAGAATTTTCTAGAACTTTCTCGAACATTCTAAATGGATCATAATAAATTTCACTCATTTTGGAAATTTCTAGAGCATTCGGAAAATTTCTAGAACTTGCTCGATCATTTTAAATCGATCATAATAAATTTCACTCATTTAGGAACTTTCTAGATCATTCTAGAAATTTCTAGAACGTTCTCGAACATTCTAACTCAATAATAACAGTTTTGGACATTTTGGAACTTTCTAGATCATTCCAGATATTTCTAGAACTTTCTAGAACATTCCAGACCAATTATAACTGTTTTACACATTTTAGAAGTCCTCATGCGTTAGAAAAGGACAGACATATATGTTTTAACATTTTCGCCACCCACAACCATTTTAAATCGCTTATTATAAATTGCACTCATTTTTGAATTTTCTAGAACTTTCACGAACATTTTAAATCGATCATAATAAATTTTTACTAATTTTGGAACTTTCTAGTTCATTCTAGAAATTTCTAGAACTTTCTCGAACATTCCAGATCAATTATAACCATTTCACTAATTTTGGATCTTTCTAGATCATTCAAGAAATTTCTCGAACATTTTAAATCGATCATAATCAATGGCACTCATTTTGGAACATTCCAGATCATTCTGGAAATTTCTAGAACGTTCTCGAACATTGTAACTCGATAATAACAGTTTTGGACATTTTGGAACTTTCTAGATGAAGCCAGAAATTTGTAGAACTTTCAAAATATGCTATATCGATTATAATAGTTTGCATTCACTCTAGAATTTTCTAGATCATTCCAGATATTTGTTGAACTTTCTAGAACACTCCAGATCGATTATAACCGTTTTACACATTTTGGAACCTTCCATTCCAGAAATTTTGAAATCTTTTCAGAAGTCCTCATGCGTTAGATAAGGACAGCAATATATGTTTTGACATTTTCGCCACCCACAACCACCCCCTTCCACCCACCGCGACCAAACTCCCTTACTACCACCTGGAGACCAAGGGGTATTTACCACCCCTACGGGAAGTTGATTGGGGTTGGTGGTGATTGAGAAAACTGCGTATTTACGTACCCACAAAAGCATTTTATATATATTATTAGATTAAAAGACAATAAAAGTATTGTCTTTTAATATACACGGTGAATTTTAAATCGTTTTAACGCTAGAACAAACGTTGTTCAGACCATGGTCTACTAACATTCTATAACATCAAATGAAAAAAAAAACGTCTTTGGTTTTTGAAAAAACCACAATTCAGAAAGAAAACAAAAAGCCAGGAAGCCGCGGATTCCCACTCCTGCTATAAAACTGGCGTGCCGCCGTGCCACAACTACTTTGAAGTGCAAGCGCGGTGTCTGGGTTGTAAGGAGTAACGATAATCCCGACTTTTTTAAGTTTATTATGTGTTTTTTCAAAAACCAATGACGCATTTTTTTTTATTTGATGTTATTGAATGTTAGTAGACCATGGTCTGAACAACGTTTGTTCTAGCGTTAAAACGATTTAAAATTCACCGTGTATATTAAAAGACAATACTTTTATTGTCTTTTAATCTAATAATATATATAAAATGCTTTTGTGGGTACGTAAATACGCAGTTTTCTCAATCACCACCAACCCCAATCAACTTCCCGTAGGGGTGGTAAATACCCCTTGGTCTCCAGGTGGTAGTAAGGGAGTTTGGTCGCGGTGGGTGGAAGGGGGTGGTTGTGGGTGGCGAAAATGTTAAAACATATATTGCTGTCCTTTTCTAACGCATGAGGACTTCTGAAAAGATCTCAAAATTTCTGGAATGGTCTAGAAAGTTCCAAAATGTGTAAAACGGTTATAATCGATCTGGAATGTTCTAGAAAGTTCTAGAAATATCTGTAATAATCTAGAAAATTCTAGAATGAATGCAAACTATTTTAATCGATATAGAATGTTTGAGAAAGTTTTACAAATTTCTGGCTTCATCTAAAAATTCCAAAATGTCCAAAACTATTATTATCGAGTTAGAATGTTCGAGAACGTTCTAGAAATTTCCCAAATAATCTGGAAAGTTCTTAAATGAATGCAATATATTATGATCGATTTAGAATGATCGAGAAATTTTTAGAAATTTTCCGAATTATCTGGAAAGTTCCAAAATGAGTGCAATTGATTATGATCGATTTAGAATGTTCGAGAAAGTTCTAGAAAAATCTAAAATGAGTGCAATTTATTATAAGCGATTTAAAATGTTCGAGAGAGTTCTAGAAATTTATAGAATGATCTAGAAAATTCTAAAATGAGTGCAATTTATTATAAATGATTTAAAATGTTCGAGTAAGTTCTAAATATTTCTAGAATGATGTAGAAAATTCTAAAAACATGCGATGTATTTTAACCCGAGCAACGCCGGGTTTCGCTGCTAGTATTGGTTAAAATTAATTTAATTCATTATGCTAACTACATGTCTATTTACATTTCAAATACAATTTAGTCTCGGAAAAAAACTAGAAGCGCACGGCCCGCCTGATGGTAAGCGGTTACCGTAGCCATATGGACGCTTGCAACACATGGGGTATCACTCACGCGTTACGGACCCTTCTCCCTCCCCAATGAGCTCTGGCGACTTTACTCACGCGCAGGAACATAACATAAAGTTGTCGGCTGCGGTTTGCTGTAAGGTGGAGGTACTTCCCCAGTCGAGCTGCTCTTTGTGCGAATAAACACCACGCTTTACCTATCTAAACAAAGTTGTTATTATATAATCATATATATAATTTACAAAAAAAAGGAATAAAATAACCAGAAAACATGAATAAAAACAATAAATATTTTAAAAAACCACTGACACGAGTGTTCCCCATAACTAATGAGGAACCTATGTGCAAAATTTCAAGATTACAGACCCTGCGGGTTACGCTGTGTTTATAGATCAGTCAGTCAGTTAGGCAGGACAAGCCTTTTTATATATGTACTAGCTGACCCGCGCGGTTTCACCCGCGTTCCCGGGATAAAAAGTAGCCTATTTCCTTCTCCATACCATAGGCTATATGCATGCCAAATTTCATCGCGATCGGTTCAGCGGTTTAAGCGGGAAAGCGTAACAGACAGACAGACAGAGTTACTTTCGCATTTATAATATTAGTTAGGATAGAGTAACAGGTAATGCTTATTAAACTTTATAGTATCTTGTAGAATGTGGGGTTATAGCTTTTTATTGGTGAGGTTTTTTATTGATTAATATACAAAAAAAAAAAAAAAATATTTTATCATAGATCTTTTGATTTATGTTATTTAGGTACCAAGTCAAGCCAGTCATTAAATTACCTTGTTTTTATGTTGAACATGTGCCTTTTAAAAATATACTTTGAGGCGTCCATAAATTACGTGAGGCGTTTAGGGGGAGCAGGGGGTCGAGCCGAATCTCACCCAATCTCACGGGGTGGAGAAGGGGGTCCGGATAATACCACGTAATTTTTTCCGCAAGAAACAGTGTAAAGTGTCATACGACGTTTTTCAACACACTTGCGAGGAAAAAGACAAGACTTGTATTTTTGGTAATTTAATTATTTATTTATTTAATGTTTCTCCAACATTTGCTTATACGTGAAATAAATATGTAAAGCAAAAGAGAAAAAAATATTATAATAATTATGAATACATACATTTAAACTTGATGATGAGATAGGTATTTATAATCATCAACCAAACAATGAGAACACTAACAAATATGGCAGGCAGTTTTTTTTTGACAGCGATGCGCTTTTTAGCTGTTTCTTCGTCTACACACATATCACTTGCAAGTGAGGTACAAACTTAATATAATCGGGATTATACCTATCATAAAACTGCGCGGTAATGTAAAGTAAAAAGCAATAGTGCGTAATAAGCTGCATTATGAAACTAAAATCGGTGTAATAAACGTCACTTTACTAGCAAGTGTGTTGAAAAAATAATTAAATAAAGTATTGTTGTTTTTAAATAAATCCAACGCAAACATGCATTGATTACCGATATACTTATACAAATCTCGTGAGATTTTTGATTTAATATGGTGGAAAAATCGCCCCAAGTAATTTATGGACGTCCCCTTATATAAATTAAGATATAGGTGCTATACAATAACTATATCTAATGAGGTTTTACTTATTTTTAGCATGTAAATATTTGTGTTTTTAAGAGAATAATTATAAGACATTTATTTGTAAAAGAATAGGTATTTCAGTAATTTTTGCTAAGCTCTATAGCTGTCGTCTACATTAGCATTCCTCAACGGAAAGAGTACAAACATCGCGATTGAAACATTTTTCCAATATTGTCGATAATTTATCAATTATATGCATATTCTCGATCAGTACTTTACTGTAGATTTGTATCTACAGTAAAGTACTCTAAAACTAAAAATAATGAAATAACTCAAATCTGACAGTTTCGAAGTCAGCGAAATATTTTCTATGGAAGACCCTATTTACCCTATTTCGCTGTCTAAAAATACAAATGCGACGAACATCGAACCTCCTCCTTTTTTGAAGTCGGATAAAAATCATCAACATTGTGTCTAAGTCAAACTAAGTAAATAATAAATAGAGCAGGTGATGCAATAGAATATCTTCTAGCTGTTCTTCGCGGTTTCGTGCGCTCCCGGGCAGAAAAGCCTATGTTACAGTACCCAACTGATATGGCGCGTCGTGATCGTGAGTCTTCGTTCGCACAGAAAAGAAAGTATGGCCCCGAAGATTAACGAAAGAATGCTTAAAACGTACAATCAACCTTAGATCACTACTATAAGGTTCATAATACACTGCAGCTGTTAGTTCCGTCTCACTCGCAAGTCACGACCCTCCGCACGGCGCGCGCTAACATGGCGGCAGCTGCCGACCAATAGCGTTTCCCGCGCTTTGAAAATGTATCTTCTGCGCAGGTACATCGGTAAGCCATATTAGTTGGGTAATACGTGTACGTATGGATGGATAGTGCTGCTTTCTATTAGTTTAAGATATTTTTGAATCGGTTCAGTAGTTTAAGAGATTATCTCCAACATACAAACAAACACTGACCATCAGGTAGACCAGCCCCCCTAAAAAGGAAGCAAAGCAATATTGCTTACGGAAGAATTATCGGCAGATCCTACGTAATTTCAATACTAGTCACTCATTATAGACAATTCAATTCAATAAAAGATTCGGAATTGATGAATTGTATAAGATCTGCTAAATTCGAAAAAAGAATTCCATTAGCAATATTGTTTTAGTTTCTTTTTAGGGGGGCTGGTCTACCTGATGGTCAGCTACAGTGCGGCTGCCGAGAGAATGCGTTTCTGACACCTGTTAATTGACCAAATCACGGAAATGGCTAATCTGATTAAATGGGACCTTCATTAAGCCTATGCCCTAAAAAATACTAAACCTTCCAGCGAACGTCCCATTCGCAATAAGATGAGACCATTTCCGAGAATAGTCCAATATTAATAGTGTCAGAAACGCATTCTCTTGGCGGCTGCACTGTAATATAAATTACTAACTGTATCCCGCGTTTTCACCGGCGTTCCCGGGATAAAAAGTAGCTTATGTCCTTCTCCACACCATAGGCTATCTGCATACCAAATTTCATGATTATCCGTTGAGCAGTTGAGGCGTGAAGGCGTACCAAACAAACAAACTCACTTTCGCATTTATAATATTAGTTAGGATTGATTAAATCCTGTCTAATCACCGTAATAATCAAATTAACGAATTTGTTTCATTGATCATTAGACAAAAAATAAGCTTTTAAATTCATAAACATATTTATGATTCATTTGTACATCTGTCATTCTGATTAGTTAGTACCAGTAGTAATTGGACTTATTTCACTGATTTTGATTAGTATCGATATATTGGAATACTAGATATTTTTTATAGCTACTTATATTAAATTATATAGCGGAATTCCGTAACGGCGTGTACTTATTCGGATCCTTAATTTCACGTTCATCACGACTTGTACATAATAAGTTATTGTGATGACAGAAACTGTGTAGTAAGGACGTGAGCGTGTCGTCTTTGCCGCTCTATAATAGTGAATAACATGAGATCATAAAAAATACTTTCTACTTTATGTAAAGTATCTTTGCACAATGATAGTTAAACACAGTTGATAATAACTAGTATTCGCAAATTTCACGCGGATTTTATAATAATTATTAGGAAATTGAAAATTTTAAATTATATGTAAAAATGGATGAGGCTTTCGCGCATATAGACGGGAGTGCCAGAAAGTGTAAGAAGGGGCTGGTCGCTCCTGATGGAGGATGGGGCTATCTCATCAGTGTTGGAGTGGGATTCACATTCGTAAGTAACAATTTTTTTTTTCTAAAAAAAAAACAATTTTTATCTTCACCCCTTTAAACCAGTGTTGGTTTGTCTGTAAATAACTCATTTGAATAGCAGTTCCTATTATTTTTTTCATTTAGTTACGGGACGTGCGTCTAGGAACTAGCGGGTTTTATGACATATTTATCAACAATCATAATAATAATGTGACTTATGAAATAATAGTGTGAGTTTCTATAGACAAGGAATATACTATCATGAGAAATATTTCAGGTCAATTACTACTATGGTTTATGAAAATTGTTCATGAACGTGTCTCTTATCTAGGCTTACATTGCATTGCAGACATTGGTAGTAGATATTTCACAGACCCGAGATACAGCCCGTAGATGATTTTTATGACATTTCAAAAGAGACTAACAGTATATTTATATTATCTACTTAGGCTTGGGTGATGATAACAACCTTGTAACGTATATACCTAAAGATACCATCGTATTTATATCCTTAATTTATACAAATAGTAACTAAACTCGTAAAAAAAAAAAAAAACCGGCTTGTGCATAGTAATTTTTTATAAATCGGCGTTTCGTCCGGGCCATTAGGTACTAGGTATTTTAGAAATCAAATACATGCTTGTTATTCTCTGAATATAAAACACACTATCTTTCACCCGTGGTTTCACCTGCGTTCCCTGGAAAAACGTGGATCATGAAGCTATTTATTAGTGAAAGATTTTGTCGAATCCAATTGTTAGGTTAAAATATTAGCGCGTTTAAACAATCAAACAAAAAACTCTTCAGCTTTATTATATTAGTATAGATTAATATAATAAAGCTGAATTAGTTCCTATAGATTTTTACGCTATGCCAAAAATTTGTTTCAACATGATGTTTGGTCCCAATAAAAAAAAAACATTGTTGTACATATTTCCCATATTTAACTTGTACTAGTAATCACCCAGTGGCCGAAATTCTACCGTAATTCGATAAATTATTTTAAAGATTGAATGAATAAATCAAGTTTTACCTTCGGCACTGCTTCCTAAACTTTAACTATGTCATATCCACGGAACAAAAAAATCTGTTCCGATGGTCATATCACACACTCCTCCGTGCGCGCAAAAGGTGTATACCTACATAGTTTTCACTTGACGTAGTGGGCCGGGTGGTCGAAATCCACCGTATTTTTTTAAGTTTGAATAGATAAATAAATTGAACTATCCCAAATCTCACAATCCTCAGTGCGCGCCGCGCAATATACTAAAAAAAGGGTCCAACGATTTATCTTCACGTATTAATATATAGACTAATGTCTGAGCACTGAAATCCCAAACTGCGAAATATCGATTTGGCAGTTCGATTGTATGAAATAGGTTACGAAAGTACTTAAGACGGACCCAAATCATAGGTAGCTGTTCAATATTTGGTCATAAGCTGGGGGCCTAAAAAGGAAGCTAAAGCAATATTGCGAATGGAATTCATTTTTCAGATTTTCAGCAAATCCTATGTAATTTTTATATTGTTTTGGTAAAATAAACAAATAAAATAAATAAACTCATAATTAAAAAAAAATATTAAAAGAAAAGAATAAAAAAATTCGGAATTGATGAATTGCGTTGTGGAAAAGACCATTCCTAACTCCTTTCCTTACAGCACTTATTTAACATGAGTAAAAGGAGTGTGAAATATCTAAGACTAACAGAGGTTTCATATAATGAAACATTATTGTCTAACAACACTATTGATGGTCAGCTTATTATGTGAACCAATAAACTATTATTGGCTATTTGTCTGTTAATATATTTGTTAACGTTTCGCCAAGAAGTGCTTTAATTATGAAAATTTTTGCCAACGGTAGTAGGGTCTAATCTGAATAAATTATATATTTATTAGTTTAGACACACAATAGTGTATCTAGCTAAGTCCAGGAAAAAAAGGGGCGGGCGTGGGTGACTTGACTACACGACACATTTCGATAACTCAAAATCTATTGGACCTGATTTGCTATTTTGCGTGGCTTGCCTAGAATCCTAAATTAACTATATAAATGAAACTCTAATATTTTTTTATTGAATTGCTTCGAAGATTTTTTGTTCGGAGACTGTTTTATGTTCCGTATGAGCCTGGCATAGATACAAATATGATAAAAAATAAACAAAATGGTGGCCGAAAAGTATGCCAAAATCTACGAACGCCTTTGCGATATCCCCCCATCACCGAAACTATAAAATATGTGAAAAAGGAGCGGTATTTCAGTGGTGCACATCCTTTGTATCGGACTTGACCCCCTTTACATATTAATCTGTGGTGGGATTAAAAATATACTGTATTACTGCTACTACAACTTAGGTACTAAGTAGTTTGATTATATTTTGAATTAATTTCCAATTTTTTTTCAATATGTAAGAAGACAACTTTTATTGATTAATTCTTGCGTTAACCTCGACATTTTTAAAATGAAATAAGGTATACCTATTTAGAAAAAAGAATGTGCAATTCATAATTCATTTATACAGACAGGTTAACAAGCAGGAGGCCACTAATTAAATTCACGTCTTTTGCTTAAAATATAAAATTATTTATTAATTTAATTCAACTAATTTATTAGAAAATATTTATATAAATGAGATGCAAGAATATTTATTCATTCTATACATATACATTTGCTAATTATGGCGCAGGAATATTTAAAACGTAAAAATATCACAATAATCTATTGTATACGTTTAAACAAGTTACAACAGACTAAAAAACTAAGAAGCCAATAAAATCAAATCAAAATCAAAAAGTCATTTATTCAGTTTAGGCCCTAGTAAGGCACTTATGAACGTTACATTGGTACATACAGTTGAATTTACCACCGGTTCGGAATACACTTAACCTGAGAAGACTCCGGCAAGAAACTAAAATGATGCAATGTCAATATTTGCGATTTTTATGTAGGTATAGATAAGATATACACGTATTTAATATATTGTTGATGAGCACTTACCGCAATGTCGATCGTGCTTTTTGAAGATGCCTCGAATAGTTCCTTCAGCAATCATTAATATTTTCTTAATAATGTGTTTTTTTTTATTGTATCTTTATTTATTCTGATATTTCTGATCCATATAAATTTTTATTGTTTTTCATCATCTATACATTTTACAGAAGTCAATCGCAATGAGACACTCATCTCGCTGAACAAAGTGGGTTTTTATTAAATTAAAAAAAGAAAATGTTTCCCACATTCATCATCAGCCTATAATATCCGAATGCTGAGCATAGGGGGGCTAAAAATGAAGCCCGAACAATATTGCTAATGCAATTCATTTTCGGAATTTACGGCACATCTTATGCAATTCATCAGTTCCGAATATTTTTATGAATTAAATTGTACCTATATAATGAGTATGTTGTGTACGTACGTAGGATCTGCTGAGAATTCGAAAACTCAATTGCATTAGGAATATTGCTTTGAATTAGCTCTCAAGTTTTGAACTAGTTATATCTATGAGTCGAATTGGGTTTGATAATTCATCAAATATTTACGGGGTCATGCAAAATAATATACCTACTATTGTGCAATAGTTTAGTTTTAGATGTGAACAGTGCAACAGAATGAACTTCTGCTGAATTGTGTAAATCTACTTTATTTGACATGACTTGTCATTTTTGGAACATTGCTACCTCATTAATATGTTTTGATGACTCTTTCAGCAGGAAGTTGAGAATTGCTTCCTTCTTTCGATTATTTTATTTTTATCGGTAGAAATTATGAACATCACAAATAATGGTGATACTATGAGATAGCATCTATTGGAGTTTCATAAACCGGCCAAGGGCGAATTGAATTAGCGCAATAAGACAACAACTCTGATAGAGAGACGGACGGCTTTGTAATACCCCATTGGCAGCCTTTGGGTTTGGACGGATCCCTAAAAATCAAATAAATATAAATATCCTGGAACATTTCTCATCCGATCCCAAACTAAGTAGAGCTTGTACTATGGACACCAGAAAACTGATATACTACATACTACTTTTTGTTTGTAAATACATACACCCAGACTCAGAATACACAGATGTCAATGTCTGTAAAGTAGCATGTGTTCGTGCACACAAATGCATGTCCTGGGTGGGAATCGAACCCACGACCTAAGGCGCGATCGCCAACAGGCCATAAAATGCTACGTAGGCCTTCTCAGTAAAATAATCTGCTATCGCTGTGAGATAATTAATTCGAAAGTCCATACCAATCTGTCGCGTACCGCTAATTAACCAAAGCGGTGCAATCGCCTATAGAATATATCGAAACAGGCCTTTGGATTGTTACGTAAATGAGGACTTATAATTTTGTTGCTACCATGGCCTACCATTTTTCTCTCAAAGCGGCTTCTGATTGACGTCACCTTTACATTACATATCAACGTTTGCCCATCGTTTGCCTACTTTGCGTAGGCATGTATCTAGACATGATTGGCACTAGGTAACGAACTATTGCATAACCGAAAGAAAGACCGTTTTATCTTTACAAATTAATCTTCTAATGTAAAAAGCAATATAATAATATTGTTTGTGGTTAATTTCTTTTTTTTAAATGATGCGGTTTTTTATAGTTTGGAAATGTAGTAGATACTCTAATAATATTAAAGAGTCTGTTGATCATCAATATTTTTGAGATATACCAGTTACATACTAAATGAACCATCAGTGACCGAAAATGATAACTCAAAATGTAACGCACATATTGAAACCAGAATTGTTTCGAACTGTGCGGTCTCAAAGGAGCTTCCTTCCGCGGACGCTCAGATTGTGGAATGAGCTCCCTGCCGTGGTTTTCCCAATGGAGTACAGCATGGGGTTCTTCAAAAAGGGTGTGAAGAGATTTCTGCAGGGTCGGCAACGCGCGAGTAACACCCCTGGTGTTGCAAGCGTCCATAGGCTGCGGTAGCCGCTTACCATCAGGCGGGCCGTATGCTTGTTTGCTACCAAAGTAGTATAAAAAAAAAATGTGTATTGCGTATGGTAACCGCTAAGCCATGAGGCAGGACGTATGCTTGTTTACTGCCTTGGTAGTATAAAAAATGCCAGCACAGGGCCGCATGAATTACTGGCGATCTTATACTCACTCCAGGAAAACATCAACCACATTTTTATGGCTGCGTTCTTCTGTAACGTGGTTGAACAGCTATGACTTTCTTTACAATTTATGTGCTACTACATGAATACCTACGTACGGTACCTCGAGTGTAAAGAATTGACGTTAATAAACGCTTACTAATGCGTTTGCGTTAACTACAAATTTGTATGGGAGAAATTAGTACTATGAGTATTCCGCTAGAGGCGCTGTGCCAATTCCTATAGAGAAGTGTCGTAAACGCAAAGGCATTAGTAAGCGTTTACTAACGTCAATTCTTTACACTCAGGGTACAGTAGTACCCAACTGATATGGCGCGTCGTCAATCTTCGTTCGCACAGAAAATAAAGTATGGCCCCGAAGATTAATGAAAGAATGCTTAAAACTTACAATCAACCTTAGATAACTACTATAAGGTTCATAATACACTGCAGTTGTTAGTTCCATCTCACTCGCAAGTCCCGCCCCTCCGCACGGCGCGCGCTAACATGGCGGCAGCTGTCGACTAATAGCGTTTCCCGTGCTTTGAAAATGTATCTTCTGTAAGTTCGTAAGCCATATTAATTGGGTACTACTGTACTTAGTTACATACATTAGAACCGTAACATACCGTTACGCGTTATAATCTACTAGTATATTAAATCATATGTAGTAAAAAATAAAGATCAATAACCAGAGCGGTTGGTGATGTCAATGACATATTGACATGATAGTTTTTGGGGTTCGGTGCTTTAAAAGGCAAAAACAGAACCCTTATAAGATCCATCCTGTGTCCGTCCGCCATGTCAGTGGTTTCAATGAGATCTATAATAATTTATTAATTTTATTTTAAATCTTTCTGTGCGAGCCTGACTCGCTCTTGGCTGGTATTTTAATTAGGCTATTCGAGTTTCGTGTGAAATTACCATAGTTTTTGCCTTTGCAGTCTGATAGGCCGCCTACAGGTTTTGGTGAGGCAAGCCTACTGAAATGGTGTACTTGCATATTAGAAGACTGTTATTATTGGTCTAATGTTCATAGAAATTGAGGCAGAAAAATTGAGTTATCTATGTGGCTCATAGTACAGTACAGTCACCATCAGATATATCGCAAAATACAAAATGTTCAAATATATATAAGCAGTAGGTATTCATTTTCAAAAAAACTACACAGTTCATGTTACCATATCTGAACATATATTTTGTCATAAATATCTGCCCCCCTAAAAAGGAAGCTAAAGCAATATTGCTAACGCAATTCATTTTTTCGAATTCTCGGCAGATCCTACGTAATTTCAATATTTTTTGGTATACTAGTCACTCATTATACATAATTCAATTCAATAAAAGATTCGGAATTGATGAATTGCATAAGATCTGCCGTAAATTCGAAAAAATGAATTGCGTTAGCAATATTGCTTTAGCTTCCTTTTTAGGGGGGCTGAGCAGCTGGTTTTCAAAACTAAAATATCTCGACGTCTATAAACGCAAATGTATCTAAGCAGCCACGAACATTGAGCAATTGAGGAAAATAGACCTTATTCTTTTGGTATATATTTTAATATTCTTTTCAACACATTTGCTCGTAACGTGACATTTTATTGCACCGTTTTTAGTATCATAATCCAGCTTACTTAATTACGCACTAGCGCTTTTTACTTTACATTACCGCACATCAATCTAAGCTTGTTTTGAAAAGAGTCATTGCTGAGTTTATTGCCGGCTCTTCTCAACAAATGCAACCTTCCGAACCGGTATTAGAGTATTAGAGTCAGACTTTTCATAAGTGCCTACGAAGGTCCATTTGAATCATGATTTCCTCGATGATTTGAATAAATTATTTAGAATTTTGTTCAATCATGCCGTAATGGCTGAATAGATTTTTATGCACTGAAATAAAACGGGATAATATTATCTCAGTCAATTTATAATCACTCGGGATCGCCAGTAAAACTAAGTAGTTACCAAGTAGCAATTTTTACGTATATACCTAATAAACATTTAAAAAATGTGTGATTGTGGAAAAAAAAATATTTCGTTCTAAACTATCAATCATTATTGTGTGTCGTACCTCAAGAGTGTGCTATTAACACTTTTTGAGTGAAGATTTTTTATTGCATATCTGAAATTTAGTTTTTTTTATTACTGTGTATAGGTCTGTGTTTGACCGCAATCTCACCATGGGAAGCGATGATGTGGCCGAAGATGGTAGCACACAAAGTCTAGAAGGAACTGATTCTCAAGTGCAGCTTTCGAAACACACCGATAGTTGTTTAGCGACAGATTTTCAACTTGAGGGTGGTAGCCAGCCAGGTGGGTACAACAAAATATACCCTGCGACCGTGCTATGGTTTCTTCACGATGTTTTCCTTCACCAAAGGCTCAAGCTAGTTGTAGGATTCAAATCCGGGACCTTCGTCTCGGCATCCGACGACACTATCACTGAGCTATCATCGCATTATTTGAATTGAACTTTGTGAAGAAAAATAGAACAAAATAGAAAAATATTTTTATTTCGGTAACTGATGATGATCTACAATAATAATATAGTTCATTGGGGTCTCCTTTTAAGTATAATAAATACCTGTGCTAGGAGGCCCCGTTCTTCCATATCTAGTACAATTTAATATAGTAGTATAATAGTATAGTAGTGCGGTGTAGGGGTGTATGTGTGCGTGTGTGTGGGGGGGGGAGGTGTGTGTGTGCATTGCTAACCTGTAGCCCTACGTTAATAAACTTGGGATCAGTTGCCCAACAGCCAGGGGGCCATCAGGTAGCTACTACTCATGTGTTTCTCTCTTTGTTTATGTAAAAATAAAGAAGTTGTTTTTTTATCGTTCGAATTATGAAATGTTGTCAACTATTTGATAAGCGTTTTAGGTGAGATATTAGCTGCTATGACATAAATGAGTTTATCTACACCTATGCTATAAATCCTCTATTAAAGTTCCTGAAACAGTAGCTTATTGCCAACATTAAAACATCCAGTGTCATAGTAACCATTATTTTATCCAAAACAGTGTTATAATGTTGTACTGAATTTCATTATGCAACTCCTTTTTTGTATTGTCTGTCCATTCCTTACTCATCAAACAGCCACATTCTCCGTGGTATCCTTATGAATTTTAAAAAAGAACATTTTCATGCAATCGCGTTTCACTATCACAGTGCCGTAATAAAAAAAAAACTTAGAGGTTATTCGAATTCACGTCGTATCCCGCCATTTTGGTTCGAAATTAGAATTGTAGAAATGTATTACTTTGTTGTTTACAAAAATGATCATGAGTGTAGATAAAGTCTTGTATGCAACTGTACATAATTAGTTATTAAAACCCTCATGTGTTCAGATTAATAAACGTTCATCTAGCCGTTTAGGCTGCAGAGCGTGCCGACCCGACTGCGTAAAACAAAAATTAACTGAAAAGAGAAAAACAAGCTCTTTAATCTATAGAATTTTGAATATAACTTGAATGCTATAAGGTAATGGTCGGGCATTAAAATGGTAGCTTGTACTTAGTAGATATTTTTTTGAAAATGAATACTGCTCAGATTCCTATGTTTTGAACATCTTGTATGTTGCGATATAGGTATCTGATGGCGACTGTACCTGAAACTATCAAATAATGTCTTTACGTGACATACAAACATAGTCAGATTGTCCAAAAAATATACAGGTTGTTGTTTTGGTCAGCGACGAGCGACTCAGGGTCGATAATACAAATGATACTGGTGCTAAAAAAAATATAAAAAAAATACTTTATTTTTTTTTAATAATAAAAACAAAAAAAATAAAATTTTGAAAATCATGTAATAAGCTAAAGTGTAGACATAATACTCAACGGGAGTACGAGGGAGTAAAGGGGTGGGGCGATGGCGGCTTGCACCTAGCTCTAGTCAGTGCACGTGCCGAGTAACCATACTTTGCGGTAATTTTATTTCAAATTGAATAAGGTATTTCTCAACATATTTACAGTATTTAATGGAATTAAGTCCATTTTTGGGGAATATATATTTTGTACTACCGCTCCTGGGTCGCTTGTCGCCGACCAAAACAACACCCTGTATAAAAAATGTAACCTTGCTGAGTTTCTTGCCGGATTCTTCTCAGTTGAAGGCCGAGTTCCGAACCGGTGGTAACTTCAGTAAATTTGACCTTCATAAGTGCCCTTCTGGGGCCTAAATTGAATAAATGGCTTTGACTTTGACTTTGACTTTGACACACAGATTATAGTTTTACTTTTGATTCTTGATTTTGTTTTAAAAAAAATATCTTTTTTATATCTAAAGGCTTTTCTATATCAGGTAGAGTTTCCATAGTAGGTAGTATAACTTTAAGTCTGAAAGTCCAGGATAATCATTTGAATTTTTTTTTAATAAAGTTTTTCATTCACAGATGCTGGGTTTTGGTTCCTCGAACGCCTTTGGTATCCTGTTTCACGACTTTTTCATCGAACAAGGAAGTGCCAGTGGTGTACCTTTAGTAACAGGAGTGTATAATGGAGCCCTGTCTATTGCAGGTACATTATTTAATACTAGCTGTTCGTGCCCGGCGTCGCCCGCGTGAAATTTCGATTACATTATTGGCGTTTTCCTAGGGATCACTATTTTTTATTTTTTAAATAATATATAGCCTATGTTACTCAGTTATAATTTAGCTTTCTCCTGGTGAAAGAATTTTCATATTTGGCCAGTAGTTATAGAGTTTATTCAATACAAATAAAAATACAAAAATTAATTTATTTAAAGAAACAAAACCCGACTGCGTAAAACAAAAATGTTATATTCAAAATTCTATAAATTAAAGAGCTTGTTTTTCTCTTTTCAGTTAATTTTTGTTTCACGCAGTCGGGTTTTTTTACAATCTAATGGGTCTAGTAGATTTGAAGCAAATCGGTTGTGGCAAACAGAGAGACTGACACACGAGTTCTATAAGGATTCCTTTTGAGGTACAGAGCCCTAAAAATCTTGATAAATAAATGCTAAATTGTTGCCGTATGTAGGTATGTGTTCGTTTATTTTTAGTCATACCATCTTTCAATTTATTTAAATCAAATCGTTTCATTCTACCAATCGATTTAATAGAAGACCTACCGCACGACAACATTATTTGATCGCGCATAGTAGTCGTTTTTGCTTTGACGCAACCGACATTAATTTCACCTAACACTAATAAATCGATCAGTGAGGCTCAAGTTACTGTCCTTAATTATGAAGAATGAACATTGGATCTAAAGTTGATTGGGTAAAGAGGCCGGTGTTTGTGTATTGAACATATTATACGAGCACCTACAGACCTACATGTCATTTGATCAATTTGAAGTACAAACAATTATTGTTTCCGTAGCTAAAAAAATGCATTTCTGTGTACTACATAAAATGAAGGCGAGTTGCCGTGAACTGATTATATGTGACTTCTTGATGATAGGCAATAACGTGATAGGTACCTAATAAATCGTACTTGTACATCTCTACATGTGACTTGGCATTCACCTCATTGTGATACAATGCAATTAATAGCCAATTGATTACTTTATTTAACATATGTGTTCGGCAAACCGATCCCCTGGGAAAGCCAAATATCTAGGAGTAACTCTCGACGATCAATTGATCTTTGGTCCCCACACCAAATAGGCACGTGCCTTTTTCACTACCTTTTAAATCGCAGGTCTAAACTCGCCTTAAAAAGCAAGAAATGTATCACCTTACGCCCATGTGACGGTAGAGCCACATTTTTTGACTAAGGTGTAGAGTTTGTGAAGTTAGGGCTTGTAGAGTTAGGGCGTGTAGAGTTATAAGGTTGGCTCTATATGAAATTTGATAACTTTTTGACAGTGCGAGCCATATAGTGTCGTCATGGCAACATTTTACATGAAAATGTTTTTGGTAGGATACTTTTTAGGCAATACGAAATATTGAATGATTGAAAAATGTTTCAATTTCGTAAACCCACTTTAACAGTTAATTGTTTTTTGTCCAAATTGCCCTATTGTGTTTTTTCCTTTTTTAACACATTAAATTATTATTTTTTGTTTTAATTTGGTGTTTTTTTACAGGAACCTAATTATCATTATGACGTCTACCTTTTTTTATGCTATCAGAGTCATACAAATTATTTACTTAAAGCCGAGGTGATGAAAACCCGCCCGTAGCTATTCAATCGTTTACAGTAAATAGAATATTAACATTTTACAGGTTTCCTTAGCGGTATTGCCTTGAAGAAATATTCATTTCGGCAAGTTGGCTTAGTTGGCGCCGGATTATTCGTACTTGGAGATATTTTGACAATATTCGTACAGAAGACGTATCAACTCGTATTTTCATTTGGAGTAATTAGAGGTAAGTTAAAGATGTGCCAATTATTATCTTGAAATTTTGATCATTCATACGATTGACCAAATGAATGTTGATGACAAAGAAGGATGAGCAGATTGTATGTCAAATTATGTCATTTCATTTTTATAAACCTTGGTCGTTTCCATGTCGTTTCCTGATTTTATGATTGATAATAAAAAAAATACATGAAACAATCATGTTTGTTTGTTTTAAACGTCATGAAGTATTACTACATTTTCTCTATGATTTTCATACAGTGTATTATAATTTTTTTAAGAGGTTTACTATTTGAAGTAAGATTTTATATGAGCACCAATGCTTTGAGCACATATGGTATTTGTTCCCATTTGAGCACCCAGCTAGAATATTGATCGGTGCTCAAAAGGCTTTCCTCGCGATTTCATCCGTTGAAACATTGATTATTTATTGTTAGATTGATCGGATATTGATCAATCTAGTGGTATATTCATAAATTTATTAAATTCTATTTTATCTGATTGATTTACTTATTTGAAATTTATATGAGAATTACCTTTCACGTGCATACTAAAAGTAATTTCTGCACACTAATCAACAAAACATAATTTAAAACAGTACAATATTGTCACACAAACGACACAAACGTATTCAATAACAACTCAACTGACATTGTGCGCGGGAAAAGAATTTAGCCACCAAAAATTGGGGGTCCATTTTTTTCACCGCGTTTAGTGCTTAGATACATTTAAATAATCTATACATTTACATAATCAACGGTCAGAAATATCAATGTAGAGAAATCATTCATTCAATTCGCTCAATGTTGCCATTTTATTACGATTTGTAAATGAGAACATACTTTTTGACGTCTTTAGCTAATGAACCTTTAATTATGCCTAAAGTGGTTTTGTGCAACATCTTTAAACTGACGGATTCATTAGCGTTAATGTATCATTAAGTAATGAAGTTTTAATGGTGATCTTTGTGCAACCGACTGTCGGCTTTAAATATTTCGCACTGAATCTCCTTTTAATAAGATTTTTTTGTGGCTTTTAAAGTCGTTGTTAGATAAAATTTTTAGTTTTATAATATTTGGTAGAAATAAAAGAAGAAAGGGGAAATAAAATATAGATTATCATTACTTTTTATATTATTATTTGTGTTATTATTCATAGAATGAAGCTCTACTGATAAAGAAGTAGAGTCAATAGTAAGAATCGTTTAAAGAACTGTTATACAAATCTCAAGTAAAACTTATCATTACAATTTCCAGGAGCAGGCTTCGGAGTAATGATACCAGTAAGCTTCACTGCATTCAATTGTTATTTCACCAAGAAAAGAACAGCTATGATGAGCGCAAACCAAACGATGAGCAGTATGGCGTCAATAACATTCCCATTACTGGTCACATTCTTGCTAGCCGAGTATGGCTTAAGATGGACCCTGGCTTTGATTATGGCAGTCGATCTACATCTTGTCTTTGCTATGATAGTCATGCATCCAGTAGAATGGCACATGATTAAGTCGCAGGAAGAAATAACAGTTTCTGGTAGGCTATTAATATTACTATTGTCTTGAAATTATGACTCTGTGTTATAAAACGAGAATCAAAACTTAAGTCAGGTCTTCAAATGGATGATCTTAGATGAACAATATTTTATCGAAGTTAAAAATAAACGTTATACCATCGGGATTGTGTCTAAATTAAATTGATGAAATCTCAATTCAAGGCTTGCATGTGTTTAGATTCACATCTAATCGTAAAATATTTATTAATCACACAAGCATCTTTTTTATTCAAAAAGTCATAATAGCCATCAGGCCCTTAAAATAATAAATTATTGTTATGGCTTTTTTATGAAACAAAATTCATATGTGATTGATATCGGCTCCCTATGTAATACATTTATTAATAAAGTGTATAACTTCTACACCTAAATTTTAATAGTGTGCCTTTTTCGCAATGTAGGTATACAGGTCGTTGTTTTGGTCAGCGAGGAGCGACTCAGGGTCGATAATACAAATGATACTGGTGCTAAAAAAAATATAAATAAACATAATATTAATTGGAAAATCATGTAATAGACGTAAATACTCAACGGGAGTGCGAGGGAGTAAAGGGGTGGGGCCGGCGGCTTGCGCCTAGCTCTTGTCTGTGCACGTGCCTAGTGAGTGACCATACTTTGTGGTAATTTTATTTCAAATTGAATAAGGTATTTCTCAACGCATTTACAGTATTTAATGGAATTAAGTCCATTTTTGGAAAATGTATATTTTGTACTACCGCTCCAAGGTCGCCGACCAAAAAACATCCTGTATAGTTTATTATTTGTAGCTTAGCTTTCATGTTCTATCATCTTGTTAATTAACGATCAATTTCAGAATTACTAACTGATTGTGACGTTTTAAATGTAAAAAAAAAACATTTTGAAAATTACGATGAATCAATAGTGAAAATGTTACCAGGTGACGAAAATGAAGTCGAAATTAAAGATACAAAAACAAAGAAACACGAATCGTTTCAGAAGAATTTAATGTGAGTTTACTTTTAGTACATATTTAACACTAGCGACCCGCCCCGGCTTTAAGTTTTATTTTTAAGTTAAAAATAAACGATATACCATCGGGATTTTGTCTAAATTAAATTCGCCGGCTTTAAGGTTTAAGGCTTCGCACGGGTGCAATGTCGTAATGAGGTGTCGATTGATTTTCGCGCCGTACCTTACCCTGCCCTGCCCTGCCCTGCCCTGCCCTGCCCTGCTCTACCCTACCCTGCCCTGCCCTGCTTTGCCCTGCCCTGCCCTACCCAAACCTAACCTAACCTAACCTACCCTGCCCTACCCTACCCTACCCTACCCTACCATAACTATAATAGGACATATACTGTCCCGACACTTTTTGTAAATAATGATGTGTTCTACAAAGTCGTACTACATTATTTTATTCTATCATCAATATTTTTCGCAGCGCACGCGATGAAATGAATATTTTAGGTATTTTTTTTACACCTTGGGTTACATTATTGGAGTTTTAGTAAAGATCCCTAAATTTTTGAAAATAGTATATAGCCTATGTCACCCGGGGATAGTGTAGCTTCCCAACAGTGAAAGAATTTTTCAAATCGGTTCAGTAGCTTCGGAGCCTATTCAATGCAAACAAACAAACAAACAAACAATCAAATCTTTCCTCTTTATATATTAGTTTAGATTTTTTTTTACACCTTGGGTTTCATTATTGGAGTTTTAGTAAGGATCCCTAATTTTTTTGAAAATAGTATATAGCCTATGTCACCCGGGGATAGTGTAGCTTCCCAACAGTGAAAGAATTTTTCAAATCGGTTCAGTAGCTTCGGAGCCTATTCAATGCAAACAAACGTGTGAGTTCAGTCCTACAGTACGGCTTAATGATATGGGGAAATGCAGTTGAAATAGACAGAGCTTTTAAGGTACAAAAGAAATGTGTCCGGGCTATCTATGGTGCGAATTTAAACGAGCCCTGTAAACCATTGTTCAAAAAGTCAAATATACTCCCGCTCCCATGCATGTATATCAAACAAATAAGTGTGTTTGTAAAAGAACACAGATAACTATTTTTATGGAGAAAAGATAATCCAAACAGACAAATCAGAAGCAATGCGGTACATAAATTAGTGATACCTAAATGCAGACTGCATCTAGTTAAGAGAAACTGTTTTCACATGGCCATCACTATTTATAATCAACTACCTGATTCGCTAAAAGAACTATCCCTCGTGCCTTTTAAAGGGGGGCTGCATCGATGGTTATTACATCATTGTTTTTATTCAGTGAGGGAGTTTTTTAAATATGTCTTAGATGATTAGTATTATTCGTAGTTTGTTTAATGTGTGTATATTGATATTGGATAATTATTTAATTGACATTATAGTTGTTTATTATTATAGATTAGGTATATTCTGAATAATTTAATTTTGTATCGTAAATTCTGTGTAATTGACATTGTATTAATATTCATACGCTATCACTGGCAGTTTTATAAGGCACCTGTAACTAATTTAACATCTCATTATTACACCTAAAATTATTGAATAAATGATTTGATTTGATTTGATTTAAACAAAAAACAAACAATCAAATCTTTCCTCTTTATATATTAGTTTAGATATCTTATTATTATTTAATTTAACATAATTTATCTTTTGGGAAGAAACAAACCCCCTTACTCATAAAACCTAATATACTGTTTAAAAGGTCACGTAAATAACGTCACTCTATTGTCATTGTTAAATAATGTGACATTATTTACGTGACGCGCTTTATGAGTAAGGGGTAAAATGTTAAGTAGTTGATGATCAAGGGAGTTAGTTAACACTGGTAGATATAGATTTTTTAAATACATTTTCAAATACAAGAGCTTTTTACTACTAAAGTTGTTCGACACAATTATTTCAATATAATTATAATATAGTAAATTTCATCATAATCTGCCTGCCCTGGTCTCAATTATTTCGCAAAATGCATCTGCCTTGATATGACGGATTGAAGGATCAATCCTTTAAATCCGTCATATCAATTATTATAAAAAAAAAAACAGTAATTACTCCATTCTTACTCATAAAATTTTTCACACAATCCATTCATCTCTTATTTTGGTAATATATTCTACTAATATTATAAATGCGAAAGTTTGTGAGATGTATGTTTGTTACTCTTTCAAGCAAAAACTACTGAACGGATTTGGATGAAAGAATCATGGCGAGATCAATACATTGATTTGTACAAACAATAAAACATTTTAGAGAGTATTGAATCACTTCCAATGTTGAGATTACATTACCAGCCACAAATTAATATATTTTATAAACTCCGCAAATCATAACAACAACAATGGTTTTGGTCGCGATTCACCGGCATGGCATAGAATGTCGCATTTTATCCCGGGGATCTAAAAATATTTTAAATGCCTAAAGTTATTCCTTAGGCACCAAGGATCAATAATAACGTAATTTCAACGTCTCTAAAAATCTTTATTTTGCAAATTTCGCCATGATTCTTTGTACAGATAGAATATGTTCTGGATAAAAAAATAGGATACTTTTTATCCCTTCATAATAAATTAATTTACGTTTCAGAAAAATAATTTACGATAATGTTGAGCTGGACTTACTAAAGGATCCAAAATTCGTGAGCACTTTAGTTGGACTTGGGTTTGCCTTTGTCTCAGATGTGACATATTTAGCCATGGAACCGTTGTTACTTTTCTCTTATGGATTTAACAAGGTAAGATTTAACAAAGTAAGATGTTTATCGGCGATATTAAGACCAATTTAGTAAATATGTATTTTTTACTTTATGGTTGTGCCTATGGCTTAGACATGCTTCTTCTCTTGTCTTGTTTTTCTGATCAGTCTATAAATGGAGTCAACCTTTGTTCGTAGATGCAAGTGGCAACTTGTGTGATGGTTGGTGCAATAGCGGATCTTCTAGCAAGATTCGCCTTAGCTATATTCACTTATTTCTACGTTGTGGACAGTCGTTTCATCTTCTTCATCGGTACCTGTGTCACCGTGGTTCTTCGTATTGGTAAGTCAATCTGAACCTGATTTTCTTGAATGTTTAATTTTCTTTAAATGTTTGATTTGATTACCATAAATAATTTTGTCTTAATTTACGCAAAATTTTTATGTTTGACCTTTCATTTTTATAACAAATTCATAATTGACCTAATTTATCGAGGCTTATAATATTTTGTGACCAACGATTTAGAAGGATTCAAATATTTTTTCAGCTCTCGTAAGTTCTGGAGATCTCTGGTTTGTTTTCGCGGTGACAGCCATCTCAGGACTAGTTAGATGTTCTGTCCAGGTATTATTCCCATTGGTCCTGGCTACAGCTGCCCCTGATAGATTTCCAGCAGCATTGGCACTGCATATATTACTATCAGGAGTACTTATGCTGATAGCAGATCCTTTAATAGGTAAGTTATCATGTGTTTATGGAAAATGGGCTTACTTTTGGTCGACTGACTGGGCCTATTTATTCTGCCCTTGAACATATCTAGGTAATAAGGTTTTAGGACCCCGGAAAAGAGTTTCACTCCTTTGCTGTTTGCATAAGGAATGAAGCAATCCGTTTTCGTATAAGCTGTATGTTGCCTACATGTAGTAAATTCTCTCAGGGTCTATTGGTTTTACAGACAAATGAGGATGAACATTTTATGTATTTAAGCACGCCCTACATAAAATTTAAATGAAAAGAAGTCCTAGAACGCCTTTTTGTAATAAGTGAATGGAATAAGTTTTGTGCAGATAAAGGAGCAGGAAGATTTTAGTATGGAGCCTGGCATTACTATCGTTCCGCAATTTTGATTTTATTTCAAAATGGCGTCCACGGATGACAGGAATGCAGGCTCGCCGTTTTATCTTACTCCTTTGGCTAGTTTAGGATTAAATTTACTATAGTATTTATTTTGTCTCTTTCAGGTGTCCTGTACGAAGCAACAGGTAGTTACATCTACTGCTTCCTGGCAATGAGTATGTGTTGTTTGGTTTGTGTCGTGCTCTGGACTACTGAATATTTTGTTTACCGCAAAAGTAGATCTTGAATACCATATGTGAGATTCCACGAAATAACAATACCTAATAGATGATAACGTGTTTAATTAATGTTGTAGCATTTTCTGATTTATTGCATTTTTTTAATATGAAGTTTTATTGAAAACATGTCAGGTATGCTATGCTAAGTGCAGATTTATGTTAATAACGTTATAAAAATATTGTTTATTAGTATCAGCAACAAACATTTTATGTATTTATTTTAGTTTTAAATTAATTATATCAACAATGCATTTATCTTTTTCATCTTTCGTAATGAGATTTTATACCTTATTTAGTTAAATTAGCATTTATTAAAAACATTTAGTACGTAGCATGTGATATGTAATCGCGTGGGCGTTAATCGAACGTGTCGGATAAATTACGAGTGTCGAATTATTTGTTTCACAAAATTTTTGTATTTTCTGATAGTCGATTAAAAAGAAATAGGCGGTTGCGCGTATTAAAATTTAATGTGGTAGACTTAAGCTAGTTATTAAGTTGGTTTCAATAAAGTGTTATTATTGTTATTATATAATTCGTGCCAGGCTAATTTGCCACCATGCCATACTTTTCCGACGATTCCAAATGGCCGCCATACCACCGCAAAGGCGCGATTAACGCCCGCGCGATTGGGCCGCCGGTACCAGCGCTATATGACCATCATTTTCCTTTCGTCATTACGTAATTACGTAGCGATGTCGTCTAATTTAAATAGGTATAATCGGTCCGAGCTGTAGTTGTCTCTATCGCCCTCGGGCGGGATAGCTCGGGCACAGCGCGACAGCAATAGATATGTTTAAAACCTATTTATCAAATTTCTTGCACCTATCCCTTCCTCTTAACTGTGTGAGCTGCAGGTGAACGCGATAAGGAAGCCGAGAGTGTGATGATCAATGCACACACGTGTTATATGACGTTTTTCAACACACTTGCGAGGAAAAAATAATCAACCACATAATGAGAAAATTAACAAATATTGCGTGCAGGCACTATTTAGTAATCTGTCGTGCAGGTTTTTTTTTGACAGCGATGCGCTGTCAAACTGTTTTACCCGTTTAAATTAAGAATGCTTCGTCTAAACACATCAATTACATTGAGGTACAATCTTAGCATAATCGGTATTATACCTATCATAAATCTGTGAGGTAATGTAAAGTAAAAAGCACTAGTGCGTCATAAGCTGCATTATGATAAAGTTAAAAACGGTGCAATAAATGTCACTGTACGAGCAAGTGTGTTGAGTACAGTTATATGCCTTAACCATTCACGAGATGTATTAATTAAGTACCTACTTGGAAAGCTGAAAAATATATATTTTTTGCATTTCAATAGATGTTGGAAGAAATGAATTTGTGTATAATTTTATAGATATTATGTGCATTAATAAAATATATTTATACTTTTGGTTGTGGATTATATCTACATAAGTGGGCAGACAATTTAATCCAGGTAATCAATAATGATGTATTAGGTAGGTATTGAAATTAGAACTTGAACGCGATTTTTTGATACATCATAAAAATCCAGTATAATATAGCACCATTACCATCTATAATATTATTATTTATTTATTCTCAAGTTACATTTTTTTCGAGTATTCACCATTGGTCCCATAGTAAAAGTTGTTTAGCATGACTAACCCAACATAGGTTTCGAAAATATGCCATCTCGAAATCTCCACCCTGTATTGGTCAAAATCGCGTGATTTGCGCGTTTAAACGAACAAACAAAAAAACTCTTCCGCTTTATTATATTAGTATAGATAGACCTTCTGGATATACCTAACATACTATAATTAGAACTTATTTACACGGAATGTTATATCTATTGTAAGTTTCATGAACGACAAAATAGCTGATAGTTACTCTTAGTCGTCGGCGCGGTGGGACAACTGCCTAAAGCGGAAGAGTTTTGTTGTTTGTTTCCGGGCTAATCTCTGGAATTACCAGTCGGATTCGAAAAATTCCTTCACTAATATGAAGCTACATTATGCCCAAGTATTATAAGGCTACTTTTATCCCGGGAACGTGGGTGAAACCGCGGGGGACAGCTAGTTTAATAATATACAGGATATCTATATAAAAAACGTGTTAACTAATTGCATTGAACTTTCTGGCTGACATAACTATAATTTATATGGCTCATTAATATGCAAATTAACTTTGATATCTGTTTTTGCTGCATAAGGAGACTAATTTACGCTAACATACACGTGAGTTTAAAAAGTGCCACACGTGCCTCGCATCACCGACCATACACCACATGACCGATCGGAATTGATCAGAGAAGCCGAAGCAGTTACAGAAATATTGTTTACTTTCCTCAGAGTCGAAATGAAAAGCAGAGTGTTTAATTCGGGTGCCGTGCCGGAGTCTTCTCAGTTTAAGTGTATTCCGAACCGGTGGTAAATTCAACTGTATGCACCAATGTAACGTTCGTAAGTGCCTTACTAGGGCCTTAACTGAAAAATGACTTTTTGATTTTGATTTTGGTGAAAGTTAACAATTTAACACTCGAACTAATTGTATTGGCTGTCTCACTTCGAGGCACCCAATCTGTGCCTTTCTTCCCTTAATTAACAATCAAATCAAAACAATTATTTTACTTTTACAAACTAATATTTCCAAAATACAATATGGCATACATACAAATAGAGATCACGTAAGTACAAATCAGTCTCCAACAAAGCGAGGAATATCCGAGGATACCGAAGCAGTTGGCAACCCTAGGGCCCCCGGTCGCAGTGCAGGTATATGGTCGTAAAAGCCATCAACTAATTTATTTCAACTGGTTCACAAAACATGTAATCATTACGAACTGGCCTAAATCGGTTTGGAGTGTTAAGCTAAAGTGTTAAAATGATATAAAAAAGCTCATACAAATTCATGAGCATCATCCAAGTTTATTGACATACAATATTCAGAAATCAGAATAAATAGGTAAGTACACGCATCAAGTAATGATAAAAATAATCTGTTTTTTACCATTGACACGAATCATACAATCACAGCGATTTGGTAGTATTTTAGATGTACCGGTCCTGTTTGCGAGTGGTGATGCGAGATCGTCCTCCATGTCGCTCCGCCACGCTGCCTGTGATACGATAGCGTGTCCAGACTTCCAGAGGCGGCTTATGACGCTGGAACCAGCTTGCAATATTCCGACGACTCTCATCATCTCTTCTTGTGTCAAATGATGTCGTCGCTCCAAAATTGCAGACTTGGCCCCCAGATAACCTGTATTAGGCCTTGAGGATGCATGAATTGAATTTTGCTTTGAAAACATTATTGATTACATATAAGATATCTAGATAAATCAAAGTGCTGAACTGGATTCGATGACACGCTGTTGTTGGGACTAGCGCAAATGGTTCCGTACAGTAATATAAAACCAGCTTAATTTTGTGGCTCTATGACTTAAGTGTGTGCAATTTTCAAGAAAACAGAATAACAAACAGAAAGCACTTATAAAAACTGTGTACATCACTGGTATAGGTACGAAAAAATGCCTACAAACATCTCTCTTTTTATAGCATACCTATAGGTATAGAGGGTGATTTCAGATGGGTATAGTAGGCCGAAAGGGTATTGAAGTATACCTTATTTAGATAAAACAATATATAGGACAAGAGCCCCGGTTTTGGCCAGTACCCCGGACCCCGGTTGTGGCCACTTGCAATTTTGAAAATCAATAAAGAAGCCTGACTCGTTTATTGTCTATAGTAAATAAAATCTTTGATGATTATCGCTTTTGACGAGGGATTGTAGTGGCGCCATAAGTATGTAGGATTTTTTTGTGACACTGTAAAAGCAAAAAGCGAGTGAAGCGAGCGGTGCCGCGGCAGCGGCCGGCAAGCGCTAAATGATCATTCAGTTTAATCAGTTTTCATAAACCATAAAACTGATACTCAGTTTGATTTATTTAGTGTGCGTATTTAGTGTGCAATTCAGTAATTTTGGTTCTAGTTTTGATTTGTTGTGTTGGAATAGAGATAATTAATAGCTAAGACGTTAAATACATGCCAATTTTAAATTCGTCGCTATAGTCAGTCATAAAATTAATATTATAATTTATATGATAATTTCAAAGGTTGTCACACTACTAATTTCTGTCCTTATCTTAATTATATATACTTAATAAAAAATCATTACTATTAAAATATATATTTTTCAGTCGGCTTCCTGATTTTCTGGATTTGATGTGTCCGAGGAAAAATTTGAGTCGTTTATTGTGATATCTATAGGTACGGTATCTATAGCTACTTAGAAGAGAATAAAGAGAAAAGATTAAGAGTATGAGAGATATCTCAAGAAATTTGAAGAAAAACAAATAAAAATATGCAATGTGATTATGTACATAATTTACCCTTACTTTTTGAAGGCCAAGCCAATGTATCTGTAGTGCAATATCATGCACGATTAACGTACTACAAATTTTATTTTAATACATGTAAATCATTTCCATTGTTACAAAATTGTAGTATCATTGACTTAAAAATAATAATAAAAAAAAACCTTCATACCTATATAAAATTAGCAGTAAGTATAATAATTATTTTTCAATTATACATATACAACAGGAGCCAAACAAGACATAAAATAACGTTGACCCTTTTGATACAGTCCCAAACTTTGACGAGCTTAATCTTTTACAAAGAAAATTTTTCAATTGTTGTACAACGTGTTCAATATTTTTTGATTATCTAACAGACGGACTAATTAGAATTATATTTCCTTACAAATATCCCTATTATAAAATTTACATGCTATTTAACAAAAAATAATAAAATGAGTTTTAAGTACATATTTATTATTCAAAATGTCAGTAGGTTAAATTATTAGTACTTAATATTATATCAATCAATAAAATTGTCGATGTATAATCTAAATAAAATAGTTGTTAATTTATTTCCTGGTATTATCTTGCTAAGTTAAACAGCTCACCTTCCGGTTATCAAAAACGGTACCAAGGACCACCGGAAGGTCTCGCCGCCAAAACCGTTGCTCTGGGGGCCAACAACAAGCTCTATTATAACATTATTTGCCTTTTGTCCTGTTTTGTCTTCGGATGTTAAAGAAGGACAAAAGACAAGTAAGGTTATAATAATATTGTTTTAAGAGCTTGTGGTTGGCCCTCTGGTAGTATCTTATGTGAGTTGCTCATGAAATACTCCACTACTATTAGTCCTGAATGGCGCCAGAGACGTAAAAGTCACTCACCTTGCTCACCCAGAGAAGTGCTAGCGGATTCAATCCCTGCTAAGGATGTCAGAGAAGCCAACAATTTATCCAGAATAGTACCGTGGCTGTAAGATCGCTTACATCGCGATATACTTCCGTACTTCTAACCTTTCTAGCAGTGTTGACAGATAGATAATCTAACCGGCATCCTCCTACGTTGACCGGGAAAGTTCCGAAGATATGGCAAGCCACTATAAGGCTGACCAGATGGAGCAATCAGATACTACATAGTTGCGCACGCGAAAGGAGGATAAATTAGTAACATTATAACGATAATCGTGTCCTTTGTCGTTACAATACCATCTTATCTTCAAGGTCTATGGTCAAAATAACTTTACGTGGGACTTAATCTCCGAGAACATATACCTACAGAGTTATTCAAAGTAATGCCATATTCTACAAATTTGTTTGCTGAGTAGTACTCTAGGGCCCAGGTTTTAAATATTTCCGTCACTTTCAAACGTCATATAACAAAAAGAGTCGGGCTATCTTAAAACCTGGGTTTTACTACTATCTCATGTAATAAGATATCATAACCAACATGTCACCGCTCACTGAGGGTCATTATCATTGTGCGTCACTTGCTAATAATAACATAACATTTTCTCTTCCGCGATCTGTACGCCTAGTATCAAAAAAGTGGATTACTGTAATAGGTATACCCTTTCCATTACACGTTGTAATTGTTTGTTAATAAATGAAAAAAAAAACGTAGGCATTATTATTATTTTAATAACATCAAACAAACATTTATTAAACGGTTATGACTAATTTCATAAACATAATCTTGCAAAATCATTGTACATTTCTCAGGCACTCTAGCATATATACAAAAGGGATCAAGAGTTAGAACAATGAAATTGTCGTTTCGTTTGTATTTTTAGTATGCAGTCTTTATGGGAATTCGTTGTCTTGGTTCAATTTTGATCCGGAACCCATCAGTCCTCTTAAGAATAATATCACCTTGTAATGAAAATTGGTCCTCAGGTACTACTGATATCGTCTTGTAATTACGCAGGATAGTGGCTAGTAATATTTTGAGCTTCAGTAAAGCATATTTGCGACCTGGGTAAAGAAAATGGAATTATGGAAATGAGGTTGGAGAAATACATTAGACAAAAGAGATGCCGCATGTCTAATTGATAGTGCTCGAAACAAGGAGGTAAGATAGAGAGTCCAAAAACTTCGCTGGGGGTTAGATACAAACAATATCAAACGAATCAAGTCATTCTCTATAGATATGGAGTTTTTGGATACAAAAATGTTTTTTTTTTTGCTTTTGAGGTTAAGAGCCTCCTTATTTAATTATTGAAATGAAAATAGCCATAAAATTCGTATTATTTTTTTAAGCTACCTTTTTCATTACTTACCAACGCAGCTCCTTGGTCCAGCACTGAACGGTATGTAGCTATAATAATGTCTGTTCTGAGTGTTTTCCGGCAAGAAGTTATCAGGGTTGAACACTTCGGGATTCTTGTAATATTTAGGATTGCGATGGAGCTTGTATGTGCCTATTACTACAGTGCTGTTAGCGGGAAGAACGTAGTTATTCGTTGCTGAAAGATAATGAACTCATTATTTGCACTGTAGGCAAATTATAACTGCTTATTTATAATTTGTCTATTTAAAATTTAAATCAATGACAGAAAGAGCTTATCAGTTCCGTATCTATTAATTAATTTCAAGATAGGTGTCTATTGTCATCAAATAGTTATATTTACCTATTTTGACATCTTTGTTCAATTTTCTAGCGATAATGGGTACTGGTGGATACAATCTTAAAGTTTCAAGGATGACTCTCTCAAGGTACTTCATTCGTAATGTGTCGGCGAAAGTGACTTGACGGTCAGAGTCACCGAAAATCTCATGAAGCTCATTGTACACTTTAGCTTGGGCATCTTCGTAAATTCCCAGTAGGCAAAGAACGAAACTGGATCCGGCTGCAGTTGTGTCATGGCCCTAAATGAGAAATATTGATCAGAATTTCTAAATCTCTACCAAAATGATATAAAGATTAATTTAAGCACTTACTTCAAACATGATAGTGTCGACTTCCTCTTTGATTTCATGATCACTGATATTGCTAGTTCCATTCTGGGCTGATTCTATCATTAGGTCTAAGAATGCTAAACGTTTTTTCTGACCTGCCATGATTATTTCATTAATTATATATTTTACCTATATATTATTATAAAGATTATTTAGGTGAAGGTGATCTTTAATTGCTTACCAATGTCATTTTCGTCGTTGAAATCAAGATCATCTCGATATCCCTTAAAAACAGTATCGGAAAGTGTTTTATCATCGCTTGCTAAGACAGTGTCATTGTCACTGTCTACTGTTTTTGTTAGTTCTTCAAGTGTAGGCGGGATGAAACCTTTGGCTTTATTCTTGAAATATGTTTCCTTTTTACTTTTAATCACCTGCAAGATTAGCATTTAGTCATTAATAATTACTCTACCAAAAGTGTCTCACTGAAAACATTTGCATTAGTAACTCTGTTTGAGTTACCTTGTTAGTTAATCCATGAATTATATTTAGTAGCTTGATTTGCTTTTTAAAGAATGAAGTGAATTTGAAGATAGCATCGAAACGCAGCCAGAATTTGTAATGCCTTTGGTGAATAATGTCACACATCCTGTAAAATTTTAAAAGAGTAATATTTTGAATGATTTTTGGATTTAAATAATGTAAGGTAATAATAATAATTAAAGTAAATTTATGAAAGACTTACTTCATTACGGCCATAGCATAATCAAAACCTGATTCGTCTTGAGTTTTTTTCGTTATACCCATTGCCGTTTCTGAAACAATTAAGGTTACATGTACGACCTTTTAATACAACTTTATTACCTACTATAGTCACTACTGAAGCAAACAGTTTTATGAATATAATTAAAGCATGAAGCTTACATTAAAGTTATTTACAGTTACGGATACTACCACTGATTATGGTTCAGATTCAGTGACGTTAAATGTGTGGATGAAGTTCGTATCCTACACTGACCTTGAGCTTGCAGTGAAGAAAAACATCGTGTGAAACCCACAGGGTATTTTGTAGTGGCCACCTGCTTGGTTAAGTTGAAAATCTGAACCTCTTCCATTCTATGCTTTGTGTGATAACCGCTTTATCATCATAACTGGTGAGATTCTGTTCAAGTCAATCCAGAATAAAACAAAATATAACATACCTAATAGAATATCTACTGTAACACCACTCATATAGTCGTGGACGTCAAAAGTTTTTCCTATTTCAGATCGCATTTGTTCAACAACATTCTTGCTGTTCTGATTGAATACATCCACAAATGATTTCAATATGTTTATGTGGAATGTTGGTGCGATCATTTTCCTATGCGACCGCCATTTTTCACCTGTAATATAAGTTAGTTTAGAATTTTGTTTGTACTCTAAGATACTAATTTTGAATTGTTTTAAATAATGTTGTTTGTTACCTGAACTTATCAATAAGCCTTCGCCAAGCCAGGGTTTGAAAAATTTATACTCAGAAGACTTTTCAATATGGACCTGGCTGTTGAGGATCACCTCCGCGTCGTCAGCATCAGTCAGAAAGATGATCAGTTTCCAACCAAGCCAGATGCGGATAACATTTCCGAACTTTTCTGCGTATTCCAGGGCGAGTTTCACAAGCTCTATCAAAGTAAATTTATGTGATATTAATATTAAAATCAAGGATTAAGTAGCCAATAAAGATTTTACTAAATAACTTACCATTAGGTTTCTTCCTCATTACTATGAGCGCGTTGCCAAAAATAGGTATACCAGCCGGTCCTGGTATAGCTTCAGATAGTTTGTACATCTTCGAGTTTTGTTGCCTTCGGTGTAATATCCAAACCAAAGATGCAATCACCAGTAGCGGGTAAAATATTATCCCCGCACTGTGAGAGCCTTCTGGAGACTCCACCACCGTGCCACCCATTTTGCTGATATCATGCAAATAAAAAAAAAAAACGTCAATAATAAAACTACCCAAAATTACCGAATAGTATAATATTATATTAGTAAGATAGGATTATCGACGACATATTTTATATGAAAATTTAATTTCCTTACCTTTTTTTAATCCCTTATGGGCTAATGCTATCTGGCAGACTTGGTGGTAATGTGGGAACATATATCACTCGCAATCTGTTTTATATATCCGTAACTTTTATTTACATCGTAAAGTTCAAACTATGCAGTGACACTGTGATTAACTTATAATGCATGAATAGTTTTTATTGAATTGTATTAGCATTGATTTCTAGTAGTTTTATGCTTCAAATCAAATCAAATCAAATCATCATTTATTGCAATCATGTGTAGGTACAGAGGATGTTAAAAAATAATATTGAGTGGTCACACGAGCCATCATATATAGGCATGCAAAAATTTAAAAATACAACTTTCAATTTAATAACCATAACAATATTCTGGAATAATTCATTAATCTATAACATGTTGGATATAATAATAATATGTCAAACAATATGTCAAAAATAATATAACTAACAATATAATCTAAAATGGCTACTAACTATGTTTCTTGCAATGTGTAAAGTATTCAGTAATGGAATAAAAACTATGGAACAGGAGCCATTTTCGGATCTGAACGTTAAACTTAATTAATGGCAATGTTTTTAAGTGTTCTGGAAGACTATTAAAAATTTGAATACACATTGCGTAGCAGCTCCTTTGTAAAAATACTGTGGAGGCTTTGTGCGCCAAGACCAATCTGTTAGCATGTCTAGTGTTTCTAGGATAAACGTCCTTCGCCGTACTGAATAAATGCTTGTTACATTTCACAAATTTACACACTTCAGCAATGTAAATACAAGCTAATGGCATTATATTAAGTTTTTTGAATAGTGGCCTACATGAAAACCACGGTGGTATACCGCAGATTGCTCGGACACATTTTTTCTGGGTAATAAATGCTTTGTTTATGTCTACGCTATTACCGAATATTAGTAATCCATATTTCAAGAGAGAGGAGACATACCCGTGATACGCAGCTAGTACTGTTTCAGTAGCTGCAGTTCGTCTTAATCTGTTTAAGACATAAACGAATCTATTTATGCCAATATTTACTTTGTCAATATGCGGTTTCCAGTTCAGGGACTTGTCAACATTTAGTCCTAGGAATTTAACTTCATTTACTTCATTAATTATTTGATCTTTATAATGTACATTTAAATTTAGACTTTTCCCATTTTTAATACAAAAATTCATGTAACTAGTTTTACTTAAATTAATTTCTAAACAATTGTTATCCAACCAATCTATAATATTATTTACTGATTCATTTATGTCAAATTCATGTCTATGTATGTCATTTTTATTGGAACTTATTACTAAAGATATGTCATCAGCGAATAAAATACATGGATGTTTTGTCACCTTAGGAAGATCATTGATATATAAAATGAATAAAAGTGGCCCGAGTACACTTCCTTGTGGTACTCCCCTTACATTTTTTTGATAATCTGACTTATATGATTTAGATGTATTATTATTATCCAGACTTGTAATTTCAACACATTGCCGTCTCTCAGATAAGTAGCTCTCAATCCATTCCAATGCTGGGCCCCGAATGCCAGCTAATTCCAATTTACGCAACAGTATTTCGTGTACAACAAAATCGAAAGCCTTGGTCATATCGAAATATACAGTTGTTACTAATTGTTTGGAATCGAGCGAGTTAACAATTTTTGTGATTAAGTCAAACATTGCGGAGGTTGTGGACTTATTTTTTTGAAAGCCGTATTGTTCCTCGGCGAGTATCATGTTTTTTTGAAAAAAACTAGTTAACTAGTTGCTTGTGCCTAATATGTATAAAAATTAACATGTGGGTTTTCTTGGACTCTAGTGGTGTTGATTTAGATTTGATAGTTCCGTTTCATCACATCATGGAACACTTCTTCATACACAGCCATCTGATAAGGCCCAAACTAAGCAGAGTACTAAAGGGATTATCTTCAGTCACCGAGTAACTCTCCTCGAGTCTTTTTAAATCGATAAATAATTTTAAATAATAATTTCATTTTAAATTTAGTTATATAGGAGGATTCCTGTATCCTGCCATGCTTGACATATGGTAGCCAGACATGGTCCCTAACTAAAAGACAAGAACAATAGATTGAAACTTGCCAACATAGTATGGAGCGCAGTATGCTTGGTATCAAAAAGATTAATAAAATTACACTTGCAAGTATCAGAGGAAAAACCAAAGTTACAGATGCTAAGCATAGGATAAGGAGGCAGAAATGGAAATGGGCAGGGCATATTTGTACACTAAAAGATAATAGATGGACCTATAGAGTCACTATTTGGTTTCCAAGATATGGTCACAGATCCAAAGGAAGGCAGAGAAAAAGGTGGAGTGACGAAATCAAAGTATTGGTTGGAGGAACTTGGTGCAGAACACCAGTTTTTAAAACCAAATGTCTGTTACTGGAGGATGCCTTCGTCCAAAGGGCGAGCTGTTAAGAGAGCACAGGAGACTCGAGGTTACCTACAAATAAAAGGTGGTTATTCACAAAGAACTCATAAGGGATGGATAATTCCAACAAAAATGACCCATGTTAATATAGAACTCACTTAATTCAGATTATATTCACTACGGACCCCCGCTCTTCCGCTATAAAACGTCTTATGTTGATATGGGACTCACTATCTCGTGAAATAAAAAGACAAAAAATATACTATACATAGCGTTTAATTAGGCTGGGGCGTTGTAATAACATCTAAATTTCAAGTATTATCGTTTAAGAGTTAAACAAGTCAACAACTTCTCAGACCTCTACTGAAAATCAACAATCCTGCAGATTGGACTTTATTCTACGGATCTCGATAGAATGTTATCATTACAATAACGTTTATTATTTCCAAATTAAAATATAAGGAAATAAATATTTGAGTACCTAAAATTTGTTTTATATTCTATCATATCACACCATAAAATCACCATTAGTTTAAAAATATTTGAATAAGTAACTATCATAATGAGATCTATTTATTAACCATATACAAATCATTCTTCATCAGTGTCAGTGATAATGTTTTTGTAGCTTCTGTAGTCATTCTGGTGTCAGTCAAAGTCAAAGCCATTTATTCAATTTAGGCCCCAGAAGGGCACTTATGAAGGTCACATTTACTGAAGTTATCACCGGTTCAGAACTCGACCTTCAACTGAGAAGAATCCGGCAAGAAACTCAGCAAGGTTACATTTTTTAAATATTTTTTGGACAATCAGACTATGTTTGGCTTTTTTCCAAATAATTAACAACGACGGTGGGCGACCTGAACACGGAAAACGTACTCTGGAACTGTGACCATGATGAATGGCATTTCATATTTTCATATATTATTGAGACTCGCGAGGTCTACAGCTCACAACAGAGCCTCTAGTGTAGTAGTTCCCAATGAGTGTCAGTAACGCTATAATTTTTTTTTTCAACACATTCGCTCTTATATTGTCATTTTCACCGTTTTTAGTATCTTAATGCAGCTTATTACGCACTAGTGCTTTTTACTTTACATTACCGCACAGTTTTATTATAGGTATAATAGTTATAATGATAAATTTGTACCTCACTGCAAGTGATATGTGCGTAGGTAGACCAAGCATTCTTAATTTAAACGGGTAAAATTGTTTGACAGATCACCGCTGTCAAAAAAAAAAAAAAACTTGCGCGCCATATTTGTTAACGTTCTCATTGTGTGGTTGATTATTATCAAAAAATCTACTTAAAGAAATACGTCTGTTTTTTCCTCGCAAGTGTGTTGAAAAACGTCGTATGATACGCGTGTGTATTGATCATTACACTCTCGGCTCACTTATCGCGATCGTCTACGGCTCACGTGCTTAATACCGCCTCGGGTATTAATAGCTAACTTTGCACACATGTAACATAATGTACCAATCAATACAGGATGTTTTTATGAATCGAAAACAGTGTAAAACTACGAGAACACTATGTAACATTTTTGAATTTAGCTCCCTTTTAAGTATTTTATTGTCGATATTTTCAGTGTGATTCTAGACTACACGTTCTAAAAAAATAAATATAATTAAGAAAAGTATATATTGTTTTTAAATAAATCCAACGCAAACAAGCATAGATTAACATGTTTACACAAAAATACGCCTAATCTCACGACATTACGACAGTAATTAAAAATTATTAGATTTTTTTATAATATTTCACGTTTACTTATATTTTTAATATTGGTCTATCTATGGTAGTTCTATATAGATTGACTGGATTTGGAACGAAGCACTTATAATTGATATATTTTGAGTATGTAAAGTAATGAAACTATAGGTCTATTTATATTTAATACTAGCTGTCCCCCGCGGTTTCACCCGCGTTCCCGGAATAAAAAGTAGCCTATGTCCTTCTCCATACCATAGGCTATATGCATGCCAAATTTCATCGCGGTCGGTTCAGCGGTTTAAGCGGGAAAGCGTAACAGACAGACAGAGAGAGTTACTTTCGCATTTATAATATTAGTTAGGATATATATTTAAATTTGTGTAAGACCGTTTGTTTCTAGAAATAAATAAATTTAAATAAAAATCTCACCAAGGGTGAAAACTCAAGAAAATCGCCTCACGTTATTAATGGTCTCCCCCTTATCTGCACATTGAAAAATCAGCCCTTATTACATTTAATCCCTAAAGAACGTAAGTTTGAACTTACTCTCGTAAAAATATCTTCTCACCTTTTTTAAGACAGGAAGATTCCCATTTGAGCACCGATTTTGTATGCTCCAGCCAATGATTGAGATAGGTGCCTTCACATCTCTCAGATATAGCTTTGAGGAGACTGTTGCCGCTCCTCCGTACTCTCAGCAGCAGCGATGGCTTCTTTTTACGCATAATTTACTGCAAATGCATCGGCGTGGGCCTCAGCAAACATAGCTGAAGCACTGCAGAAGCGAGAAAGCCGCAAAAGCATTCTAAATGCGTTATTGTATTGGACCCGCAGAGCATTATAGGATCGTTGGATATAGGTGATCCACAGCGAGCTCGTGTAGAACGTTGTGCAATACGTTCTGAACAGTGTTAATTTAACTGCGCTGCTACATCGAGAAAACCTACGCACCAGCATGTTTGCCCTAACTGATAATGCTCTGCGTTCCCTTTCAACATCTGCATCATCTTTAAGGTCCTCGACTAGGATATGCCCCAGGTATTTGTCATTACTCACCTTCTTCAGAGCCACACCGTTGAGTTTGAAAGGAAGGATATTTGAAGGGTACCTGATGCCGACAGCCTTAAAGATCATGTATTCTGACTACATCAGGTCGTGTGCAGCCGCGTAGGTCTCACATATCGATATCAACTTCCTTAACGAACCAGCCGAGGGGGCCAGCAGCGCCATGTCATCTGCATAACTAATGTTATTATAACAAACTCCATCAACATAACACCCAACATGTGTCCCACTGAGCTCCTCAAACAGTGCATTTATATATAAGTTAAACAACTTAGGTGACGTAAGTCCACCCCACTTGACAACATTTACTTGACTAGAGTACCAATACTTAAGTACTCCACCCAGCCCCGGAGGAAGTCCTACCCTGTCCAATTTCTTCCAGAGAACGTTATATGAGACAGGGTTATTTTAAAACTGTCGGATTCGATATCGGAAACGGATTCGGAAACCTTCACGGAATTCGGAAGCGTTTACGAAGATTTTTAATACTGGTAGGAAATGGAAATGATATAAACTAAAATAAAAGCAAAATCGAAATTATTACGCATTTTTATTGTTGAAAGGCCTCATTTGAGCACATTATATCAAATGCATAAAGACAGAAACTTGTTATTTAATTTTTGATATATTTTAGGTCTACATTTGTGTTTATATAAAAAAAAAAAACTAGTTGTATCGAACTTCGTAAACTGACTGATATAGTTCACTGACTGATTGAAATTTTGACGTTTCTCTACGGAAATGTCAATTCGATTCATCGAAAAGTTTCCGATAGCTTTTAGCAGGCGGAAATCTTTCCGAATTTTATTTAACGTTACTTTTTTAACATTGTTTCATATAAACTAATTATTTAAACTTATCTTAAGGCTAGTTGGTACCAAACGAAATGTGCTTGCATTTGTTTTAAGTAAATAATGAATGAAAAAGGTCTGCGGTTAAAATAATAGCTACATTACTCAAAACTCGTAGGAACTAAAACATATTGGTCACACTCATTTTGGATGCTAGATTCATACCACTACTATCCCTTTATGATACTACGTATAACCTACGACTGAGAGATTTAGGTATTCATAAAATATTTGTTTTATTAAACTGTCCATGAATGTACTGAAAAGAAAAAACTTTGACATAGAGGGTTTTTGGCGGGAACATACAAAGTGACGTTGTGTTTTCGTTTTATTCTCAAAAATGCGTGTATTTTCAGTTTTATTTCATATTATCTGTAGTGTTTTATGCAATAAAGATAAATCCATGTGCATCAGTAAAAAAAGGAAAATTAAATTAATGATGTATATCGTGACTTTTCAAGTTGTCTCAAAAAGTCCGTGAAAAGATTTAGTATAATGACCACCATTTTATTAAAACATGTGGTTTATGGACGGTGACTAACAGTGTGTACTGTATGAAAATTATTTATCTTATGACTAGAATTTATAACTCAAATACCACTAGGCTGTATGGACAAACCTTTGCCTGACTTTTGGCGAATATTATAAACAGCAATAAATTTGACAGTCATTTACGAAGTTCGATACAACTATAAAACATTTTTTTATTTTTATAAACACAACTGTAGAACTAAAATCTGAAATATAAAAAATAACAAGTTTCTGTCTTTATGCATTTGATATATGTGCCCAAATGAGTCCTTTTAACAATAAAAATGCGTAGTAATTTCTATTTTGCTTTTATTTTAGTTTATCATTTCCATTTCCTACCAGTATTAAAAAATCTTCGTAAACGCTTCCGAATTCCGTGAAGGTTTCCGATGGGTTTCCCAATCCGTTTCCGATAACGAATCCGACAGTTTTAAAATAACCCTGCAGGTCGGATGCCTTCAAAAGGTCGAGGAAACACGCATAGATTGGCGTGCGTCTATCTCTATAGTATCTGACAGCTTGCTTTTGACTCAAGATGCCCGTCTCTGTAGATAAACCCAACCGAAAATCAACTGTTCGTCATGTGGATGGATGTTATTATCCAAGTCTATTTAAAACGCTATCAAGTACCTTAGCAATAGTAGTAGCATGTGAAATCGGTCTATAAATTCCCTTGTCACTAACATCTCCAGTTTGTTTTTTTGTAATTGGCACAAATACGGTTCTCATCAGAATAATAAATAATAATAATAAAGCCCTTTATTCAGACAAGATATTACAAATCTCATAAACTAATTATAATGATGTCCATACTTACTGATATTATTACATAACAATTCAATTGCATTTATACCATATTAATTAATCACTTATAAATTGTATTGTATAACATGCGTTTTAATTATATTTATTTCATTTAATTATATTTCCTTTCTCTTAGACACCGGCAATCTTAGTCTGTGTGCCCTTTGGCATAGGCCTCCTCCAATTCCTTCCATACTGTCCTATCCTTTGCAACCCTCGTCCAAAGCCTTCCTCCCGTTTTTATTATGTCGTCTTTCCATCGCTTGTTCTGCCTTCCCCTTTTCCTTTTCCCAGTTCTTGGATGCCAAACGGTGAGCATTCTACTCCACTTGTCTTTTCCTCTCAGTGTGTGGCCCGTCCATCTCCATTTTAATGTCTTTATTTTTACCACTACATCTGTAACCTTTGTTTCTTTTCTTACCTCTGTGTTTCTTTTTCTATCTTTCCTTTTGATTCCAAGCATGCTTCTCTCCATAGCACGCTGGCACGCCGATAATTTGTGACACTGTGTACTTGTAAGGGCCCATGTTTGACAACCATATTATTATGTCAAAACTGGTAGGATGCACGATTCAAAGAGCTTTCTTTTTTGGATCATGCTTTTAAGTATCATGCTGAATTCCTTATTTTTCATAACCTCTTTGAGGGACCAATATCGTTTCCAAGAGTTAGCTATACGTCGATCCACCTCCTTTTCGTTTATTTTGTCTATGGAGATAACTTGTCCTAAATATATGTATTCGTCTTGATATTCGATTAAGTTGTTATTCACAATTATCTCCACTTTTTCACGATTAGTTATTAATTTGGTCTTTTCAGCGTTCATTGTTAATCCCACCATTTTGCTTTCTTTGTCTAACTCTTCTAGCATTGTTTTCAGAACTGCTGGTGACTCTGAAAAAAGGACCACATCGTCAGCAAACCTTAGGTGTGTCAGTCTGGTTCCATCTATTGCTATTCCGAAGTTGTCCCAGTTTAACCGACGGAACACTTTTTCCAGTGTTGCTGAGAAGAGTTTTGGTGATATTGGGTCTCCTTGGCGAACTCCTCTTTCAATGTCTATACTCTTTCCTTTTTTCTCTAATAGAATCCTCGCTGAGCTTTTTGTATACACATTTTTTAGTATCCGTATATATTTGTTTTCCACGCCTTGTTCTTTTAGTGCCTGCCAGATTGAGTTATGGTCGATCGAGTCGAAGGCTTTGTTATAGTCGATAAAAGAGCAATATAGCGGTAAGTTGTACTCCGTATATTTTTCAATCACTTGTTTTACAGTGTGTATGTGATCGATTTTTGCTAGTATTTTTGCCATTGCAGATTTGTTGAATGAGAGTATTGCGTTCGAAATTTGGTCGGGTCCAGGTGATTTATCTCTCTTTTGTGATTAGCTTTGTAGAAATCGGTTGCTAAGTTAATGATATCAGATCTTTTTGTAGTGTCGCGTCCGTTTTTGTCTTTCAGTTTTGGGATCCATTCCTTTTTGTCGTTTGGGCTTTTTTGAGCTTTCCTTATTCCTCCTGTTTTCGCAATATGTTCTTCTATTGTTTGTAGTCTCTTGTGTTCTCTTTGTCTCCTCATGTTTTCCCGTATTAATTTGCTATTTCCTCTCGAATAGATTTGGTCTTGTTGTTTATGCTAATGAGACATTTCCTTTGATGTAGTAATTTAGTTATTTGTTCATTTATATGCTTTTTATTTGGTTTATCATCTTTCATTCCTTTCGTTTTTAGTGTTTGTTCTAACTGGTTGTACTTTTCCTGTGTCGTCAGTTGGCATGTTTGACCTTCGTAGTTGAGTAATAAATTCTGCAGATTTTTACCAACAGTTTCGAGCTCAGCGATTCCTAATTTTGGGTTTGCGGCGTGGTATTTTCTTCTAGAGCTTTTCTGTGGTCCAGGGTTGAAACTTCCCCGTACCATTCTGTGGTCAGAGTGGAAATTGAATTTATTTATGACATTAATATCATCAAAGCTTTCCGGGTTGTTAGTTAGGATGAAGTCTATTTCATTTTTCGTTATTCCATCAGGCGACATCCAGGTCCATTTACGGTGTTTCCTTTTCTTGAATTTACTATTTAGAATCATAAAGTTATTCTCGAAAGCAAAGTTAACTAGCATCTCACCATTTTTATTACTTTTTCCATATGTGTAAGGCCCCATATTAGCATCTTCAAACTCGCTCCGTGTTCCAACTTGGGCGTTGAAGTCACCCATTACATTGACTTTTTTGTGGGCATGATGCTTTATTGCTTTATTTAAATCTGTGTAGAATTTGTCCACCTCTTTTCCTTTTTCTTTATCCGTAGGTTCTGTGGGAGAGTAGACTTGGATAATGCTAAATTTTTCGTTATAATGTTGCATTGACATGTTTAAGACGGCAATTCGTTCTGATACTCCAATAATTTCGTCGATGCTTTCCTTAAGGGTATCTCGGATAATAAAGCATACTCCGCGTTGACCTGGTGTCCGGTTCTCATCAGGTCACCTAGCAAATACGAGTGACCTAGACAAAAATGATAAAATAAGGCAAGTACTCTCGGAAAGTGAGGTCCAGCAAACCGCAGGTGCTCAATGCTGAGACTGTCATGGCCCGGAGACTTGCCTCTCTTCATATGTTTAATTACAAAATCGATTTTTTTGGCGCGAATTCTCGTGGTAAAAGGGCCATGATGTATCTCAGCACTGGGCACCTGAGATGGTCCCAGCGGTGACATAACAGTGAAGTGGTTCTTAAATACATTAGCTATGTGTTTAGCTGCACATTTGCCATCTTCACTGACTGGAAAACCAGGCATGGCGTTCAGTTAATTTGTGCACTTCCAGAATTGTCTAAAGTCAGAACATGCGTGGTGTGAAGCCATTTTAATTTGGGCCTGATGGTTTTGATACCACTTAAGTTTTCCTTTAAATATTTTGCGACTTTCTACAATTTCTACTACAACTAGGTCACCGTACTAATTCCACATTTCAAAGCAAAGCCTGGATCTCGCTTGCGCCTCTTGAACGTGTTTATTCCAGCCTATAACAACTTTTTTCCTAGAGGATCGTTTTTTAGCTACATACGATAAAAATGCAGCGTTACGCAAAGCGGAAATTATCTGTGTATACAGTTTATCAATACATTCCCTATGCTTTACATCATGACAAAATGATTCACAGCAATCCCGGAATTCTACTGGAACGTCAATAGAGCTCAAGAGAGCGTTACATGTAGTTTGATACTTCTCAATTTGTGACACCGTTCTTTCACCCCATACTGGTTTATTTACAGTTTGAGTCGGGGTTTGAGCACCGATCCATATTTTGGGTCGGTGCTCAAATGGGAACATACATTAAATTCGAAATCATTCCCTTTTGAGCACCGACAGTTTTGTAGCTTTGTCGTGGTATTCGATAAAAAAAATACAGTTTTATTACCGTTGGAGCACCCGTTTTTAGAGCGCCAAAGCTATTCCGCTTAGAGCACCGACCTATATGTTAGGTTGGTTCCCAGTTACTGAGCAAAATATACTTACTGTGGTTGATATTATTGCCTAAGTACTGCCTAATTATGAAAAAATAAGTGCTCAAATAATCAGCGCTTATTGGGGAGGAGGAAGAGTCAGTAACACATGAGTTGAGTGATTCCCCGTGTGTTGCAAGCGTCCATACCTATGGCTATGGTAGCCACTTACCATCAGGAGGCCGTATGCTTGTTTATAGACGTCGTCTTATAAAAATAAAAAACTCTCGTGGCTGTCCGCGTAACGCCATTCCGTCAACTAAGTAGAAATAGTATTTGTGTAGTGAGTACGAACATGAATCAGTAATCATGATAAAACGCAAAAAAAATATTTTTGTTACTTAATATAGTTACAAATATTAACAAAAATATATATTTTTGCATTTTATCATGATTACTGATTCATGTTCGTACTCAATTTTATTAAGTATGCTAAAAAATTTGAATAGTTTTTGGTAATGCCCAGGTGATGTGACGTGACCTTTATTACTTCGTATAAAGAAAGAAATACTTTTGTAAACCTTATTAAGTAACTGACCTCTTACATTATTATAAAACTACTTCCTTACTATTGTTATAAAAGCGAAGTGTATTTGTCTACTTTTTCACGGCCAAACTACCGAATATATTTTGAAAATTGACAAAAGGGGTTGCTCATACTTATGGCACAGATTACCATAAATCCTCTGTGCTTATGGGATGCTCTTTATCAGCGGAAAAACTAGTATTTATAAATGATATGGTGCTCTTTAAATAAATTAAATTAGACACTTATAAAGGAATAAAAAATACAGTAGACGTCTAAATTACCTGCAGTAAAAGTGCGATGACCGAGCAGGATATTTATATCTTATTATATCGCAAGCATCTCGTCGTATCATCATATTTGTTAATGTAGGGAATGCAAATCAAACGATTAAAACAAAAAAATGGTTTTATTTAAGCATAGGTACTGGTAATTTTGTTACTTTTTGTTTAACAGAATATTTTTTTTAAGAGGTTGAGCTTGGCTTTTGTTGTTTCACTCAATCACTCGACTGGTGAAGTACCTCCACCTTACAGAATACCGTAGCCAAAATACTATGATGTGTTCCTGCGCGTGAGCATTGGGGAGGTTGAAACGGTCGGTGGCTAACGCGTGAATGATGCCCCGGGTATTTTTTTTTTATTGCAAGTGTCCCTAGTGATTCAATACCCGTGGCATCACCTGGGTCCATAAGGCTAAGTTGACCACTTACCACCAGGTGGGCGGTATTATTAAACAGAAAGCTTCAACTTCAACTCTATATTTTTTTTAGCATTGTTTTGTACTGTCGAAACAAGAAATAAAAATATTTTTTCGTTCTGGCTACTCTCTCAAGTTAAAAATGTCACCAAGCGCCTGCCGATGTGATTCGGCAGTTGCACTTGAGAGCTAAATTGCATTCTTATAGGCTTATGTAAAAGTCGGCAATGCAGCTGTGGGATCTCGGCTCATGTCTTTTTTACCTATGAGACGTTTTCTTTCCATAGGGTTTTGTAGTTTGGTTTGAAAATACCTGTCAAACTGTTGATAATTCGAACTAATTTGAACCTTAAGTACACGATTTGACAGGTTCAACCATATAATAAGGATATCCGATTCAACCAACTCTATAAAACTCTATGGAAAGAAAACGTCTCATTAAAAGAAGCGTCACCAAACGCCTGCCGATGTGGTTCGGCAGTTGCACTTGGGAGCTATTGCGATTGCGTTCTTATAGGCTTCGTAAAAGTCGGCAACACAGATGTGGGATCTCGGCTCAAGTATTTGTTACCTATTAAGAGTGCGTACCAAGCCAGAAAAATACGGCAATGTCAGATGAAACAAACTTATGCCTAATCTTCGCGTGCAGATGAGATGGAGATAGCGTGTTCCGCGGAACAAAAATTAACTAAGCGCTTTTTATCTAAATAACTCGTAAAGTATAGAATATTTTAAAAAATCGTTAGTAGCAGCCCTAGGTCATATATTAATGATATTATTTATCGAATTTTTGTCTTAATTAGATACACCATGAACGAATAAAACCGAAAATTCATTATTATTAGAGGTAGCTTTGTGATTTTTTTCTATCGAGGAAATTTCATTTCATTATGTTTTTGCTCAGGCAGAACCCTCGCGTATATAATGAAAATACCCATATAAAAATATTTTTTCATTTAAATACTATTTACTTGGTTAAATTTCAATTCTAAGATTGTTATTTTGCTTTATACGCAGTCTTAAAAGAAGCCCGACTTGTTTCTTGAAATTACACGTTATTTTACAGTTTTGTTACGTCATATTCGTATTACATACGATACGTTTTCTAGCGTAATGAATTACGCCTATCGCCTATGATTATGTAGTAGGTGTGGAAACTACAGTTCAGTATCAGCCTACTACCTACATTTGTTGCTTTTCATTCGCCTTTTGCGAGTTTTATTAGGTCACAACAAGAAAATATAGTTAGTAATTAGTATTTGGATGCTGAGACACATAGGTTTTTCAATTCAGAAACCGGCTGTAGAGACATTGCCAAATATAGTGAATTAACGAACGGCCTAACGATATTTATAAAGCTGATATAGATTAAATAGCCTAGCTAAGCGGTATGCAGCCAGGCACATTTAGTAGTGGAAGATTTCGCCTAAGGTCGGTTAGGCCCAGGCCTAGAGCGGCCAGATATTAGGGGCGGCTAATCGTGGCAAAGAACTATATAAATAACATACTTACACTAAAGCACATAAAGTATTATGATTCCAAACAGAAAATAATCCAGTTTGAACTAAAATGTTGACTTCGTAAAGATCTATTACTAGAATCGGTAAACGATGAACTGAGATTAGCTTAGACATACTAATAAATATTTAGATGCTGTGATTGGTAAGTTATTATTTATTAATCAGTACAAAAACACTTACTAGAGAGAGAGAGAGGGATTTTTCCTCGATGCAATAAAATAACTAGTAAAGATTTTGGTATGTGATATTATATTGCATTACTAAAAATGTGCTAAATAAGAATGACATCATTATAACATGATTATAACAGCTATTTTTACATCCATTTTCATACATACTATATTCGGAGCAACCATTGCAATGAAACATTTCTGTAAGGGTTTTATTTCGATGAATGGTTGATGAATTGAATCGTTATCGTTTTATTAAATTCATTCACATAAATAATTATACATATCAATATACATGTATGTACTCATCTTACATGGTTTTGCTTATACATCTGTAATTTTAATTAATAATATAAACTCTATCCTTTTGGTTTTTAATATTAAATTAAAATTATGTAAACATTAATATTAATCATAAGACGTACAAAATATGTTATTATGCAAAATAAAAAATACAGCTACCACATGTCCCTCCCCTGCTGTCAATATAATAGTCATTCACAATTATACGATTAATACGACGATAAATACGATTAACCACATTAAGCAGCACAGGATGGGACCCTTTCACGAGGTTCAATTTTAATTCGGAATCCGTCAGCCCTCTTCAAAATTATATCAGCCTGCAGTTTAAATTCAGATTCAGGGATTTCTGATTTACTCTTGTAATTGCGCAAAATTGTTGACAACAACACTTTGAGTTTCAATAAAGCGTATTTGCGACCTGTAAAAGAACCTCTCATTAAGAAGCGTGACATATGATTTATAGTATGAAGCAGAAATAATAGAATTTCCTGCTAGAAGGTGGGTTGTTTCAACTATGTGAGTGTACGAGCGAGTATTAAAGATGGCGTTAAAATACAAGTTCTGTTCTCTCAATTCAGTTCAGTCAGTTATTTTCTCTCTGGATCTCGTAAATGTGATGAAACAAATATTGTGATTAGTATTCGTTAAATAATTATTTGGTGGGATTTCACTTCTTTTTGTAAGTAGCTTCTGTTTTTTTTTATTTTGTAATTTTTTTTTTGGTGTAAAAGTTCCATGTTAAATGTTTTTTTTGTTGTTTGTGTACTAATACAAGCTCACATACCAAATTTCAGCATTCTAGGACTTCAGGAAGTACCCTAAGAGTTTTAATGATCATCAGTGAGTCAGTAACGAAATCGGGATTTTTTAGATATCAATAAAATCTAAAGTATAAATGCTAAGTTATTGAAACTTAATACGTTTAATAAGTTCACTATTGGCATCATATCCCGAGAATTTTGTTTATCTGGTATAATACAAACCCAAGCTTTGAGGGTTCAAGAAAACGACGAAGCGTTTCGAGAAAAGGTAGGTAGTGCCCTTGCGCTTCGCTTGGTTCGTCTTGGCGGGGGGCACTCCCGTGCCCCCAGATAGAATAAAATAAATACTGTACGTCATTGTCAAAAATTTATAAACTTGTGTAACTTTAACTAATCCTTTGTAACAAGATGGCATCTTGCAACTTCAAAATAAGATTAGCACAATTCTTATGCTGTCATAAGAATTGCGTTAACCTCTACTTTGGAGTTATTTTAAGTTCTGGTCTGATAATTACCAACACAGCTCCTAGGTCCAGCGCTGAATGGTATGTAACTATAGTAGTGCCTATTCTGGGTGTTCTCCGGCAAGAAGTTATCTGGATTGAACTCATCGGGGTTCTTGTAATAATTAGAGTCCCGATGAATCTTGTATGTACCTACGACTACCGTTGCACCAGCGGGCAGTACATAATTCTTGGTGGCTGAAAAGAAACATACAGTTTATTTATAATTTCACCAAGATGTTTGGGCAAAAATGGAGAACATTTCCCTTTCTTACAATTAGATGAAAACAATAAAAACAAAATCATTTCTCACCAATTTTAACATCACGATTCAATTTCCTAGCTATAATTGGAACGGGTGGATACATCCTCAAAGATTCTAAGATAACCCTTTCCAAGTATTTCATACGTATTGTATCAGCAAAGGTGACTGGCCTATCGGAGTCTCCGAAGATTTCATATTGCTCGTCGTACACTCTTGCTTGAATATCCTGATGGACACCTAGCAGGCAAAGTACGAAGCTTGATCCAGCAGCTGTCGTGTCATGGCCCTGAAATATTTTATTTATTAATCCGTTGGTTGGAATAATAATGTTTTACAACTTCAACTCCTTTACTCGGTAAAAGTTCTGTTACCTCAAACATGATTGTATCAACCTCTTCTTTAATTTCATGGTCGCTTATTTGATTTGTTCCATTCTGAGCTGATTCGATCATCAAGTCTAAGAATGCAAGACGTTTCTTTTCTCCTGTAAGTTGAAGTAAAATGTTATGGTAGACTACTGCCAATTTCTATATTCCGATCTATCCATTATTTAGCGGGTTGATATTTGACATGATTTATAAGAAATGTGATGTCAAATATTAATAAATTATCGTAAAATTAAGGATAGATCGAATAGAAACCGCCAGTTAGCAGAGATGTAAGACGTTTCATAGGTATACTTTCTGAAATCTGTTATCATCAACTCACCTACATCATTTTCGTCATTTGCGTCAAGGTCGTCACGGTAACCTTTGAATACAGTATCTGAAAGAGTTTGACCTTCGTTTGCTAACACATTATCGTTATTTTCAACTGTACTAGTTAATTCTTCTAATGTAGGCGGGATGTAACCTTTGGCTTTGTTCTCAAAGTATTTGCTTTTTTTGCTTTTAATTACCTGATCGAACAAAATAAAAAAAACAATCCATTAAGTACTTACACCTATTTGTTAATGTATTTTGTTTTTCAACATAAACTGTTCCTAAACAAATTTACAATGTTATTCTCGCAAGAATTTAAATGAAATATAATTTAAGAATTCTAAATAAGAACAAAAGTACTACCTTTGTAGTCAGTCCATGAATTATCTTCAAAAGCTCAATTTGTTTCTTAAACGTTGATGTTAAATTGAAAATAGAGTCGAAACGAAGCCAGAACTTGTAATGTCTTTGGTGAATAATATCGCACATTCTAGAAAAGGCAAATTAACAGTTTTATTCATAGTACTAACATTTGTCTGTATTTAAAACTAACAATAAATTAAGTACTTAGAGCCCCCATAAGAAACTCTACAAAGGTGACTTTGAGTATAAGAAAGAAGGTTAGTTAGTACCTTCTTTCATATTAGGACAGTGGGACTTATTTTGTGAAGTACAGGAAATATCGTCTAGACGATTTTTTTACTTACTTCATAACAGCCAATGCATAATCAAAACCAGATTCATCCTGAGTTTTTTTCGTAATGCCCATTGCAGTTTCTGAAATTAGAGACGAAGTGACATCGACTTATGTGGAGGTGTGGATAAAAATCAAGTGCCTACTCATTTCGCACCACAGGTGCATGCTTGCTGTTGTTTACCTCCGCTTACGCTTTGCTAGAAGACATAACGTTGCTTAAGACCTAAAGGTTAGTGAGTGTCTTCTACAAACTGATAGAAATAAAAATAGGGCTTTATTGGGGATTATTGTTTTAAAACATAGGAAATTGTATACCTGACTTAGATGTTGAACTTCTATGGTTAGGTACTTACCCAGCAAAATGTCCACAGTAACGCCGCTCATATAATCATGGACGTCAAAAGTTTTTCCTACTTCAGAACGCATCTTTTCCACAACACTTTTGCTGTTTTGGTTGAATACTCCAACGAATGATTTCAAAATGTTGATGTGAAATGTAGGTGCAATCATTTTGCGATGCGACCGCCATTTATGACCTGATAAATTAGTTAAATCAGCATGACTTGTGATTTAAAAATGTTATTATTTTTTTTTTTTTTTATTTACTATTCGTTGTAAAATATTTACTTATTGATAGAATTGAAACAGGAATAATAAAACTTACAAAATTAAAACTAAATGACCGCAAACACCTATTGTCATGAACTCTTTCCATTGTATTTTTTGCACTAATAAAAAAGTAACATTATTCCTCAGAGAGATGAGTTAAATATATCTATAACCTACTGCACTCATTGTAATAAAACAAAATCGCAGGATAGACGAGTTTATGCCAAGAGTTTTTTCAAAAGTTTTTGGTCACTAAATATAGATGTAGATGGAGTGAAAAATATACGTGGATGCAGTGGGTCAGTATCACATAATTTGTATCAATTGTTTTGTCACATAGCATAGTAGGTTAATCAAAAAGCATTAGGTTAAGATTTATCCCATTTACATTGCGCTCTGCGTTATATTGTCGATGATTATTCATGTAGATAAACTCAATGTTCAGCTATAACTATAACTGACGATTTCTTATTTGATTGTAGACTATAAATCAAGTCCCCGGTAATACCTACTACTTAAATGAAAGTCCCCAATAAAACATATTCTTAAAAACCAACATATTTTGAAAGAAATATTTACCTGTACTAATAAGAAGACCTTCTCCAAGCCAAGGTTTAAAGAATCTGTATTCAGATGCCTTATCAATGTGTACCTGACTATTGAGGATTACCTCGACATCATCAGGGTCTGTGAGGAAAACTATCAATTTGGAGCCAATCCATCCGCGAATCACTTTGCCGTATGTTTTACTGTACTCCAGGCCAATCTTTACAAATTCTGTCGAAGAAATCAATATAATTAATATTTTAATTGTCTGCTGTAGAAAAATTGTCGACACCTGTAAGGAATAATATTATAATGTAACTCAGTCTGACTGAATTACATATTTTTACCCAATTGACCCGGAAGGAGGGTTGTTTTTAAAGTGTATGTATGTATGTATGAATGTATATTTCTTTTGCACGCTCTGCAGCCTAAACGGCTTGATGGATTTAAGCATATGAGGTGTCTTTAGATTCGTCTTAATTGGGGGAATGTCATAGGGTATATTATTTTTATCTAGCGTCTAGGAATAAAAAAAGAGGGGGAGTATTAAAACAAAAATTTCGTTATTATAACAATATGGGTATAAAATGAAAGCTTGTGAACAGCCCATTCCATATATGTATATATTGTAAACTTTTATGATATAATTTTAAACTACAAAAAACCACGTTTAATGCAAGGTAGGTAGTGTAGGTAACTGAGCGCCAGAGCGATTAGGTACCGTACGTAACTCACAGCGTTGCGATGGTTGTTAGCCTTACTTTACCGTACCGCTCATACAACTCATTCATTAATCAAACTAAAAAGTCTGAAATAAAGTAAATTATTAAAAGAAACAAAAAACCCGACTGCGTAAAACAAAAAAGAACTGAAAACTGAAGCTTGTTTTTCTCTTTTCATTTATTTTTTGTTTAACGCAGTTGGGTTTTTTGTTTCTTTTAATTTTTGACCATATATCGACACCAACAAGGAATAAAATTGTGGACTAGTCAGAAAGAGTTACGATTTTATTCCTTGCAGGTGTAGTTAGGTGTAGGTTTCATTATTACGATTAGAAATAATTTACAGATTTATTTTAGGCAATGACAGCTCATTGGTAGAGACGTCAAATGCCATAGCAAAGGTCGAGTGTGCGAATCCAACAATGAGTTTGTGGCGACTTGCGTGCCACCTATTTATTTGTCTGTTTCATGTACTTACTGGCACTCAGTCTTTTAGTACTGGCCGTTTGTAAAATTAAGAATAATATGATTAATTGTTTGTTTGAAAATGTGACAGGCATTCATTCAATGTCCAGACGCCTAGCTCTTCGGTTTTACAAGAGATTTTGTCTGTTGAAGAAGTAATTTATCCAGTTTTGTATTTCATATTAAGTAAAGCTAAAAAGTAAAGCTAAATTACAGTATTTCGTTAAGCAGAATCAGTAATGTAACCCGAAAGTTGGAAATTACACAAGCAAACGTATCGCTGCAGTTTTATTTTTTAGGTATTCACAAATCCCACAAGTTCAATCTTTCGTTGAAGGAAAACATAGGAAACCAAATCATGCGTAGTAGGGTGCTTTACAAATCCCATAAGTTCAATCTTTCGTTGAAGGAAAACATAGGAAACCAAATTATGCGTAGTAGGGTGCTTTACAAATCCCACAAGTTCAATCTTTCGTTGAAGGAAAACATAGGAAACCAAATCATGCGTAGTAGGGTGCTTTACAAATCCCACAAGTTCAATCTTTCGTTGAAGGAAAACAGGAAACCAAATCATGCGTAGTAGGGTGCTTTATAAATATACGCATGGTGTACCACCTTTATTTTGAAGATCAGGCACCAAGCACCTACTGGAGTGTTTCGAATGTTGCACTTGAGATCCAGTTCATTAGCAAACACTAATCTACACTTTGTCGTTACAGCATTATTGAGAGACAAAAACTTATTTGTAAATAATATTACTCACGGTCGGGTCTCTTTCCAATTGCGATCAGAGCATTACCAAAAAATGGCACAGCTGTGGGTCCGGGTAACTTATTACCCAATTTAAACATCCTAGATTGCTGCTGCCATCTATGCAGTAACCATAAACCAGAAGCCAGAAGTAGAAGGGGATAGAACACAAGCCGAGTTGTGTCATAATGAAATCCCTGGATCTCTTCGACTGATGCCGCCATTGTGCTGAAAATTTTGGTTTAAAGTTATATAGGTAGGTGTCCCAAGAATTTGTATCAATCTGAACTCCAGTACCTTTGAGGTACTCGAATTATCCCCATGTATGTTCAGTGTTTTTTTTTGTAGATTTCGAGATGACTATGTTTAAAGTTGCCAGCTCTAAAATTTAGCAATCAGGATAGGAGGCGTGAAAACCCCGGATTTTGAAGCCCAGATCCCCGACATGTCAACTTTTAAAACTTAGTATAATAAAAAAACAGTTGAAAATGTCTTTATTTCATTTTTATTTATTTGTCTTAAATCAACTTTTAATTTATTTTCAAAGTCATTAAAACTAAATTTAGTCATCTTTTATCATCATTTCAAATGTTACAAAACAGAATCTTCAGACTTGACATTTTTAAAGTCGGATTACAAATGAAACCCCGCCCGGACGCTCTCCGGACGACCTCTAAACTAGGATAAATCCGGGGAAACCCGGACGGATGGCATCCCTAACTGTTTCATGTTTTGAACCAAACTGTGACAATGTAATTTTTGAATATAATGACTGAAAATCAAGAGTATCTCAAATATTTAAACTGAGATATGATCTTAATTGATCTTGTGTAATCTAGAATGTGGGGTTTGATGTAAATTCAACGTTTTTATATGGAAGTTAAACGTAGGTATATATAAAAAAATATACTTACAAAAGTTAGTTTAGTTTTATTTCATTTATTACGTATTTATTTTTAAAAGCACACATAGACGTTTATATTAATAATTTACTACTAAAACACTGTCACAAGTCCACGGGTAAATAAAGTTTTGACCACTGAAATGTGCTGTTTCTCGCACACTTAAATTTACGTTGTTATGCAAAGTGACCTAGTATTTAACATTTCCGCGCTTATATATTAAATCACCGCGTCATCAACTTGACACATTATGTATTAATGCTTCAAACCATTAATTTTAAGTCATATTTATTAAGGGCAAGTTACTGAGCGCAACCACCTATTATTTAATTGTTACTTGATATATCAAGTAACAATTTTTGTTTGGATGTTTGTTCCTCAATCTCGAAGAAATACCTGAATGGATTTGGTTCACATAATAGGTCGGACAGTACTTTCGCTAAGACTAAACTGCGGCAACGTAATTTTGGCAGCTATTTATGCGTGTGTGTGTGGGGGGTGTGTGTGTGTGTGTGTGTAAGTAAACTAAGTGATTGAATCATTAATTTACCTATGAAACGTGATTTCTGGTATTTTTTAGTTTAACGTTTACCCGCGTATTGGCCGACTAATGTGTGAATGTGTGCGTGCCGGCCTGTACGTAAAGCGAGGTCGATATGGTTAAAAAAGTTATGATTTTTGGCACAAAGGTACATATTTTTTTTTATATTCACATACTATACCTTTTATACCCGAAAAACATGAGACCCCTAGGCTAAAACCGCGGCGCGGAAACTAATTAACAAGTAATTCATTGGTTTTAAATAGTTTATTGTAAAAAAGTAAGTAAGTATTATAAAATACGAAAGATTATTATTTTATTTCATGTATTAAGGAAGCTAAAGTAGGAGGTATTTTGAACAATATATATTTAACATATTATAAATGTAATATACAAATTCGATAGCATGATAAAAAAAAAAGATTAGTTTGTAGTTTTATATTTTATGCATGCCAGAATATTTGATGTCACATAAATTTTATGTGAGAAGTCTACCATGTCTCAGGCAAATAAATACAAAGATTGATTAAGAATATCTTCGATATTTCGATCATACAACAGGTTTGGATTAGAGGGTATCATCGTCTTGATAGGCGAGGGTTGGTTGTCTCCACTACTCACAACTTGTGCGCGAGTAGACCTGATATAAACGGGCGGGTAGCCTCATATTGTCTTCATCAGCAGCGACCAGGTTGCGCGGAAATATCCTGAAATTTTGAGGCAACAGGGCAGGGGGGGCGAATAAGGCCGCGGACGCTCGGACTGTGGAATGAGCTCCCTGCCATGGTTTTTCCAATGGAGTACAGCATGGGGTTCTTCAAAAAGGGTGTGAAGCGGTTTCTTCAGGGTCGGCAACGCGCGAGTGATACCCCTGGTGTTGCAAGCGTCCATAGGCTATGGTAACTGCTTACCATCAGGCGGGCCGTATGCTTGTTTGCCACCTAAGTGGTATAAAAAAAAAAAAAAAAAAAAAGATACAAGGTTGACTCATCAGCATGCGTGAAAATCTCGTCTCCATTCAATAATGTAGCATATAGGCTCCTTAACAAGCTCACTTGTTTATTTTTATTTGAGTGTACCATGACATTTCAGATGTCCAATTTTCATTGTTTGTTAATTTATTTATTAACATATGTATGTATGTATGTATGTTCGTATAGTATTTTATCATATTAATTTGCCATTTCAACTTCTACTCTATTCCGTTAATTACCAAATGTTTCAAAGATATTTATAAAGTAGGAACTGTCATCATCTATACATATAAAATGCTTTATCCTGAATGACTGACTGATGGATTAACGCACAGCTTAATCCGCTGATCGCAGAGACCTGAAACTTGAAGGGTGTGTTATTTGTATGACGTAGGCATCCGATCCGATGTTACAAGGAGTAACTTAGATACATTTATTTTTATAAAATAATTTGTGTTCCGCGCCTAAAAAAATCATACCGTACGCGGGTATAACCTCGAGGGTCTGCTGTCTTTAATATTCTCACGTTATCATTTACAATATAGTACTAAAGTGCACTGTAGAAACTATATCTCATCGAGAAACTACTGGAGATCTGACTCATTCCGTAAAAATCATCAAGAAACGCATAAGAAATCTAGGTTGCCGCATCCTATCAAATGTAATTTACTTCATTATAATGGTTTTGATACGTAATTGAGTTAATTAAAACTCAGTCAAGTGTGTGTCGCGCCGCGTCTCATACTCAGTATAGAGTTCCGTATTTTACAGTTTTTAATGAAAGTTTTCATTATAGATTACCCTTACATGCATAGAGATCCCACTATGGCTAACGAACGTCAGTGTTCACGGGAATTGCAAACAAAGTTCTTTTTTCGTTCAAGGCTCTTTTTTCGCCCTTTTGAAGAACCTCATAGTGTAAAGTTGAGGGAAAGCCGCAATGGGGTGCTCATTCTTTATCCTAATAGTCCGCAGAAGGAATAGTCGTAATAAAAGTCAATCATCACCCTGACCTCTTCCCAATCACTTGTGGTTGTTGTGAAGTATCTATTTGGTACATCTAGCCCTATCCGTCATCCAGTATGTGTAATGGTGTGATTGACTACCATCAGAAGTTACCTTCGTCAGCTTTGATAAGAGATTACATGCTCGAATACAAGAACTACTAATTTAAGAAAGAAGTACTAATTTCGCTCTTGGACCAAGATTTTTCCGATCATACATCTCAATTACTGAGGGTACCTATTAATAAAACATGTACGCTAAAATATTGGAAAACAAAAAAGCAGGATAATTCCAAAGCTAACCTAATGAAATTTAAAAGTCATTTGAAAAGTTTGTCTTTCATGCAAGTATATAATGCCAACGATGGAAATGAATCATATGAAAGTTTTATGGACGATTTTTTAATATTGTATAGATTATGCTTCCCTTCCATATTATTAAAACTATTAAATGCAATAAAAAAATTAAATGGATATCTCGTGGAATAAAAATATGTAGTCAAAAACAAAGACAGCTACTCTGGGCATATCGATTTAAACCGAATTTAAAAAATAAACATGCTTTTAATACGTATACTACACTCTACAGGAAAATAATAAAGTTAACTCAGAAAGCCCAGAATAATCATTTCATAAATACTTCCCAGAATAAGTCGAAGGCTGCCTGGCAAATAATTAACAAATCTAAATTATGTTTGCCGCAAGAACAAATAATGTCTATTAAAAGAGATGATTTATCTTTAACAAATCCCGTAGATATTGCAAATGAATTTAATAATTATTTTATAGATGACATTAAAAATAATATCAAAACAAATATTACTTATAATAATAGAATAGAAAATGTTATGCCGCAATCACTATTTATGTTACCTGTTTCAAGCACTGACATAATAAACATAATTAACAGCCTTAAAAATACAAATACTGTTGGTTACGATGGGGTATCTACTAAGGTGATAAAATATGCAAAGGAAATTATAGCACCACCGCTAGCACACATAATTAATTTATGTATTACTAATGGTATATTCCCAAATAGCCTAAAAAAAGTGATTATTAAACCCCTACATAAAAGAAATAATAAAACGGACATAAAAAATTATAGACCAATAGCAAAAATTCCTATATTTTCAAAAATTATTGAAAAACTAATTTATAATTCTTTATATAGTTTTTTCGACAAGTATAAACTATCCATTCTGCAATGAGCAAAAAGGTTTCCGGAAAAATACAACCATTAACATGGCAATATTTAAATTACTATCAAATATAATGGTATCTGTAGATAGAGGAAATCCAGTTTGTGCTATTTATACAGATATGACCAAAGCATTCGATTATGTGGACCATAAAGTTCTGCTGCGGAAGTTGGATGGGTATGGCATAGGGAATGCAAAACCGTGGCAAAATGAAAACCGGTTTTTATTTCGGTTATGAGATGAAAAAACCGGTTAACCGGTTTTAAACCGGTTTTTTTAATGTTCGCTCGTTTTTTTTCTCGTTATTTCTATAGCTCGAATTATAGATAATAACCGTGCCTAAGATTTAAAAATCGCAAACTGAGGAATTATTGTCAGTTAAAGTTAATGAAGTGGGTATAAAAGAAACATCAAAGACACCATCATCATTTGCCTATCCTGTTCCCTATAATTTGGGTTCGGCGCAATATGTACGCTTCTTCTATCCGTTATACCAACATTCACTCGTTTCTTACCAATATCATCTTTCACACAATCAATCCATCTCTTTTTCATAAAATTTATGGAAATAATCGTTTATTTAACTCTGTAGATCAGATACTCGTTTATATAGACTACACGGTTCGTTTATGTTTCGTAAGTTATAATATTAATTTCACACGTAATATACATGGCATATTGTAGCGGTACAGCAACTTGCGTGTACACTAAAACGTGGTTATTATTATACGAATGTTTTCCTTAGATAAAAAAAAATTACCTAGTTTTTGCTGTCGTGCAGACGGGTAAAAAATAACACCAATCATGACTGATTGCTTGCTTGCTGTCTCGCAGATACATAAGAGCCTTCGTTGATAGTAGTTGCTCCGATAGCATGACATTAATGCTGGCGTCCCGAAAGGCTCTAAATTATCCCCAACACTGTTCCTCCAGCATATGAATAATATATTCTCTATTGCCAGCATTCATTGCTATGTAGATGAAATTACATGGGACGCTCATTACACGAATCGTGCAAATATCTCACGTTCTATATTGGAGAAAAGGCGCGAAGGACTTGTCTTAAATCGAGAGTACACAAACTAGTGACTCCGATTGGGGTCGACTAAACCTAGTCTATTTCAACCCCACTAAATCACACGCAAGCCTGCAATTCACCGTTGAGAGAAGTCCATTTGCTGTGGCTCCTCATTTCTAGAACATGTCCCTCAACATCACGAAAAGCATTGGGATCCTTCACGTTAATATTTGTAGCGACGTTCTGTTCCAAAGTCATCTACAAGATATCCAAAAAACTCGGTGTGTTTAATAGAGCGAAGCAGTACTTCTTATCGAGACAAAGACTGCAACTATATAAGTCGCAAGTCTGGCCCAAATGAAGTAATGCTGTCTTCTGTGGGCACCTGGATACCAGCTTGGGTATTTAGACTCAGTTCAGCGACGTGCCGTTAGAATTGTCGATGATCCCGAGCTCATAAGTGTTTTAAAGCCCCTTAGTCTGAGGAGAGACTGCCTTCTTATGTGTGTTCAACCGCTTTTCTAACAGTGTTCTGAAGAATTGATTGACCTGATGCCCAGTTACCTTGATCCATCCTAGTCACCGATGGGGAGTCCATCCTCACACATTGGAACCAAAATGTTCTCATACTGTGCGGTTTCAAAGAAGCTTCCTATCGTGGATGCTCAGGCTGTGGAATGAGCTCCCCGCTTCAAAAAGGTTGAGGGTTGGTAACGTGCGAGTGATAACCGTTATGTTGCAAGAATCTATAGGCTAGAGTAACTGGTTATCATCAGGCGGGCCGTACGCTTGTTTGCTACCTAAGTATTGTAAAAAAAAGTTTTACATGTTTTATATCTGTCATAAAAACAATCATTATTTTAAGTTATTTTCTTACCAGCTCAATAAACTACACTTCAACACACTTCAGTTCATCACAAAAATACTCACTGCATTGCACTCAGTTTAAAAAACGGCGGCAAATCTTCCTTTTTTAGTTTTTCCAAACATTGAAACAAAAACCGAATAAAATCGAAAAACCGGTTTTGGTGTTATGTAAAACCGGTTTTTCTTGTTGGTCAAAACCGTACCGAATAACCGGTTTTTCGATTTTCGGTGAAACCGGTTTTCATTCCCTAGTATGGCATAAGAGGCAACATTCATAACCTCTTAGAATCTTAAGTAATAGAACTCAGTATACAGAGATATCTAGAATATGTCCTAAAAGCAAATTAGAAACTACATACACATCTAAACCAAGATACATAAAATATGGCGTGCCTCAAGGTAGCGTCCTGGGTCCGCTACTGTTTCTAATATATATAAATGATCTCCCAAAAATTACAAGTAATAAAATGGTTCTCTTTGCCGATGACAGCACAGCTATTATAGAATGTAATAATCCAATTAATTATCAAAATGACATTAATAACTCTCTCTCTGACATCATAAATTGGCTTGAAAATAATAATCTAGTAATTAATTTGAATAAAACAAAAGTTACGCACTTCCACCAACGACGAGTAAATTCAAAGATAAATGTATCCTATAAAGATTTTGAAATAGAAGAAGCCAGTAGTGCCAAGTTCTTAGGCATCACTATAGATAATAAGCTCACTTGGAAGCCTCACATTGAAGAGTTATGTAAGCGATTAAGTAAATCTGCATACCTACTTTTTCAGCTATCTAAAAAGGTAAATACTGAGACACTATTAACGGCATATCACGGGTTAGTAGCCTCAGTTCTGAGGTATGGTGTTGTTTTTTGGGGTCAGTCGACTGATAGAGAGCTTGTGTTTAGATTGCAAAAACGATGTATAAGGTCAATGTGTGGTTTAAAAACAATAGATAGCTGTATTCCTTATTTCAAATCGTTAAAAATATTAACACTGCCAGGATTATATATCATGGAAACTGCATTGTTTGAAATGAAATGAAATGAAATGAAATAATTTATTCATTCAAATAGGCCTTCACAGGCACTTATGAATAGTCAAACTCTAATACTCTAATGCACTAATGCACGGTTCGGAAGGTTGATTTTGCTGAGAAGAGCCGGCAATAAACTCAGCAATTACTCTTTTCAAAAACAAACTTAAATTTATTACATCAGATGTCTCCTGCGAGAGCGAGCGCTACAACCACGCATTTTTATCATTTAAATATTCTTTAATATTGTAGTAAGCCTTCTGTACTAAAGCGGCCTTTATACATTTCTTAAACTTTAGTGTAAAAACAAACCCACATCTATTTAATAAAGTCTCTGACGTAAAGAAAAATCAAATTCGTGCTCAATATATGAATCAACTGTGTCATATAAAATGTAAAACAGCTTTAATGAAGAAGAGCTTTTTTGGTTCTGCTCCAATAATATATAATAAAATACTTGATGTCATAAAATGTATGCCTTTAGCTAAATTCAAAAAGGAATTTTCAAAATTATTGATTGAGAATTGTTATTATAAAATTGATGAATTTCTTATTTAATTATGTGACATTTGTTTTCTATTTTAATGTTTTCTATATGAATTTTTGTGATTGTTTTGTTTGTTTTGTGGACTTTGAAGGTTGATTCTGATTCTGATTCTGATTCTATTTGAATTTATACGGATCGTTTTGAGTGTGCCGGCTGTATGATTTTTTCCATAGCTAAAGAATGGAATTTATTTAGGTTTTATTTCACAAATGAATAGAATTATTCAAGAGGAAGGTGTAAGTAAATAACTTATAGTTGATAAACGATTTGATCGAGTAGATTGGTGGATATTTTAAATAAATGTCATGAAGGCTGCTTTTTTAGTTTGTAGTCTAATACAGGAATGTTTGTAAAAAATTCCGGCACCGCTGCTGAATAAAGTTGGTTGGACACACACACAACACGAGCATCAAATTTCCGCAACGATCAATGCGTATGCTGATGTAAAGACTGATATTGAAAAAGATGCTCGTGTTCCGCTTATGCTGATTATTCGGAACAACCTTGATCAAATTATAAACATTGATGATTAATGCCATATCACTTGTCGGAAACTTACATTGGTTTTCGGAACTCTTCGATTAATCACAACCGGCTAATATCGTATTAAAGTTTTTACCACTTCGTCGGCGCAGTGTTTGCGTCCGAATGCCTGTTACATCTGCCACCTCTGTACCTACATCAATCAGCACAAAGATGCGCACGGTCCAATATTGTAAGACGATCGACACAGCCCCCTACCACTATACTCGAGTTTTTTGATAAACGATCAAACATAGATCATAAAATGTATGTATACGCTACGATATCTTGGTGTAGGGTGTGACGTGATATCAATGAACAACTCCTGCGTGTTTACATACATTTGGTTTGCATTGACTTATAATGGAAACTAGCTTTCACGCGCATTAGAGTTCATGAACGCCTATACAACCGTGCCCTTAGTAGCCTATTAAATATGTGTCCAATTAAGTATAAGTAGAATATTTGATGAGTAAGTTCCTTATAAAACGCAAAGTCTCTTTATTTGTCTGTTCGTTAGTGCGTTCATAAGTCGAGAACCACAGTACAGGAATTTTGTGGTTTACACAATTACCTGTGGTGTTTCCTAGAGGAAGATATATGGTTGGAGGGCATATATAGTAAATATAAAATATTTATTTGGAACATCACAAAAGGTACAATTATTCAACAAACAACGATGGTGTCTGCAGAAGTTTGAAAATTGTGTCGCAGACACCATCGCCCTCCTCCGTTACATACATCTATAAAGTTCCAAACAAACAATAGGAACACAAAAATAATAAAGGTTAAAATTTAAACAAATAATTAAATGATATTCGAAGCATTCGTCTCCAGCACCATATTTTCAAGCAATTTTGTCCATGTTACACTCTGAAGAAGATGGTAGGGTTCTTAGTTAATTAATGATTGTTAATTAACAGTAGGTACCAACTTTACTGTACTGGATAGTATGACGAAAAAAAAAGGAAAATAAAATTTATATCTGATAAAAAAAATGCGCAGCCGCAGCAACGAGTTATACCAGGTGATTGCCATTGAGTTGCTGACCTTAAGAAAGCCTATAAAGTAACTCGTTTTCATATGAAACTGCTGAAATACACTGAAAGGTACTTCGTGAAAGATTTTCCAATCCTACGCTGAAGCAAATTTTTGAAACATTGCTAAGACGATACTTATACAAAAATGTTGCTCTACCTAGAGGTATATTATATTATATTTATTTATTGGAATCAGATTCTACCAATCACGCCACAGGTCGTAGGTCGATTCCCTCCGAGGACAGCATTTGTATGCATGAATATGAATGTCCTAAGTCTAGGTGTAATTATGTATAATAAGTTTGTATTTACCATTTTACAAACAAAAATGTAGTATATTATTATGTAGTACCTATATCAGTTTACTAAGCAGTCCGGTTTACTAAGCACTGCTTAGTTTGAGATCAGATCAGATAGCCAGAATTTCCCAGGATATTTGTTTATTTATTTAAAAAAGCCACTCGATATGTTGTAATTTATATTATTAGCTTGTATTTCTTTGAAGCTTCCGAATATTGATAGCAATGCCGTTTTTATGAACTTTGCTGTAAAATAAGGAAGGCGTTCACAATATTTTAATCACATGGTAGGTATGATATGAAGCTTAAGGATACATTACAAGGTCCCAAGATCTTATCAATATTAAACAACTTTTACATGTTTTTCTCTATTTTATGAAGTCACAACAAACAACTGTTTAGATAATATCAAAAAGGTCACAGTTGTTGTTAAAACCACCTTGTAGAGAATGGGTTGATACAATTAAAACAAAAAAAATAAAAAACCGGCCAAGTGCCAGTCGGACTCATACACGGAGGCAAAATAAAACGTTTCTTGAATGCATTCCCTTTAGTTTTTAATTTTATTTCATTTTTATTATTTGTTGTTATAGCGGCAATAGATACACACATTCTCTGAAAATTTCAGCTGTCTACCTATTACCGTTCATGAGATACAGCCCACTGACAGACAGAGGGACGGACGGACGGACGGACAGCGGAGTCTTAGTAATAGGGCCCCGATTGGCACCCTTCGGGTACGGAACCCTAAAAAACACTAGTGCGTAATAAGCCGCATTATGATACTAAAAATGGTGCAATAAATGTCACTTTACGAGCGAGTGTGTTGAAATAGTAAATTGTGATACATGTGTGCAAAGTTGGTCATACATAACAGACGAGGCAGTAGCCGAGAGTGTAGATTTTTGATGACCATCAACCAAACAATGGAAACGTCAACAAATATGGCGCGCAAGTTTTTTTTTGACAGCGATGCGCTCTCAAACTATTTTACCCATTTAAATTAAGAAAGCTTCGTCTACACATATATCACTTGTAGTGCCTACAAACTAAACATAATCAGGATTATACCTATCATAAAACTGTGCGGTAATGTAAAGTAAAAAGCACTAGTGCGTAATAAGCTGCATTAAGATAATAAAAACTGTGCAATAAATATCACTTTACGAGCAAGTGTGTTGATAAAAATATTATTTTAACACCACGCTCAGGCTTCAATATGCCGCCCGTGACGTCACTGAAGACACTGCTTTACCCCTTTGGTGTATGATTCACTATTTGCTACCGCAGAAAGTTGACTCATCATTTCGACTTTGTGCTGTTGATTATAAGAGTAGCGTTAGTGGCAATATTTTATTGCTTTATGAAACCCTGTTTACAAAATGAGTAAGTGTAGGTATATTAGTCATATCATAATAAACTAACAAAGAATAAAACGAAGTCTAAAAATAATTAAAACACAAAACAAGATAACAAAGTTGCATCAATACAAATAAATAAAAATTAAGTGTTTGTAATGTCAAACAGCTTTTTACTAAATGCATGCGAAACGTATATTTAGTGCAAAATTATATACGGTACTTATAAATAAAACCATTTTCTAAACATTTTCCTGTCCATCTGTCTGTTCCTGCTAATCTCCGAAAGGGCTGAAATGATTTTGACGGGACTTTCACTGGTAGATACCTGATGTTATAAGGAGTAACTTAGACTTATTTTATATGATTTCAATAATTAGTATTCCGCGCAAAAAAAATAACCGTACACGGGCGAAACCGCATGGTTCAGCTAGTACCTAAATAAAAATAAATCTACGTTCCCATTCAGTTATATTAATTAATAATCGTCAGTGTCTTTTGGCTGACTGAAATATCATGATCTTTTGAGATGTTCTCGTCTGTTGCAGTTTGCCTTACAAAGCGTAGACATCTACTAAGAAAGGGTTTGCAAAATCCGCCATAAAATATGGGCTTATTCCCGTTTGTCTACGTTCCCGTTTGTCAACGGTACATATACTTACCTATAGCGGTGTATCGCGTACACCAAGTACAGTCAGTATGTTAAGTCTAATTTTAAAGGAATGTAAATATTGGTTTGAAATTAAATAAGTACATATTTAAGATTTTTATAGTGTAGTTTTTATGTATTGTGTAAAAATATAATATATTATGACTAGTAATTAATTAACCCATGCAAAGCAAAATCAACAACATACGTTACTATAATATACAATGGGTAAACGTTGTTTATTAATTCGTAATGTTTTTATCTAATTGTGACTATACAAAAATAAAACTTAAAAATTACAACTAAACAAAGTAAAATCAACAAGTGTAATTAAATAATTTGGTACACTAAACATAACGTAAGTATATGTATAATTCAACTACACAACACAAAAAAGCAACGGAATAATAGGTAAATATAATATAAAATAGAAGTTATTTCAACGAAACATTGCAAAACCAACAAATATAATACAACAATTAAACTACTAAAATTAAAAATAAACGTATCACAAAAAAAAACATCAATTAAATAGCCGGCAAAGAGAAGATACTCGCTTCAAAAAAACTTTATGTCACATAGACCATGTTCATATTTGTTGAATATTTTACCTGTGTTTAAAAAATATATCGTCAACAAGATAGGTTACATGTATTCTATGTAGTTCTTAGTCATTAATATGGTAGTTTTAAAATATACGAACTAAAAATAATATTAAATAAATTCGGCACACAACTTTTTACTCTAACCGTACTTTAACGTGTGCGAAGGTAGGTAATATATACAAACATAACCGATGTATATGTACCGTTGACAAACGGGAACGTAGACAAACGGGAATAAGCCAAAATATGGCGTCGTGGGTGAAACCGCGGGGTAAAGCTAGTGTTTTATAAATGCGTGTTGGTTGTATAAATATAATTGTGTTGGTTGATGTGGTGTTTGTAGCTCAACCATACTGATTTAAAATTTGAATGAAATTTGACTAGATAGATCACCATTCGCTGAACAAAACGTTTATTTTAGCTTCTTCTCGCGGCTTCGCCCGCGTGGCCTACAGGAATCAAATGACATATTTTTCTGCAACAATAAAACAAAACTAAACAACTTCATCCCGCTTCGAGGGTGAAAATATTAAAAACGCTGAGACACGTATACATTAATTTTTAATCTTCAGCCTAAACACAAAATTTGAAGATCCTTCGATAACTTCGAAACTGACGGACTTTCATACAAACTTTTATCCCCTATTTTACCCCCTTAGGGGTGGAATTTCGTAAAACTCTTTCTTAGTGGGTACCTACTCTTCACAAATCTAAATTTCATGTCTCTAGGGCCAGTGGTTAAGGCTGTGCGTTGATATATCAGTCAATCAGTCAGTCAGTCAGTCAGGACTTTGAATTTTATATATATAGATTCTAGGTATAATAGATCTGTTTTGATGATAGGTGAAAGCTGGAATACATTATTAATCTATTTAATCCTTAATTATCTAAATTTTGTACAATCCATCTTCAAATAAGATACATTGAGAATATTTACTGACGCAGAGGTAATACATATTTAGTCTAAGTCATTGAATTAGCGTAATAATTCAATGGTCTAAGTATTTTTCCCATTGAATCCTAGTCTTCAAATATACGGAATTATATTAAATAACAATAACCCACAAACCTTGTGAACCAAAATCTATACTTATCTATAGGTAGGTACCTACTAATATAGTAAAGCTGGCCTTATTAATCTAATAAAGCTGAAGAGTTTCTTGTTTGATTATTTGTTTATTTCTCGATCGAAAAAAGTACGAATTCGAACTTTTATCGTGTGTTAATCACGTTACGTTATTACGGCAATTTAGAGGCCGGCATTTTTAGAAGGAAAACCACTCAACTAGTCCTTTGATTGGTCGGGATCGTTCGAATTGACTCTGCCCCTCGAAATTTTGCAGTGGAATAGGACTCGAACCGTAAGTTCGATTCGAAGGCTAGTTCGAGGGAAGTGAGAATTGGGTCCCTGATCTCTGAAACCCCCATCGAATTGAAAAATTCACAAATACAAATAACTTTGACTTATTTTTATCCCGGGAACGCGGGTGAAACTGCGGGTAATAACTAGTTGTGAATAGAAGGCCAAACACAAGGACTGATAAATTGTTACGAAATGTCATAATAATCAATAATAATGATTATTTACTAAACAATAATAAAACCGTTATCAAATTAGTACGTTAGGAACATTGTTCTCAATTTAGGTAACCTACTTCAAAGTAAACATATTGGTTCAGAAAAAACAAAACTTACTTTGTCTAATAAAAACAAAATTAAATTATTGTTTAAAGATTTAAAGAAGAGATTAAATGATCTAATGACTAAAAATAAAAGAGAATTTGTTTTGACCGACCACAGATGCCATGAGGGTCAAATCAAAGAGTGCATGGCTGATCTGTACAATACACAGGTAAGCTGGTGCCTAAAATTACCATAACTGGTTTCTGAATTATGCCCTAAATATCTACACATTTTCTTGTTTCTTTGGTATCGGGTTGTTGACATTCAAAATGGAAACTGTACGCTGTATATTTTTATAAGACTTATAATTATTGTGAATCGTCTCGGCGATAGACGTGAGTGTATGATAAGATAAAGTATATAGGTACTATATCTAATAAACGTTTGGTTGTTCATTTAGTCGATTGAAACCATGTGTGATGCAGTGTCACGGAACTTTGAGATGGAAGACGGAACAGTGCCAGAGTTAGAGAAAATTCATAAAAATGGCACAGAGAAGGAAATATGTGATAATAATGATGAGTGTAATAATAAACCACAATCGCCATTTCGAAGACAAGTGAGTTTAACTTTTATATATTATAAGTGCTTACTGAAAATTTGGTTTGAACTTTTAAAATATATGGCATAGAAAATTTAATTTATTTCTTTGGAGCATTCTCGATACTATTGGAGAATAAACTCATCGTACTGATATTTCTAAACTCCATAATATCATACATATCTCAATAGTTTTGCTGCTAATACTTAAAATAAAGTTTCAAGTCAATATTTTAAATAATCGAGATCATTTGCGTGAGGTAACATTATGTAAGAATAATGAAATATATGTTTATGAATCATTAATATTTTTGTCGTGATAATGGCTTCTTTGTCCGATATTACTATGTTTTAATATCCATGATTTCTTGACGTATAAATGGATACGTTCAAAGTTCCTAAAACAATAAATTGATAAATTTTGTAGAGTAAATAGGTAAATATTTAATATAACCTAATTAAATCAAATAGGTACCTAAAAATACAACCTACTACAAAGTTACAACGCTATCTTCTAAAAGTAGAATGAAGCAATTGATTATTATGTTAATGTGATAAATAATAATTACCTAAAATATAATTATTATGAGTGTAATTTGTCTAACAAAAGTGTTCAATCAAAATTTTAAGCTTTCTGTCCTCCTCTTGAATAAATGTATCATGTTGTAATAAATGTGTCATCATAACTCATACATGCTCATACAAGTCATACATAAGCATATTCAGCTATTCTGATGAGTTACATACTACATATAGACTTAGTTAGGGTTCCGAACCGAAAAGGTAATTAAATTATTAAAAGAAACAAAACCCGACTGCGTAAAACAAAAATTAACTGAAAAGAGAAAAACAAGCTCTTTAATCTACAGAATTTTAAATATAACTTGAACCTTCCGGGTCAGTCGGGTAAAAAGGAACCTGTGAAAGGAACCCTCATGGTGCCACTCCGTCCGTCTGTCTGTCTAACACAGCGGTATATTTCAGCAACCAATGATGTTCTTGAATTGTGGAATAGTATACAGGTCGTTGTTTTGGTCAGCGACGAGCGACTCATGGTCGATAATACAACTGATACTGGTGCTAAAAAAAATATAAAAAAAATACTTTATTTTTTTTAAATAATAAAAATAAAAAAATAATATTTTTGAAAATCATGTAATAAGCTAAAGTGTAGACATAATACTCAATGGGAGTACGAGGGAGTAAAGGGGTGGGGCGATGGCGGCTTGCGCCTAGCTCTAGTCTGTGCACGTGCCTAGTAACCATACTTTGCAGTAATTTTATTTCAAATTGAATAAGGTATTTCTCAACATATTTACAGTATTTAATGGAATTAAGTCCATTTTTGGGGAATATATATTTTGTACTACCGCTCCTGTGTCGCTTGTCGCCGACCAAAACAACACCCTGTATATTGCTTCCTTAATCTTATTGCAAAAAAACAATTGAAAAATATTTTTAGTTTCTTTGAAATAGAGGCCGAAATGGGGAACCGAAATTTCAAAGTGGAATACAAGTTTAAATGGGATATCATATTATATATGGAAGGGCTTTTCGGTATATTTCAGCAACCAATGATGTTCTTGAATTGTGGAATAGTATATATTGCTTCCTTAATCTTATTGCAAAAAAACAATTGAAAAATATTTTTAGTTTCTTTGAAATAGAGGCCGAAATGGGGAACCGAAATTTCAAAGTGGAATACAAGTTTAAATGGGATATCATATTATATATGGAAGGGCTTTTTTAGCGGTTACCGTAGCCATATGTATGCTTGTGACACATGAAGCATCGCTCACGCGTTACTTGTTCTTTTTTCGTCTGTATCTATGCTTAGTTATATCTTTTTTATTGTTAATTATTTGGAAAAAAAAGCCAAACAGTCGGATTGTCCAAAAAATATTTAAAAAATGTAACCTTGCTGAGTTTCTTGCCGGATTGTTCTCAGTTGAAAGCAGAGTTCCGAACCGGTAGTAACTTCAGTAAATGTGACCTTCATAAGTGCCCTTCTGGGCCCTAAATTGAATAAATGGCTTTGACTTTGACTGACCTTTCCCGCAGTGTTGCCAACTGCTAGCTTTAATCAGTAGCTAGACATCTTGCAAAAGTTGCTAGATTGCCAGATATTGTTACCCAAAAAAGGTGCTAGAAGTAGCTAAATTATACTTAGTAGGAAGATAACAATAAAAATATTTTTTTTTAAAACGAGAGTATTAAAAATCAGGAAATTATGTACGTTTTTTTCAACAGGTTCATTTCCATTTTCATAAAAATATGCATTAAAACAGCGAGCGTTAGTTTTAAATTGATAAAACAACACAAGGCAGAAGTGGCAGAACACAGGTAGCACAGACTACTGTCGGAGTGATAAACGGTTTGAATGAAGAAATTAAACTGGAAATTCCCGGCCACCGACCTATACCCACACCCGGACCCATAGCTTTGCGTTTAGTTTTTTTCTTTCAAGACCCAGTGCCTATTACGAATTCTCGAAAGTATTGAAATGTTGCTAGAAAAGGTAGCTAAATAAATTTAGCTACAAGTTTCATAAAATTGTAGCTACCTAACACCATAAAATAGCTAGATCTAGCTATAAAGTAGCTAAGTTGGCATCACTGCTTTCCCCCCTCCCCTATGAGCTCTGGCGACCTTAAGGGCTTATTACACCTTCCTATATTTAGGATCCTAACTAGGATGGTTCTAACAAGGAAGCAGGAAGCTACTTATTATACTACACTATCTTGCTTTCTAACTAGGACGCGGTAAAGAGTATAGCAACTATACTTAAAGCGGGACGGACGACTCGTAGGGATGTAACAAAGGTCGATTAAAATATAACTATACTTACATTGATGTTCTTCCGATGTTTTAAGTTTTTTATTCTCTCAAACCGATCACACAAATTAAAATTTCAATGAATACAAATGAGCACCTTTATGTTAAAATAAAACAAAATTGAACTTTATGTAAGTAAGTACCAAGTATTAATTTATAAATAATGTAGTACTTTCAATGTACGGATTATTTTTCTATTATTGTTTCTTGATTACTAATGACCTATACATTCATCCCTCAAAATATACGCCAAGACTTTAGAAGGGCCTTATATAATTATTTCAAAACATCGATGTTTTGAAATAATTATACATATATTGTACGGATTATTATTCTATTATTGTTTTTTGATTACTAATGACCTATACATTCATCCCTCAAAATATACGCCAAGACTTTAGAAGCCTTATATAATTATTTCAAAACATCGATGTTTTGAAGAACAATGTTACATCCCTAAACGTCCTAAATCGGAGCGACGTAATTACACTTTCCTGTTTAAGGAAGCAGAGCGGTTGGGACCTTCCTATCTCACTACTTAGGACACTAACCGTTCTTTCTGCGATTACACGTTCCTATTTCCTAGTTAGGATCCTAAAAATAGGAAGGTGTAATAAGTGCTTTACTCACGCGCAGGAACACAATTTTACACAACATAAAGTTATTTGGTTGCGGTATTCTGTAAGGTGGAGGTACTTTCCCAGTCTAGCTCCGCTCTTTGAGCGAATAAACGCTATGCTCTATCTGTCTCATTTGTTTATTTGTACATTAAAAAAACAGGTTCTTATTTTCCTTTATGTTGCGTATTTGACTTATGATGTGAAATGACAAAAAATACCATTCCCTGATTTCCGAAGTACGTAAAGCCAAAAATCTGAAATAATTATAATAAGTAAATAAACATTGATGTAAATATTATAGGAAAAATAGAACTAACTACTTGGTTTCTAACTAGCACGGCTTTTTTTTTGAAATCATCAAAATTCCTTCACAAACAATTTTTTTTCTTCAGTTATGGCCTAAACCAAGAAATATACGTCTAAGGAAGGTCGGAACCCTCAGTGCGTGAGTCTGACTAAGACTCTTGGGTGGTTTTTATTTTTAGTTTAAAAGAACAATAATGAACTGGAAATAAAATGTTTTGGGTTCAAAACACATAAAAAATCCGATAAATTTATTTCCAACCGGCATTTCCAAAAGCACTTCGCGATTGATTTTTCATAACAACGTGAAAACTATGCACCATAAAAAAATTTGAATGAGCAGAGAAATTAAATCTTCAATAATTATTGATAGGTACGATTCCAAATTTCAAAGCGACAGGATTAGTAGTTGCGTATCATACAAAGTATAGTTACCTTGAACGATCGTTCAAGGTAATACATACCGAAGAACCAGAGGGTTGTGGTTCTCTGAAAACACGTGTAACCCTAACAAGATAATATAACATATTATTAGGGAAATAATGCGTTATAATCTATCCCACCAAAAACATTAATGTGAAAATGAGAGCCAAGTTCAATATTATGATAATTATGGTGTAGGTAGTTGTCGACATCACCGTCAAAAGACTTGAGATCTCAATGGGTGTCAAGTTCTGTAGACAATCCTGAAATTGATTTATAAGAACGTATAACATTCTTAAGTAAATTTAAAACACTATTTCTTGTTTTGTTTTCTGCTACAACAGTGTTTGCTATTTAAAAATATGCCTTTTTAAATTTGAATAGTCAAACTAATTACACAGTGCAAATAAGTTAAGATCTATTAACCTTAACATTTTGAACGTTTTGAACCCAATAAAAATGTTAAATAGTTTTTGAGTTATGAAGGGTTCAAAAGTGGCTCCAAATGGTTCGTGTAATATTACACACGGTGCTGCTCGCCAGTTCTCTTTTCTTGAACTTGGCTTGATACTCTACCGCGTGTCTAGATAACAAAGTTGCAAAATGTTAACTTATCAATCGTAAGACACATCTTACATTGTATTGTAGTATACGTATAAATTTACTTACTACTTAGTAGGTATAAATATATTATTTCACAGATTCCGGTTACATGACAGCTATAATGTCATTTATTTACTTTCTTTTATTGTTTACTGTACGATAGCAAGAGGTTACACGTGCGGAAAGGTGGTGAACTTTCATCTACGTCACTTCGTTGGAAATGAGTGGGATATTCATTATTTCGAGTAATAGTAGAGGCATTTAAACTATAAATATATTCAACTATGGCTAATCTAATCATGATAAGCCTACTACTAAACTATGTACTAAACTATGCCTAACAAAATACTGAACCATCCCGTGAAAGTACCATCGCAATCGGATAAGCCGTTTTCGTAGAGAATTTTAACCAAGTGAATCATATGAAAAAAAAAAAAATATATAGGTATTTTCATTACATAATCGAATGAAAATTCCTCGCCAGAAAAAAATCACAAAAATACTTCTAATATAGAACTAAATATAAATAATATCACTAACCTATGACCTAGAGCTGATACTAACGTTTTTTTTTAATATTCTATACTTTACGAGCTATTTAGATTAAAGCTAGCTTTATGCCCACTCTATTTACAAATATCCTACTTCCTACTTGTACGCACGGCTACAGATCAAGCTATACATTTCCAATATAAGCTGACCTCTTATTGCAGGGAAATCCTATACAATGCGAGATCAGCTTATACTGGAAATGTATAGCTTGATGTGTTGCCGTGTGTACCAGGTACGTTTAATACTAGATCCCTCAGAACGCGGGGTGAAAACGCGGGACCGTAACTATGTACATTATTCATCCAGCATCGGTAAAAAAATATACTAATCATAGATTGCCTGAAACTTATGGTACTTATTAAAAGCTGTAGCATTACTGTACAAAATAGTCATCATCATCATCATCAGCCTATAATGTCCCACTGCTGAGCACAGGACTCCTTTCACAAATGAAGGTGAAAGGGAATGGGCAATACTCCACCACGCGTGCCCACTGCGGATCGGTGGAGGTAGGCTAGTGGTCAACCTACTGTTGGAATTTTTCAAGCCGCCTAGGAGGCATCCAACTAGCTTAACGACTATCACAGTTAAGTGATAACCGGGACCAACGGCTTTACTTGCCTTCCGAAGCACGGAAACGCTCGATTTGAAATACCACTAGGCAGTCACCCATCCAGGTACCGACCACGACAGGCGTAGCTTAACTTTGCCGATCGATTAAGAACGGCTAATCATGCTACACCACGAGCGCTTCCTCGCGCTTACAAAATAGTACCTATATGAAATCCTGATTATGTAACTATTAAATAAGTAACATCGATCCATTTATTTTGCTTTCAGGCGTTAATATCACTTGGCACGTTCATGTTGAACTTAGGAGCCGGAGCCACATCAGGCATTTCAGCAATACTCATTCCTCAATTAAAACACTCTAAAGGAAGGCATCACTTTTCTACTGAAATGGAATCATGGGTAGGTATGTGGTACCACTATTTTTGATTATTTAATCCTCTATGCTTCTACGTAGTCAATATAAAAATAACGTATAAATTTTATTTTTCAGCTGCAACATCATCATTACCGCTATTCTTTGGTAACCTGATATCAGGCTATTTGATGGAAAGATTCGGCAGACGAGCATCACAAATTATGCTCTCTATTTGTTTTCTACTTGGATGGCTAATTATTGGATTTTCTAATGACATAATGCCTCTAATTTTACTGGGAAGATTGATAACTGGCTTATGTCAGGGCTGGCTAGGCCCACTCGGTCCAGTATTTGTTGGAGAAATCAGCTCACCAGTTTACAGAGGATTGTTTTTAGCAGCTTTATCTTTGGGCATCGCTGTTGGTGTATTTTTATCACATTTGTTTGGAACAGTTCTTCATTGGAGCTATGCGTCGTTGCTTTGTGGAGCTTTCCCTTTGATTGGAGGAATTATTATACTTAACGCACCAGAATCACCAGCATGGCTGGCTTCTAGAAATAGGATCGATGAATGTGTTTTATCTTTCCAATGGTACAGAGGAACCAGCCCAGCGATGAAGTCAGAACTTGACAAAATGATCGCAGAACAGACGAAAAGAGATAAAACACATGGCAAGATAAAAACACTGACGCAAAATATAAAGAAACCAGAATTTTGGAAGCCGTTATTCATTATGACGGTATTTTTCATCATAACCCAACTGTCAGGTGTAAACGTTATATGTGCATATACTACTGGCATGATGAAAGTGCTCATCGGTAGTAATTCTAACAATTCGAAAGCATACGCAGCTATGTTAAGTATTGATGTTTTAAGATGTGTATCCTTAGTGATAGCGTGTGTCTTATTAAGAAGATCAGGTCGAAGGCCAATGGCAATTATCAGTGGAATTTTTACATCATTGTCTTTGGTATTGTTAGCTCTGTACTTGTATCTAGTTGAAAATGGATCTATTCACCATGTGTCACCTTTCATATCTTTGGGGTTAATGGCATTTTATATTTTCGTTTCAAACATAGGCATTTCACTGCTGCCCTGGAATATGGTGGGTGAGCTGTTTGCATCCGAAACTAAGGGATTGGGATCTGGTATTAGCGTGATGATGACATCTATAGCCTTCTTTGCAGTAGTGAAGTCAGCGCCAGCTATGTTTGAAAGTATAGGGCACCATGGTACTTATTTATTTTACGGGTTGTCAACATTATTTGGAACAATATTTCTGTTCTTCTGGCTACCTGAAACAAGAAATAAAACTTTATTACAAATCGAAGAGTACTTCAGAGATGGCAAGAAAAAGGAATCAAAAAATATTTCATCTAATGCGTGACAAATATTAAGCTCTGCCAAGTTATTAGATAGTGAAATTACCTAATTGAGCATGTATGAAGAGTATTAATTGAGGTTGAATATTTTTTAAATTTATTTCTGAAGATTTGAAGAGAATGATCTCTAGAAGCTTAAAATTTTTGTAATAAGTATTGTGTGTTATAGATGTTGTAGTAGCTATGTATACATATTTTGTCCATTGGAAGTAATACGTAATTAAAAGATATCATTTTTAACCTAATAAGATATGAATGTATGTATTGATTGAGTAATATGTGATTGCCCAGGAGGGTCACACTATCTTTAGTGTTCAAGTACATACATACATGATTATAAAAAGGTTAAGGTAATTATCATATTAAATACGTAATTGTGACGGAGAAATTAAATATGCTTCAATTACGTTATTCATACAGTCCGTAATACAATGATGAGAAAACCTTGAAACTCATTGATTTACTTATAATCGTTCACTTTTGGTTACTGTCCATGCTATTCAGTATAAGTATTTCCAACTTTTAACGAATTGAAATAAGTTTCACTTTTTGTATTTCCAACTTTTTTATGGAATAAGTTTCAAGGTTTGCTCTTCGTTGAGCTACATACATACTGTGTCATATAGCCACCGGTTGTATTCTCGCATAGATACGCGTCTTATTTGATTTGGGTGAGTAAAATACTAATAAAGCAACTGCTGAGTAATGATAAATTGTGTGATACTCTCGCTTATCTAAGAAGATATGTATGTTTTAGTATCGTGACCATTTTATGAAAGTATTTGCTTAGTTACATGCATTCTTACGGAATTAAGTAACAACTGTGTTTGATAGTAGGAATTTAACTTTTATAGTTATGAAATTTTATTGTGACACTCTTAACGCTTTTATTTTGTGTTGGTTTCTTTAAAATTGTGTTTTACAATATTCTCTATGGAGAAATATTATATAACTTATTGTAAGTAGGAAAGGATACAAGGTATTAATTATGAGGAATAAAAGGGGTCATTTTAAGCAGCAAAAAGCAGGTCTATTTCACAGTCCGTTAGTGCCAACTTGCCAAGCAAGTGGCACGCGTCCGCAGCGTTAAATTACTTGTATAAACATCTTCCTGTTGTGACACGTGGGCGTTCACGATGTTTGAGATTCGCTGACATCTGCAAAGGATTTTTTTCTAATACTTCAGAAATTCCCACGTCGGTGCTCGTCATGTTATTGTCGACTCATCAAAAAAACAACCAGGAAAACATCTGGGTACCTATTTTTAGAATTGTACCTACCTACCCCGATGTGTTTATGAACCGAAGTGTGAGGAAGTTATTAATGAAAGCGTATGTTATGTTATGGATGGTGAGGATCATACAAGTGTCGTTTGAAAAAATAAAGCGTTTCTAAAACTATTCAATGAATGTATTTTTATTAATTTCGTCTAGACGACCTAAAAAGGGTTAGTTACTCTTTAATACCACCATAGTGGGAACTTTTATGTAAAGAGAGAGAAACTTTACTCAATAAAGTAAAAATTATGAAACAGCAATGTTTATATAATTATATTTTGTTAACTTTTCCATTTGTAATTATTTATTAACGTAATATTGGACGCTGCTACCTGCCTAGAACGATGTAAAAGATAATTAATTTAATTGTAACCAATTGTACTGTATTTATAGGTATAGTGAAATCAATATAAAAAAATGAGATTCAAATTTAATCCAATTAAATGTACCTACCTAATTGAATTTTAAAAAGAGTATTTGAATATTGTCAACGCACGAACACAAAGACCAAATGAAGGTCAATAAATAGCAGACCCACACTTTTAAAAATAAAGCATGCATCGATAAATTGCCTTTATTTTCACGTCAAGTAGTTCCTGTGTTTAGAATTTTTATCCCAATGTGCGGTACTTGCATATCATATCGTGGTCGCGAAGGAATCGGGCGGAACGAATATTTTGATAATTAACAATAGGACACGTGGCTGAACGGAAGACATGCACGTGCTATCAATTAGATGCGGAATGGATAGAAAAAAACTTGACTAGAACGTTATTGAAGCTTGCCCCTTTCAATGTGGGAGGAGTCGTTACCTATGAAATAATAGAAAGCGAAATATCATAAGCCAACCCTTTCGGTGTCCAATGTTTGTTTTGAATTGTAAAGGGTAAGACGATTCACTTTTATGTAATTTCTACGTAGGAAGTAAAAGTGAACGGAAATTGCATTTTAAAATGATGTCGCTACGTCAATTTTAGTATAAGAAATCATTTAATATCTATCATTTAGTATAAAAAGATTATTCAAAGATATCACGACAAAGCAATTATCTGATAGGTGAATATGAACTTTATATTTACTGTTAAAAAAAAAGTATTTTTATTATATTTATTCTAAACATCTTTACATTCTTAGAGATAACTAACAGTATCTTCTCGTAAAGAAACATGATATATCAAAATACCTTACTAAAAACAGTTATAAAGTTTTTCGTATGAGCTATAAATTTTTTATACGCAATTTTATCACGAAATGGATTTTATTATGAATAATTTATGGCAAAGTAGCGTACCGTGCGGGCGTAGTTTTGAATTATTTAGTTTTGCTACATGACTTGCTTGTGATTGTATGCAGAGGAAGTAAGGTTGACGTGGAGTCGACCTGCGTGACGTCACATGTGCATTATGGTCCCGTAATTCCGGTTTCAAGTTTTTATTACCATACTTGTTATTTATTTTTATGTTGTGTGAGTCAGATGCAGACCAAATAGGAAAAACATCAAAGTTTTGATAGGTATCATTTTCACCGGCCATCTATTACACGTAGGTATAATAAGAAGGTAGTAATAAGAATATGAATTAGTATTACAAAGACGTGAAGTTTATAAGTTTGGATGTAGACGGAAATCTCCGGAACTACTTACCGATCTGATTCTGAAAATTTTCTAACGAATAGAAGCTACATTATCCCTACTTTATATCCGCCGAAACGCGGGTGAAATCGCAGGGAACAGATAGTAATTAACAAATTATTCTGCAATTAGGGTTGAAAAAGAACAGCAGACAGAGATCTCTTTAGGGTTTCGTACCCAAAGGGTGCCAACCGGGACCTTATTACTAAGCCTCCGCCACAGATTACCATACAATCCTCTGTGCCTCCGCTATCCGTCCGTCCGTTCGTCTGTCTATCAGTGGGCTGTATCTCATAAACCGTAATCAGGTAGACGTTAACATTTTCACAGAATGTGTATTTCTATTGCTGCTATAACAATAAATAATAAAAATAAATTGATAATTAAAGGGAGGACCCCCTTACAAGAAATGTCTTTACAGAACTCTGTGTGAATCCGACTCGCACTTGGCAGTTTTTTATAGGATGTATATATCTAGTTCAGAGTGGCATGCTCGGGATAGATACAGGATAGACTTCAATTATTGATGCCGACTATCTAATGGAACAAGCTCTAATGATGAGGAAGCAATTGACCAAGTTTCATGGCCGATACCTATAATTTACGAATGGTTTCGGAAATTTCAATGTTATCCAGAGCGATGTATTTTATGTTAAGCTGATTAAAGTAAATATTTTCCGAAAGGTAGGTACAGTAATGCGAAATGTAACTCTATTAATTACTATGACCGTTGTGTGGTTGATAAGATGACACTTGTCTATAGTCTATGAGTTAAAGAGTAAATCAGTTATCCACCAAAAGCATTTTCATGTAAAATGTTGCCAAGACGAGACCATGGCTCGCACTGTCAAAAAGTTATCAGATCTCATGTAGAGCCAAGCTAATAATTCTACACGCTCTAACTCTACAAGTCCTATCTTCACAAACTCTACACCTTAGTCAAAATATGTGGCTTGGCCGTTTCGAGTGAGGACTGTTTCTCAGTATTTATCAAAGAAATTGGACGCATATCCATAATCTAAGGTATTTATATATAGATTTGATATTTGTCTGCTGTCAAATGTGACACTAATGTGACTGACTGTATTTAAATTGGTATACAGATAAGATTGTACAGATACCTAAGTGTTTGTTGTAGACATGTCTGGACACCCGCAATATTAAATAAGTAGGACATGTCTGCATGTTTTAAATGCATGTAATGTAAAGCATATTTCATACACTTCCCGACTAAAATGACACACATGACTCTCTGTTCTATTTTCAAAACTTTTAATTGGGTCTCGACTACACGTGGCTGCACCATTCCACAGGGAGGTAAGGTTTGTACAAACACTTACCTACTTATCTTAAGACGAGATCCTCTTTCTTACACTTTATAGAAACCTTGAACTTTATTGTCTCGTTTGTGGTTACTGTCGCCTATGGACTAGGCGACCTATAAAGGAACCTAAGGAATATTGCAAAAGGAATTACTTTTCGAATTCTCCGCAGATCTTCCGTAATTTCAATATGTTTTGGTAAAAAAGTCATTCATAGTCAATACAATTCATTTAAAGATTCGGGATTGATGAATTGTATAATTCATGCTGTGATTTCGAAAAAAAAAAAACATTTCCAATATTGCTTTAGCTTCCTTTTTAGGGGGGCAGGAAGCCGCCAAGCCTGTTTTTAAAACTTTAATTTTAAAATTAAGTCCATTTTATTTAAGTTCAAATTTATTTAAGTACCTATTATTTTTAATTAAATTATATGTTTGTCAATAACTTTATTATGTGACGATAAAAGCATTGAGATATCGATGAATTATCTTGTCATAAGGTCAGTTACTGAATTTGTTGATAAAGTTGTCTTCAATTTGTTTTTTAATATTTATATCAATTGATCAATGTTTGAACATTGGTAATGGCCGTCAATGAAATTCTTCGATCTTTAGTACAATCGAACAATTCATTTTTATAAATCTAGTAATTAGACCACTAGGGATTTTTTGGGTTTATTTAGATGTAGGTATGACATATTTAAATATACTTACATTACAAACGATAAGCATGTCCAATAAATCAGTATTTAACATATCGAATACTTAAAATATGTGTTGAATATGTAAATAATACAAATTGCGATTGGTTCATTGTATTTTTAAATACAATATTGAACACGAGACTACGTCGTGTTCTAAATATTTTTTTGGTTCTGAAAATAGCAATACCTACTAAAGAGTAATTACTCTGTGTTACTGCTACTATTATATGTGCTACTATAATTCTCTTTTTTGGTTAAAAAAGTTTTGGTTAAGTTTAGATGTTATTTTGGTAACACTTTACATAACGTACCTACCTGATTGTGTAGTTGGCGAAATATTTTAAGTATAAGGAAATATCCAATATAATCTCATGAGAAGACGAATAGCAAAATGACTGCAAATACTACTGTATACGTAGATAGAGAAAGCTATAGACCTTGAGATATCTTCTGACTCATTCACACAGAAAGAGAAACACTTATTGGAAATACACGTTAAGAAACGAGTCAGAGCGCTAGCATTTTTTATCCTACTCGAATGTCGGTTTTTCAAGGTCATTACAATGTTTGCGAACTAGTTCGCGAAATAAATAATGACATTCCAAAGACGTTTCGGTATTGCCAACTTTTCTCAAATCTGTGTTGCCAACATAAAATTTCAGTCTCCCACTCTAGTGAATGAATGAATGATTTTTATTTTGCTCGAATTGTGGTACACACAAGGTCATAATAATAAATGTGCTCACTCTTCACCAGCAAGTGGTATGCAAAATTGATTAATACAATGTAAAAAATTTATACAATAGAAAATAAAATTATAATATATTGAGTTTTAACATTCACAAAATAAATTAAGCAATAAAACAGATTTAAGATTCACATAACATAAACTATATCTATAAGATTTTTAAATTTTCATTCATACCAAAATTTATAATTGAAATAATCGTTTATTGAATAAAAACATTCACATGATAACATTTTTTTAAATATAATTTTAAATTTATTTAATGGTAAATTACTAATACTTTCAGGCAATTTATTGTAATTTTTTACAGCCATTGGATAACAGTTGTTACTATAAAGCGTTGTTCTTATGTTTGATAGTCTCAATCTGTTTGGCAATCTACTATAAGACTACATTCATCACTAAATCGATTAAATAGCTGCATAATATGCATTTTAACAAATAAACACATTTCAAAAATGTATAAACAAGGGACCGTCAGCAAATTAATTTTTTTGAATAATGGTTTGCTAGAAGTCAAACTATCTACATTGCAGATTGCTCGCACGCATTGCTTTTGCGCAATAAATACTCTATTGAAATGGCATGAATTTCCCCACTCGATTATACCATATCTAATGACAGAACATACGTAGCCGTGGTTTGCCTGTATGGCCGTATGTTCACCTGCAATGTGTACCAAACGCCATAAGGCAAAAAAAATGGATTAACTTTCTTACATATCCTGCTTTATCATCTAACTTTATGCCAAGAAATATTGTTTCATCACATTCATTTATGCTATTGTTTTCGAAAGATATAATAAGTTCTTTTTAGGGTTCCGTAGCCAAATGGCAAAAAACGGAACCCATATAGATTCGTCATGTCTGTCTGTCTGTCTGTCCGTCCGTATGTCACAGCCACTTTTTTCCGAAACTATAAGAACTATACTGTTGAAACTTGGTAAGTAGATGTATTCTGTGAACCGCATTAAGATTTTCACACAAAAATAGAAAAAAAAAACAATACATTTTGGGGGTTCCCCATACTTAGAACTGAAACTCAAAAATTTTTTTCATCAAACCTTACGTGTGGGTTATCTATGGATAGGTCTTCAAATATCATTTTTTTCTAATGTGAATAGTTTGTGCGATAGACACTTCCAAAATGGTAAAATGTGTGTCCCCCCCCTGTAACTTCTAAAATAAGAGAACAATAAAACTAAAAAAAATATATGATTTACCATGCAAACTTCCACTGAAAATTGGTTTGAACGAGATTTAGTAAGTAGCTTTTTTAATACGTTATAAATCGTAAATATGAGATCCCAAATCAATGGCCGTCAAAGTTAAACTAAACCTGGCCACGGGGCCAGCTAAGTTTGTGGGGCTATACGAAGGAGATTACAAATTAATTTTTTTTTACTTCCCTACCCAAAGGCTGCCAATGGGACCCTATTTCTAAGCGTCCGCTGTCAGTCCGTCTATCTGACAGTGAGGTTCTCATGAACCGTAATAAGTAGACAGTTGAAATTTTCTATTGCCGCTATAATAACAAATAATACTTATCACGAAATAATACTATTTATTTGACGCATTATATGTGTGAACCCAGGATATTTATTATTCTAAATTTATGTCAAATTTTAAATAAGCTTTTTATAGAACTCAAATAATAATTTCCCAAAAGCTGAGTAAAAATAATTATATGGTAACACCAGTTCTATACATGTATAAAAATCGTATAACTACATATAGCTCATTCTCTATCTCAAACTGACCACGACAAAACGGACTCTAGTCATATTCACTCTACGACTGTATATATGGATCACTGATTGATTGTTGTTGTTGTTTTTAATATTCGCCAAAATGCAGGCAAAGGTCTGAGCCATACAGCCTTGTCTTATTTCAGTTTTGTCGAGTTATTAGTCACAAAATAAATCATGCAACGTCACTTTACATGTTCCCACCAAAAATCGCAAAATTACTGATTATTAAAATGACACTTTGGTTATAAGGTATTTTTTTAAATTAATTAAACTAAGCTTTCTTTTTAAATGAACTATTTATTAATGTATTGAATTTAAGATCATGTTCTTTTAAAACTATTTTCTTTGTGTTTTCATGCAAGAATCTATAATATAAATAAAACTTGTGTATGACGTTTAGCTTAGGTATTCCGGATAAATAAGGCCTAGATATTACTCATCCTTTGCAATGATGATCTCATTTATGAAAGCAATATAGGACATAAACAATTTTTGTTTAGTTAATGATAAATTATTCTATGACAGCTGTTTGCGCAATAATGAGTAATTTTTTACCTACTTTGATTGCATAATGAATTTACCTTAACCTTTCAAGACCTTGCCATGTGAATATTAATTGGAACTCGTTAGTAAACGATTCCGACTGAAGTAATTTGGTTTCCGCAATTTTGCCTACATGATTTGCTGAAAATCATATAAACTTTACTGAATTATTGCAAAGTTATTACGATGCAATCCATAGATTTACATCAACCTACAGATAGTTATATAAATAGCCAATTTTAGGAATAAATAAGTTAGGCTTGTGAGCTGCCAGCTACAAATTACTGTCTGAATGTTCGGGAATTGTGCACTTCGCATGTGTTCTTTGCCATTCGGTACGAATCGAATTATACCAATTACAGACAAACGAAAGCATATGCCACCGTGACTTTTAAACTTTTGGTGTACATTTGAGTTAATTTGGTTTCGTATAATCTTGGTGGATTGCCAGATGGCGTGGCTTAGTGCAGGGAACCACGCACACCGTATGGCGTACCCACCTCATACATGGACGGGATTTCGACGCAATTTCACTGTCTACTATCTCGCAACAATCTGGCTGCTTTTCGGATGTAGGGTAAAAAGTTGTCTACTTTTTATGTTCGTGTTTCGGGTAAAATGTGGATATTTATACCCTTTGCAAGACAACCAATGTACTGCGACATAATAGGGTTAAATACTGTTTCATCAAACCAAACTATACAAAAATAACTACATAGTAGGTAATTGGTAATTCATAGAGATACTTAGGTACAATGCGTGTACTTTGTTGTTATCACTACTGGTTCATGCTACATACATTTCATTTTATTATTAGTCGCGGAACTGCAAAAATGTAAAACCAACGATACCTTTAGTACGAAGGTCGCTTCCTTACTATAACAACATTCTTGGTTAATTATTAAAGCAAACATTTTTTTCAAGCTTCTACCTAAGGGCTGGAGGGCCTACGCAATACGCATAAGACGGAGAGATTATAAACCTACGCGTTCTAATCTTTGAACACGTGGATACCAGTGCACTAACAGAACAGAGCGTAGAAAAAGTCTTATTCAATTTCGTACGTTGTAAGTTCGGTGCTTCCCTAAAGGTAAAGTCCATTTTTTGCTGGTTCCCATGAACCCTACGACAATGGTGTCGACCTCGCTGAAAGACTTCACCGAAGATCTACGCAAGAATAAATATTATACAACAATGGGGTAGCTTCTTTGACTTTACCTTGCCATATAGAAGGCTTGAGTGATCTTGATGCTAGTGTACCAACAAAAGTTTTACATGTTTCTTTGTACAATATTTCGTTTAAAAATACAAAGTTTAGTATTAGAACATCAAATTCCTTCAAACAATTCATAATTTGTACATTTAGCTTCAAGTTAGCTTTTTAATTTGTTAGTTTAAAGTGAAGCTGCTATGATTCATATAATAAAGCAATTGTCAGCTTGGCTATCCAAAGAGGAAACGCTGCCAGCCTTCTGGAAACCCTACCGTTAATCGGAAGCAGCGGCAGGCTTGAGGAAATGTTCTATATATAGATTGTATTTTGTACATATTTGTTGTAAATCAAGCAATATATTACAATTACCTACGAGCAAAATATTACATTTGATTAAATAATTCAACTTACAGGCGTAAATTGTATTTTTTATATGAGAATGTATTTGATAGTAAAGTGAAGTAATACAAAATAGCAAGTATCAATTCATGTCGCATGCGCTACCTCGGAGACAACAAAGGCCGAATAGCGGCTCACACGCAACGGTCTTTTTTCAAAAGACATCGATCAGGATCTCTTCCTTAAAGCATAGCATAGGTTTTGTCATGCTAAAAAGAACTTTGCATTCCCACGCATTAAATAACCTGATTCTGTACGTTAGTGAGGAATGACTTGCAAAACTCAGCCCGAATAGATAAAATCAAATCAAAATATTAAACAATATTTATATTTAACTAACTTCTGCTCTGCGGTTTTACTCTATAATGTTTTCCTGGGATAAAAATGTTCCTATGCTTTATTTGAGAGAGTATATGATCTAGTTATAAGCGAAATGTTATCTTGATACAAAGCATTTAGATAACATGTCATTAGTCATTAAGGCGTCATTGAAGAACAAAGTATTTATAAAATTGCTAGGATAAACTCTTTAAAAGCCAATTTGAATCTTTCTTACTCTACTTTGCAAAGGCACAGAAATAGAACAACTATATATAGATATCTAACATAGTTTAGAAGCAAACACGTGCGTTTAACATATAAGTTGTGGCCGTGCTGCGGCGAACACTTGTTCTCAAGTATTTTAAGTACAGTAATAATCTGTAAAGATTATTATTATGTACATTATAAAAGTATTCGAGAGCGTATGTGTAGGCTCAACGTAAAGATAAGTGTTGTGTACCTATGCGGCTCAGATCCAAATGGTTTGCTTATTTTTTATAATAATTATCATTTACGTGAAGGTTAACAAACTGATTAGAATCAATGAATAGTCCAATTAGGTGTAGAAGGTCTTTTGGGCCATCGTTATGTTTTTCCTATCAAAAGTATCAATTATGCCCAAATTATGCCTATCACACGCAAGTTAGAAATTCATAAAAATATGGTGCATGAAGGCGATGATAGCTCAGTGGTAGTGACGTCGGAGTCCCGGGTTCGAATTCTACAATGAGCTTGAACTTTCGGTGAATGAAAACATCGAGTAGCACGGTGGTAGGATACTTTGTAGTATCTTACCTTACCTTACTTACCATGGTGGTGAGATTGTAGTCAAACACAGGCCTATAAGTACACAGTAAAAAAAACCGGCCAAGTGCGAGTCGGACTCGCGCACCGAGGGTTCCGTACAAACCTGTAGGTGTATAAGTAAAAGGTACTATAGACCAGACCTATTTGTATTATATGATGGTAACTAAAAATGTATGTCTTTCGCAATTTGTCCTTTATCTGTGCTATAAGATGTGTTGTAAGATATTTGTATGTGTTGCTTCGTACCAAATTTAAAGATTCTGAGTTCATGGGAAGTACCCTGTAGGTTTTGATTCCCTTGCGAGTGTCGAAAATTTGCAGCATAAACGGCTGTATCTTTTGATTGCGTTGGCTTAGAAGTTTGATTTTTTTACAGCTCTAAGGGACAGTAGACCTGAGTATTTGATATGAATTTCCGCTTGATACCTCCACGCGTTCCTGAGAAAAAGGTTCTTAAGAGACAGACAGACGGACAGCAAAGTGATCCTATAATGGTTCCGTTTTTCCTTTTGAGGTATGGAACCCTAAAAATGATAAAAATCAAGGAGTATTTAACCCCAAAAATAAATGAAAATCAATTTGTATGATATTCTTTGTAGAATGATTGTCTGGCGCCATATCCGATTTATCATAGTAAGTAAATAATAACAAATTAGTGTTAGCTTATATTATTGACTCTATGGCTAAGGTAAAATAAATATTGAATAATGATATCGTTTTTAGTATCGTTCGTCTTAATCTTAATACCTACTTTTAAATATTTAATATTTTTATGTCTATAATTTTTTTAATTATTCTAATAGGAAATCAAAATGGTGTTGATATTGAAGATGTCGATAGTGATTTCCTAGTTTTTGAAGGTGTATCTAAAATTTTAATCATTTGAAACAGCGCCTGACGAATGAAGCGGAAAATATTTAAATGGAAGCCAAAATAGCGTGCAGGGCGCCTAACCGGTAAAATATGGCGATATTTTCAATATAAAAAATGGGACGATATTAAAATTCTTACCACCCCGGAAATGTGGGAGCGTGCGGAACGAAGCAAGAAATAGGTAAATGCTATGAAGTTTACTAACTTTGAAATCGTTTGCATTCTGTCCTTGTGACTTCCGCGTTTTTAAGGAGAAATATTTATTTTATGAATTCAAATCTAAAATTCATTGCAATAATTTGTTAAGACTTACATTATTTAGTGATCATTGAATTAAATAAAAGATAACTATATTGAATTAAGACTCAATTCAGTATAAGCATTAAGTACTTTTACTGATTTAATTTGCCGTCTAACTACCTTTCCTTCCCTATTGTTGATCAGATGAATTATTCCCGACACATAAAACTCGACCCCGAAATTTTGATCAGCCCGTTTGTGCTCCCGGCTCCCTTGAAATCGAGTGTTTTTTAACCCCGGGATAACGGCGGCGCATTACAATCATAATAGCGATATCGCCTTACCGTTAACGGTCCGACTTTTTAGGCCATCTCTCCCATTGCTTGGTAACTCTAAGTTAACAATTGACATTTCATTGATTTCACATAGATGGAACATTGCTACGAAGGAACTGTAAAAAGACTAACACAAGATAATGGAAATTAAAAAGGCAAATAAAAATAAAAGAAGATCTATGTCTATCAAACAACAGTTAAATAATATTGAATCCGTGAATATATTCGTTTGGTAAATCAATTAAACTAAGGCTATTTTATTAATAATATGTTTTTGTGGCCTTGTTTATTAGTTTAATATATTATAGATACATAAAGTTTAATCTTAGTTTAACGGCAGATTAATTCAAGTTGATGTCACGATGCACGATGGTTCAACCGGTTGCCGCGGCTTATTTAACCAGCGCATTAAGTAGGTCATTTACAGACAATCTCTACACATTAGCATAAGGGTATTTGTCTCAAGAGGGTCGAAACTAAGGGTATGTGTTGTTATTATTCTGATAACCATCATTAAGAATGATAAAAAATGAGAAAGGAATGGAAAGTTATTTTTTCTATGTACATTTTTAGGGTGTAAAATATTTGAAATTTATTAATATTAGGTAGGGATCTTAAGTAAAATATCACGCTCTAATTAAATTATTTATTGTCATAAAATAACTTAAATCTATCATCACAATGTTTATTAAGCCAAGGCACTATGAGTAAGTACGTACATTATTTGTATAAATTAGGTGCCCTTTATCGAAAGTTAATATTTACAATATTATATAAACTTAAAAAGTACACTTAATGGCCCTAGAATTAAACAAGATTGAAATTAAATACATGCAGTATTGTCTATTAAAATAAGAATAGTTATAAATTCAAATACTCTCAGCCCTTTACAAGAAATTATTATTAGTCTACGTAAAGATAATCATGTATGTATAACTTATTGACAGTCAATTATTATAACATGTTGTACCAGTTGAACTTAACAAGAAATAAGCGTTTGAAGTGCGCTCGTTGGCTTTATTAGTAACCGTTACAGCACACCTTGCGCTCACGCCGACCACTTTGGCACTAACAGCTGTATGTGTACCTACATGCTACACTAACATAGGTACATCACAATAAATATTTCTAATTAATTATATCTACATGAAACTAAGAATTTAACTATTATCCATTGTTATTAATGTTGCATTTAGATAATGGACGGGCTTGTCTTGTCTTCTCTTGCCACCATTTTAGAGTTTCTTCGAACTGTTCTCTATCTTCAGGCGTAACTTGTATATCTGGTAGTTCCTTTTTTAGCTCTACATCAGTATATTGAGATTCAATATACGAATTTTCCTCTTCTTTAAATTTATATTGGGCGGGTGATAAAATTAAGTCAGGATTAATTGACTCTAATGCGAGATTTGACTCTTCATTATAATTCTGATGCATATGCTGATGAATAGATTCAGCGTATTTAACTTCAAAATCAGCTTCGTTTAACGCAACTTCAGATTCATTAAGATAATTTTGCTCTGGGATCACAGTAAATTGTTCAGCCGAGTTTGGAAATGGGAAATGTCCTTCTAAAATATGTGATCCCACTTCATCCTGCCCAAGGAGGTCAGAGGAAGGTGTTAGAGGCTGCCCTGTGCCATCTTCTTCTTCATACAAATGCGGAGTTGAAACCAATTGAAACGCTTCCGGTGCTGGTAGTTCAACATATTGTTGATGATGAAGTGGTTGCATTGATCCATCTATCTCATCTTCATCCATTTCATCCATACCATCATCAAGTGCAGGCGAATTCAATGAAAAATAGCTTCTCTCTTGACTATTATCTCTCGGTGATGAAGATGCCGGAGAGGGGAATGATTCCATCGATGGATGTGTAGAGTTTTCTTTATCAGCATGGCCGATATTTAATAAACTTTCTAGATTGCGAATGTACTCAACTGCCATCCTTAATGTTTCTACTTTACTTAGTTTTTTGTTAGGTCCTCGGTTAGAATTAGCAGTTTCAAATGCTGATGCGACTTCCTCAGGAATGTGTCGGCGGAGAGCAGCAAAACCATCGTTGACCTGCCGTACCCTGTTCCTTTCCCGCGCATTTCTTCGGGCTACTGCAAGAGGTGTCGGTGACCGTGCAGCTTCATCAACACTGTTTTCATGAATCCGAGGCTTTTTCACCAGAATGTTTGAATTTATGGGGTCAGCGGCTCGCACTAGTGACGTCACTGAAACCGTCGTTGGTGGAGATTGAATTTTCTGCTTCTTTCGTACGATTATAATTTCACGTCTCACGTTTTGATTAGCGTCATTATTTGTTATGTTCACAGAATTATTCACGGATTCCTGGAGCACCTGCGCTTTGCCGAGAGGCGAGTTGCGGAACACTACGACCCCAATCGAACTCATTTCGGCGATGAGTTGTTGTTTTCACATGTTACGATTGTTTATTTTGTATTGGTTGCGGACTTGCAACTTGATTGAGTCACGTAGTAAGTTGAAAACTAACTGTTTAGTGGTAGTAAGAAGTAGTAATATTGAGGTGGCGTCAGGGCGCCAGCCGCGACGGGAATGGCGCGTGCCATGCGGACGCACCTGGGGTGGCTCGCGGGGGGATCAACAGGGGTACTTACATTTACTAGTTGCACACATGCTCCCTTAAAGGGCGGATTCGGGAATCGTTCGTCCTCAGTCTGTGAACCATCTGTCCCACCTTTTTTTTCGTAGCTTAAGCAAACATTTTTAAGTATTGTATAGTGGTATAAATTTGATTCATAGGTACGTACATAATATTATGTAGTTGGTATATTTCTATCAACACAATCATAAAATTGACAAAACAACAAGAAATATCTAACTGAAAAAATATGCATTTGGTGTGGCACTTGCCTGGAAGTAATTGAAACAATATTGTTTTTATTCGGACCTGGTTTTGATTATTACGTACCTTAGGTACCTTCGGTATGTAATATACCTACTTAATAAATTCATAACTGTGATTAAGAAACCTATTTCTGAGACATGTATATCATAAATTATTGAAATGAGCACAAAGATAATATTTTATGCTAAAGAATTTTATATTAGAATTACTTGAACAGAATATCATAATGAAACTATTTAACCCAAACGCTTCCCCAATCCTCAAATAGTTCAGCGGATAAAATATTTTTCATGGGGTGTAGCACCCAACAACTGATGTTATTTTGTATGTGTGAGTGTATTCAAAAGCATATACAGACACACCTTTGATATCAAAATGAAATGCACATACACATGCATTATTGCACACATACAAAGTAACGAGCCTGAACCGTTCGCGCGCTTTTTATTTTAATGGCGCAGGCGCAGGGGATGGTTTCACAGATATAAATAAATACTCTAATTTTAAAGGACATGCTTTATTTACAACAAATATGTACAAAATACAATCTATATATAGAAAATTTCCTCAAGCCTGCCGCTGCTTCCGATTAACGGCAGGGTTCCCAGAAGGCTGGCAGCGTTTCCTCTTTGGATAGCCAAGCTGACGCGTTGGCGGAAAAAGCTCCCCGCCCGCTGGTCTCCGGAGGTCTCGATCAATTTTGATGACAAGGTGCGAGCAAAACGGCGAGCTTCGGACCCCCACGGTCCCATGGTCTCGACCGCAAAAGGCACAAAAATATAGTTGGGTCCAATCGATGCGTATTTTTTGAATTTTGAATTTTCCGCACTGGCCGCAGCTGCCCCTGCAGCTTTACAAGTCGCCGGTAAGTGAGATGGCGCGAGTGTATCGACACATGTGGCATCCCACACCAGCGACTTGCCGACACTCCAAGGGATCAAAGACATACCATCCGGTCTCTTGCCATCGCCCCGCGCAATACCGAATAATAGTAATACTAATAGTAATAATACTCTAATTAATTAGTTTCTTACTTATATAAAAACAAGAATTTAATATAATGAGATGATATCTTTTAAAGGTTCAAAAAGACTTTCAGAGGTAATTACCTCTTCAGTGATAATAAGAGAGATACATATTTTTTCAAAAAATTAAATATTATTTGATTACCTTAAAATTTATATAAACAATAGTTTAATTCCAGAATTTTAAAATGATTTATTATTTCTATCCTATTCTTCGGAGAGATACAGTGTGGGTGTGTGGGTATCTGTTCACCTACGCCAGCTGCGTGCCCTTTAGCTTTTGTGTCCTGGCACGCGCCGTTCTATGTCCATTGTTGCCTATCTACAAAAACACACGCCTATCATTTATTATAAGTCCTATAACGGGGTTATAGAAGCTATTTTAGCATGACATAATTGTAATAATAAACAGTGAAATATATAAACGGGATGGCAATATTTGATTGGATTTTGGTTTTTCTAGAAATGATGAGTCTATTTTGAAAAATGACTATATCTTTATTGTATCTTATCTGCATGTAGCATATATACAAATATAAGTATGATTATAATAAGAATCGCTAAGTAAAATATATATTATTTGCTACAAAAAACAAGTGAGCACTTTCTTCTGAACAAAGATACAACTAAGCATTAAAAAGCTAGGCATAGATTATACTAACTACAGTGCAATTATATTTCAATCAATAAAAATGGAATTTTAAGATAAAGAGAGTTCAATTACTTATAAATAAGCTCGATAACAGACGTAGCATCTGTCGATATCTGATATAAAAGTAACGGTGGAAAATAATTGCATTAATACCAGGTAGGTAACACGAATGTTTACCAATCTATATTATTATGTACCTACCTCTATTGTGGTACGTGGTATATAAGTCAAAAGTCATTAGTAAGCAAGGAATATGGATGAAAAACTTCCTGAACAGCTTACTGTTTTTGAGAACGCCTGTATTTATTTCTCGAGCAAAGTGTACGGTTGGATTTATCAAACTTATCTAACGAAGGCGCGATCACTCGATTTCTATTCGATATAAACTATTCTCAGAACGAAGACAGAGTCAAGCCTTAGCTTGTGTTACGAGGGTTTTTATCTTCTCCCTCAAATCGACAAAGTTTCTTAAATTATTAGGATGCATCCTAATAAAAAAAAACCTCCTAAAGACAGGAAAATAAATAGTTTTTTCACAACTAAAAACAAAAATAATTACATTTTTTTTTTCAAACAGTCCTTTGGCTCGAATAACGCAACCCTAAAACTGAAATCTTACTCTCCCATCAGATTACAGATGCAGACGCTAATATACACGAGCAATACAGTGCTCTAATGCTCAAAAGTGCATCCTGTAATCCAAGATGTCGCGTTTTTTCGCGGCAATCCGCTCAGTAAGGTGAGGCTCCCCATCTTGCGAACATGTGGGAGCCGTGAACGTCATGGTGCAGCCAGTGCTCAGCTACGCTATATTTAGCATCACTCACCATATGTTAATAGTATGTAAGGGAAGGTGCAGCGAATCAGAGCTGGTATGAGAGCGCACGTGAGTATGTCGTTTGTCTGTCATGACATGGAACCCTTTTGGTGGGATCAAGTTAGAAAATATATATTCAAAATTTGTTTTTGGGAGTAAAAAAATGTTATCAAACTTTTCGTAGTACCAAGACCTAGTTAGACACTGACAGCACAATTAACTAAATTCCATCGATGTAGCAAAATTCTGAGCTAAATTTTTTTCAAACTGCATAACTTACATAAAACTTTTAAAATAAAACAAACTAAACTCTGAAATAAATACAAAAACGTCTGTATTTCTCTTTTCATAGTTGAATCCAATTTGAAAACCCTATTCCCATAAGATTACTCACCACAGTCTAGACGAGCCAACATAAACAAAACTAACCTGTGCATTCATTTCCTCAAACAGCTGTGTTATGAATAGTTCCCGCCGACCGAGTTACCTTCTAATGCTAACCTATCTCAATATAGGACGATTCAGACGCGCTATTATTTATTAAGAGAATAAAGGGGAACCTTCAACTTGAAAATTAAATAAGCTAAGGTCAATATTACAAAGAGGTCGTCTGGAATGGTTTTGCTGCATCTAGACGACTAGGCTAGGTATTCATTGCAAGGGGGATTTGTAAGGGAATTATATCCTGCTCTTAAATTGTGCTTACTTATTTGAAGGCTGAGTTTATTTTTTATTTTGTACCTTCTGAACCATTTTTGTTCTTGTTATTGATACCCAGAAAAAATACATTTTGTTTATACTTATCACTATACATACTATACTTTACTTTAGGAATTAATAATTATTATGTAATATTAGGAAGAATATCCATACAAATAATGATTATATATTATTTGTATAATTTTCTTCAGATTCGATGGACAGCGCACCGGACCAACGCATCCATTCTAAGCTTACTCAAAATCACTCAAAGACTTTCGACAACCTGTCTACGCCGTATATTTGAGTACTTCGGCCACATTGCAAGAAAGAGAGGCGACAACCTTGAGTAGTTGTTAATTACTGACAAGGTGGACGAAAAGAGGCCGAGGGGTCGAAGCCCGATGCGATGATCTGATCAAATACGCGCAGCATTGGAAACCAGTGTGTGTGATGCTATCCACACAGCAGAAGACTGATCCAGATGGCGAGCAATAGTCCGTGAAAAGATAACCCACAAAGGTCACGTCCCTCAGCAATGAGGTATACGATGCAAGAAGGTATAATTTTCAGTATTAGAAAATCAATTTATCAAAAGCCAAACCGCTTTCCATAAAGCGCAGCAATTACTTTTGATTTTAATATTTTCAAAAGTAAGAGTAAAGAATAATATAGGGAATTCTCTGCCATTCATCAATTTTGTGGTCCAGACACAATAGTCTTTTCAAACTTATTGTTTCACACCAGACGAGAGGCGAAAACCTGCCCCTTCCTTAGGGAACTCCGAATGAGCTGCATTCGTTTTCAATGAACTCCTTGCTTACTTCTTACAAAATACAACTTTGTTTCTAAACATGTGTAAACCCCTTCTCAAACAATAATGAACCTTATTATTGAAACATAAAGGTCATCATAAGTGTTTAGTAATGATAGTAATAAGTTTGTGTAAGTACGAGATCAAGTCTTTTGGAGTAGCTTTGCACAAATTGCTCCCGTTTTCAATGGTAAGACCGTTACATGAGTTTTTTTTGCGTGTTATTTGTAAATAAGTACTTTGTTACTATGTAGGTACCAACCCAGTAAAAATGCGTGTGTGCTTGAGTGGTACGGGCCTATAATCTTATATAGAGATTGCTTTTTGCCTTGACTTTATTGGCTTTTTTCAAACTTCTTGTTTAGTTTACTATATGCTTTATCTTAATCCATGCCATGCAGAAAGGAGAATAGATAACATATTTTTGATAAATTGATTTTGTAAATGCTTGTGAACCGTATTAAATAATATAGATTATAAATATTACTATATAAAACTAAATAATCAGTTAGTTCGTAGTAACTTTAATCAAAATGTTTGTAGTATTATTATTAAGCTTTAACTTAACCGACCGAAAAATATCACAACCTGGCAGATGTTTAGGCCCGCGCCGTTTTAAAATCATGTTTCTCTTTCTATCATTAGAAAAAACGAAATAAGTGTGAATGAGATAGGACATATCAATAGGGGTTGTGAGGGTTTAGCCACGTGAACCCGCTATGGGCTTACGCACACATGCGAAGGCAGAACCCTCGATTATTTTATTGATCTCGGGAATAAATCTCTACGATTAAAGCCATTGTTCGTGCAATCCAATTGGAGTTATTTATTTAAGTGCAAATATCAAGTAATTTTTTCGATTTCGTATAATACCATTATAAATTCATATTCCTACAAAATTGCCTTGTTTGGTATAGCATTTTTCAAATAAGAATAAGTAGAGCAAGTTAAATAATTTAGTTCTTAATCGATCGGCAAAGTTAAGCTACCACCGTCTTGGCCGGTACCTGAGTGGGTGACCGCCTAGTGGTATTTCAAATCGAGCGTTTCCGTGCTTCGAAAGGTATGTCCCGGTTTATCACTTAACCCGTTGGTTTTCGAGACGCGCGTCCTATGATAACAATTGATGTCATTGTTATATTTTTAACTGCGAGCCAAACGATTAATTAATAGGCGGCTTGAAAGCTCTAGCAGTAGGTTAACCACTAGCCTACCTCCACTGATCCACAGTGGGCACGCGTGGTGGAGTATCTGCGCATTCCCTTTCATCCTCATTTGTGAAAGGAAGCCTGTGCTCAGTGGGACATTATAGGCTGATGATGATGATGATTTATAGATAAAGCTTTCGATATTATGAGACTTTGAATTGACATTCATGGTTGACTTTAATATTTAACTCATCATAAACTTATTTGAAAACTTGGGTACTTTAATGACTCCATAAAAACTCAAGTTACAGTTAAGTGGGTATGGGAAGCCGCTTCCGTAAACATACGGCTAACATAAAAGCCCATAACTCTCAATGAGGGATCTTCGGCAAAATAATATCATCAACTCATTGGCTTCCGACAATTTAGTGTAAGAAAAACACACTACTGGACAGAGTTGTATCGAGTTACACTACTTAAACTGTCGTCAGCCGCCACCCACAATGTTCCTTTTTGTTTTTTACCAATCTTTTTACGAAACTAAATAGATTTCCTGTTAGAAAAACAAACAGAGACGTTTATTGACTCGGAAATATCAGTGTTTTAAACGTCTCGTTGCGAATGAGTGATGGATTATGAATGACTCTCGACCTGTGACGGAATGAGGATCCGATGTTTTGATGACTCAAAATTACTTCTTCTGCGACGAAAGAATTATGATCATTTTGAGGTTACCTTCCCATTATATTATATTACTTCTAAATACCAAGCGCAGTAGGTCCTTTTCACATTTGCTTTTCTGTTGTAACCATATCTGACAAGTATCAGTATGTTGCATTTAAAATGTCCACAGACAATGGTGGCAACTTTCGGTCAGTACGCTGAGTGTAACGAATTAATGTTAATAAACGCATACTATCACGTTTGGGTTAACTATAAATGTATGGAAAAATTAGTACTCTGAGTATTCCGCTAGAGGCGCTGTGCCAATTCCTATAGAGAAATGTCGTGAACGCAAACGCGTTAGGAAGCGTTTACTAATATAACGTCATTTCTTTACACTCGAGGTACTTATGGTCCGTCTGTTTTCTTAATAGCCTTCTGACAAAAAAAGTTCATATCCAAAAGTTGACATGAATTTAAGCTATTTGAAGCATTTAGTTACCGAAATTAGCCCCAGATATAACTCAAGATTTATCTGTTCATCGGTTTGTAGTAAATATATCAGGTTTTATAGAAAATTAGAAGCGAAAACATCAAGCTGACGGGGCATAGGTAGCGATCCTAATCGATGCTCGAATGTAGGATTTTGTTTCACGATTCAATGCTGACACTACTATTAAATTTTTACCCTTGCATTTCGACGGAATGCACGTGAGTGTATGTATAAGCTTAGGTATACGATAACTATAATTAATAACTATTTAAGTTATGTAACTTTTGCAATATTTTGTCTATATACTTGTAGTTTTATTTTGTAAGAATATTAAAAGTTAGTATAAATAATTACGTTATGAAGGAATGCTCTTGGTAGTAATATACCAAGTCAAGATATAAGATAATTATTACTATACGTCACGTCATCTGATATCTTCTTCAACAATATTTCAAAGAAAAAAACAGTACGGGACGGGACTACCGTGGACACAACTTTGATTTACGACGAATAAAAAGTTCTGGGACCTTTTTAGCGGCGCAATTAAAATATTTAACGAACCTTCCTCAGTGGGTGGTGGGCGACAGTTCTCACGAGCCTATTAAATATAATTTTATTTGTTTTTCTTAAGATTTATGGTTTATCGGTGAACTGTCCTTGTATTTATTGTTGCGGACATTTCGGCGGCCTATTGACATGTTTTATGACGATGCGATTTTAAATAGTGGCGGTTAGGAATGCAACTTTTTTCCTTAAAAGAAAAGGAAGTGGATACCAAATATTAATAAATAAATAACAAAGTCAACATTTTTTATTTGATTCCTATTATCGGACTTTACGCTTGACCTAGATATGACAAACGCAAAAATTGCCTTTGAATTAAATTAAATTAGTCATGTGAGTTATAATGAATTTGATATCGCTCCGCGGTTCCACCCGCGTTCCCGAAGGATCTTATTTTTTCCCTGATAAATAGTATTCTATGTGTATGAACCATCTTGTGCCAAGTTTGATAAAAACTTGTTCAGCCAGTGGTATCAAACATAGACACTCATTTTGCATTTGAATACCTATTAGTAGGCAGATTGACTCTACAGTGTAGAGCCAATCTCTATCAATAAAAACCTTTGAAAATATTATTTTGATTTAATATTTGCAAAATTACCTATTAATTACTTTGTTAAGAAAATATTTTTGAATTAATGTTAAGTGTATTTTACATATGTAAATACATTTGTAAAAAATATTGATACCTGGATAGTATCGTTAACATTTTTAACAAAAGTCTCTTTGTATCTATAGCATCATGCCGATTAATTGCTGATGATTCAACAAAGCAACCCTTTAAGGGGTCCGTTTGTTCGTATGTCAACATTCATAACCGCACGATACTATCAACGACGTGCATACGCATCGCGGCTAAAATAAATTCTATTATAAACGATTTGTAAAATGCGTTGTCAGCATGACGCGAACTGAGTTCAGTGAAATTAAGTTTTTTACTCGACAAAGGGTAGATATAATAGTTTTGTCCCCTAGACAATGTTGTGATGAAACGTCTTAGTGGATTCACAGCGTGAGGCTGACGGACCGTTCACCGTTTGGAAGCCACCACCGGCTTCTTAATGTTACTCGAAATTAACATATAACGTTAATATTTCAACCCTTCCATTAAATCGGTAGGCAGTCGGAGATAGTTGCAACAGCTTATTAGTTTATGTTTATGGTTTTAATAGGAGCGGTGCATGTCAAAGTCGTTACAATAAATTTGCGTGCGTTAGCGCAACATAAGTGTTTCGCCGCTTTTAAATCACTTCCCCTCGAACGTACGCCGTGTATTATGTTATCTATTGCAATAATTTCCGAGGCGTTAAAATAAGCCCGGGCGGGTGTCGGCGTGTAGCGAAAACAATTTAATTGAATAAAATTAGCCAATAAAGTGCGCTCGTCGAAGCCTGCTACAATGGCATACCGCCTCCACAGCTCGTCGATCGTAAAGCAGCCTTATTTACTGGAGACTCCTTTGGGAATCCACATTAAGTGGCCTCAATATACTGGTGGGAACGCTTACATACGTCCATACCATAGGAGGTAATAGTTTTTTCGATCCCATTGTCGGCCGAAGGCGATATCTCTACAAGATGTACTTACTGTCTTACAGATTTTTACAATGTGTGTAATGCCATGTTAAGGGTTTCTTTAACAACCGCCAGTGTTGATATTTGTTTACGTGCTTTTTAACATCACTTATTATAGTTAAGCTACTGCAATGTACGTAACTAGTAGGTTGATATTTTGTTAAATTATCGCATTTCATAATAAATAGAGCTGTCTATTTAAGAGAATGATCATTCATTTTTATGGATATGATAGTTGTATAAAAATGAAAGGATTGTGTCATTGTCAATCGCACTGCAGGTGGAATGACCGGAATAAAAAAGTGTTTCAGAATTCCATACATGGACCTAAATGAATGATATTATGAAGTGAAGTCCCGTTGGGTTAAATTAATAATTAAGAGCGAGGACTCGTCCAGCGAACACGCGCGTAGCCTGCGGGGGAGCAGCTTCCAAAACAAGCACTAAAGTCTTAATCAAAGGGCCAATTACTTTTGCTTCCACGTACGAACGTCCTCATCATTGTGATAAATACTAACCTTTAGGTATTAAGCTTTTCAACAGGTTCTTTAGATGGATACATCCATGATGTTTTAGGTATAAATTAATTCTTGTAATTGGATGGCAAGCAATGTGGATCATTTCTTTTTTTAATTGTAAAATAAGATCGTTGATGATTCCTACAATATAGTAAATAAGAGGCAGTACGGAAGTAAGCACGCGACAGCGGGTGATGGTCGTGGCGACTCGACCGCACGCAGAATGTTAAACAACCCGTGCCGGTGTTAACCTGAAACAACTGACGCACATCCTCAGCACAACTGACCAATTTCACTAAAATTTATAGACATACGAAAACTTAATAAGCAGATTCTTCACATCACTTTACTTGTACTTGGAAACATGGAAGTGGTAAACGAAAAAGTTAAAATGCACTTTTTGCTAAATCTGATTTATCTTCAGTGCCGATGTAATTTTCTACCTCGTTTATACCTTTTAAGTGCAAATAGCGATACATTCCTAATTAGCGAGTGTAATCACAAGTTAATAATTGTAACTCACAAAGAATTTTGCTATTTGCAACTGTTCATGTGACAAATGTTGGCCGGTCGGGTCTTTGTCGGCAACAGTAATGAGACGCCGCGCAACCGGCAGACAAATTTATCTCATAAATATCTCTGGGATGCGTCGATCTGCATCGTTAATTTACTGCACTGGATATCGATATCGTAATTCATTCACATTTTTATTACGTCATTTATTCAGAAACGCCTCGATATATTAAGGAACCGCTTCGTCCATCGCTAAAGTCAACTTCAATTAATTGACGTGTCTTGATAACTCATTTAGGTTAATGAGTATGAGTTATTTGCAAGATGTTCCCTAATTACATCTCATATTTTGTTAAATTCGTCATCTGTAGAGTTGAAACTATAATCTTTATCATATTATGAAACATAAGATACGACGATCAAAATGATAAATTTTGACTTTAACCACACCGCTTGCATTTAAATATTGCGATGAAATCCTTCCTGCTCGCGGCTACAGTACTTATATTCTTAACCGATGTTCCTGAAACCTTAATTTACTCGAATGCTGACATATCAGGATACAGAAGCATGCCACACACGCCGGCGTTCAACCGCCAATCCTTTATGCAAATACCAACAATATCTGACCACTCCAGCTTTAATACAGTGATCATACTGAAAGAGGGGCGGCATAAGATAACGTTCGAGACTTTATTCAACAGTCGCGAGGCTTTTATTAAAGATGGCATATTCGGACGCTCCTATAATTAAAATGCGAGGTACGTTTTTAAAAATACCTTAGTCTGTGACTAATCGTTCGGTTTACATAAGAACTCGCAAGTTGTTAACGACTTAGCGGTCGCTCATTATTTACTAAACAAACTGCGATAAGAATTTGAATGAGCTTGAAGGTTTTTGATGTTTTTTTGCATTTGCCAAAAGGGAAAAAGTCGGTTATTTTTTTGTTATACACCTGTTTTTGTATCGATATCGCACGAGTTTCTACCACCCGTGTTCTAATAAACACTTATCATGACATGATCTTAGGAAGCAAAGAATTATGGCATATTTAAACAATTTATAGCTGCCGCAGAACAAGCGAAACTCTGATAAGCCTCCGGTTTTACGATAACGCTCTCTAAGATACGATCTGTCGATCCATATTTCTATGAGAAAAAAGCTTTCCGGGTCACTCCTGAATACGATATTATATTATTGAAATTCTATTGTTGTTATGTACCATCATTATCTTGTATAACTAAATTGAACTGTTTTTTTGTGAAAGAATAAAATGTTTGTATGCTATAGGTAAAATTTTATAGCGTCTTATTTTTTCATCAAATATTGTACGGAGATATTATAAATTAAGTCATTGATAATAACAAGATTGCTATTTTAAATATATAACGAGCTCTAATGAATGATATTTCACTGCTAATTGCATACTATAATGTCACATGATGCATACGAATCGTCGATTGGCGTGATTGTCTCAGCTCATTTAAGGTGTTTCTTTTATTCTTTCTTGTGTTTTGCAACAACCATGACAGCAATAATTTCTATGACAGTTATGAATGGAATTTCCTCTATAAAGGTAACATTGGCAAATTATTTTACTCCAGTTTTATTTTCCAAATTTTTGTTAAACTTTGAGTAAGTAATGACAATCGGCTTTTTTCTATAAATTATTTATTTGGACTATTTCTGAATGAATTGTACCTACTAGTTAGGTAGACCCAGTGGTTTTTAGTAAAGGTTTTGGTTTAAAGTAACTCACCAAATTAAGACTAAAAAACCTTTATTGTATCGTCTCATTGATTTAACAAAATATCGGTTTCAAGTTAACCAATAGTAATACGATCTTTTTTGCCGACCATACAATGGAGAGCACGCTTTGACGTCTTAATCCAATCAACCAAATTAGTTATTATATTACTAACACGGTCGTTGTATTGTAAATTATTGTGATATCGATGCCCCACGGACGCGTGGCTACGATTAACATTCGACAAATTAAGGTAGGTCAGAAATAAATAATGGCTAATGTGAAGTTATTTTAAATGAATAGGAAAATTAGTTCTAGAAAATAAGCGTTGAAATTAACATCTTAATAAAGCCATTTTTTATCAATTCTTTTTGGAATGATGGTTATCAACTATTTAAATAAGTAGGTAAAATACAATGGAGAATTTGGAAAACAAATCGTGGTATCAGTTTACTAGTTGAATCAATCGTCAAAATGTCGGTATGCGGTAAGTAGTAATCTGTACCCAAATATTTGAATGAATTGTAGAATAACGTACGGAAGAAGCTAGCAGAGGTTTAATGCTAACGTAGAGTGCTGATGGTAATGTTTAACCGTAAAGTTCATAATGATACCACAAACAAAGAACCGATGACCAGCGGTTCAAAGACGGTCACTATAAAGCTATTATTAATACATATCTTTTTTCTAACTGACTCGTTATCTGACGAAGGAATCCTTTCAATCCATCCATTCTATTGTTTTTGGGCCACTTTTTTATATTGATATCAATATTTTTTACGATGGGAGTAACGATAAAACAGTGATTTGTTCGGAACAGATATCGAGTGGACGAGATGCCTTTAGGGCTGTTATGATGCGTTTATCATTCGGCGGCACCCTTTCTTTTGTATGTAAATAGTTTATTGTTACACAAAAACTAATTCTGGTTACAACAGATTGTATAAATACATTTCTATGTATTCAATGAAATCATAATCACATAGTGGATACTTCCTACACTATCCAAAGCTGGGATAAAAAAATAGGTACATGAATAGTATTTTTACTCAATTTGAAGTCAAATTTATTTTTAGCTTTCCCCCGAGGTTTTAATTTGCTTTTCCGGGATAAAACGTAGTCAACGATTATCTCTCTACCATCGGCTATCTACATGTCAAAATTCATAGCCATTGGTTCAGAGGTTTAGTTGTGAAAAGGTAACAAACAGACAGATAGATAGAGTTACAATCGCATTTATAATATTAGTAAACATACTATATTAAAAGTGTAACAATGCATACTATAAGTATTAAACTGCCATATCGCAGTATCAAGTTTACTAAAGCCTAGCACGATCAAGAGAAATTGATAAAATGACATATCGTCTGCTAATACCTGTGAAATGGAAATATGTGAAGCAATAAAATATAAACCGCCTTCAAAGTATCTACACTAAAAAGCATGAAATAACTCTTATCTGACACTGTTTTGAAGTGAGCGAAAATGCATGACGTGTTCTATGGAAAATATTTCACTGAATAAAATATATATGGGACCATTTCGGAATAAACCCCTTTCGAACAAAAAAAGAATTTTGCAAATCTGTCTATATGTAACGGAGTTATGCCCGAACATACATAAAAAAAAATATTAACATTTGAATTCATGATAACCTCCTCCTTTTTGAAGTCGGTTAAGAATAATTTGTCTCCCGATAATTATATTCGTATAAATTATATATTCGTGATTTGCATTGAATTTTAAATCTTAAGGTTACGTTAATAGAAAGTCGATTCATCATGATTACATTGCACTGGATCTGACACTAAATATACTTTAATGAAGTTATTATCCCTTTTGCGGGTTATTTTTCTCACATCACGCACTTTGTGTACAGAGGCCGACATCGAAACTCAGCAACTCAGCAACAATACGGGATTTGTGCTAAGTACGTTAATAAAATATCGATTTGTATGTCGGCTTCTTTTATTCGCCGTATATTCAACGCGATATTTTTCGTCTTAAAGAGTTGGAGGTAATCATCTAGATGAAAATGTTTATAAAGTATAAAAATCTATTTTTCTGTTATTAATATTCAGAATGTGATAGTATACATGTATCTTTCTCACATAAACCATTATTACAAAGATAATTTCAAATAAATATTGATGGAGAAGAATCACCAGGGAAGATAATAGGTCTGAATAGTTCAACTATAACAAGCATAAATCCCATTTACTTTTATTAAAATTTATTTTTATAATCTTTCCTAACGTTTCCTTTGAATTTTAAGAAGCTGTTATTTCACTCTAATTTATTTAAATAAATGTTTTTAATCGATAAATGCCGTGTTAGGTATCGATTTGAATATTTCTATATCGATTATCGCTTCGGACGTGAGAAATGATTGATAATGGTATTTGTATTATTTTGTTGTGGGATCTTTATAGGTTAGAGGGGATTTTATTAATAGAGATGTTTGTTTTAGTGGTGCCAGCAGTGGGCAGTCGCCGCGGGCGCATAACATATTCAAAGCCTTAATGAGGTGTCGGATTTAACGTTTCGTTTCCAATAAGGCGGATTTTACAGTGAGCTTTGTGGACTATTTAATAATAGCCACAATAATATATTGTCAAAACAAAAATAAAATAAAATACATAATATATTATACTGAGACCCACTCGGGTAATACAATATTACTGAATTAAATTGCTGATACATTCTTTATTGGTCAAATTGGTTCGATATTCATTAGATTATAAATAAGCTCAGAGTCACTCAGCGAGCTATGGAAGGAGATATGTTCGGAATTTCTCTACGTGACAGGGTCTAAAATGAGGACATTCGTAGGAGAACGCAAACGGAGGACATAGCTCGTAGAGTTAGTAAGCTGAAGTGGCAATGGGTGGGCTACATCACTTGAAGAGCCGATAACCGCTGGGGAAGAAAGGTCTCGATTGGCGACCACGTACTGGAAAGCGCTGAGCGGGACGTCCTCCCACCAGGTGCACCGACGACCTGGTCAGAGTCACTGGGCGCCGCTAGATGCAAGCGGCTTGAAACCGTACGAAGTGGGAGTCAATGGGGGAGAGCTATGTTCAGCAGTGGATATATAGGCCATGCAGTATTAAAAGATCAGTTTTTAGACAGTATTTTTTAATGGCTTTTTGATAAGCCTAGCCTACGACGATAGATTTTACTCTGACGCCCATAATACAGATTATTCTAGCTTGTGAGCCCGAACACTCATAGACTTGTATACGTTTAGCCGTAATTTTTGTCTACTATCATAATATGTACTATGCTTTTAATGTGTGGCAATAAATAAAATTATTATTATTATTTATCTACTTCTGAACATAAATAATATATTCATTCATATTTTCACTGTATCGTCGTGATACTAGAGAGGTAAAAAATTTAAAAGAGACATATGAAGACTGTAAAATGTAGACTATGTAGTGTAATGTACACTGTGAAGCGACCTTTATGTAATCTGCTTCTGAATTAAGTTTTTGTTCTACTTTCAATAAATAAATATTTATGTTGTGTTAATGATAAAGAGCGTATTCGACTTAGATTTAATAGATTACATATGACGCCCCATTGCCTGAGGGCTTATGTATGTATTTTTAAGGTTGTTGAAGTTGCTGCATTGATAAAACATTAATTTGAGGGTATTTTATTGTATGCTAGTTTTCCGCCCACGAGTTCACCTGAGTTCCGCTTACCCTCTTGAGGTTGAAGTTCTGTAAATTTTTTTTTTTTTTTTTTTTTACTGTTTGTAGGCCTGTGTTTAACCGTAATCTCACCATGGTAAGTGATGATGCGGCCGAAGGTGGTAAGCACACAAAGCCTAGAAGGAACTGGCTCTCAAGTGCAGCTATCGGAACACACCGAAAGGTGCTTGGCGACAGATTTTCATCTTGAGGGTGGTAGCCAGCCAGGCGGGTACTACAAAGTACCCTACCACCGTGCTATGGTTTCCTCACGATGTTTTCCTTCACCGAAAGCTCAAGCTCATTGTATGATTCGAACCCGGGACCTTCGTCTCGGTATCCGACGTCACTACCACTGAGCTATCATCGCCTTAAAATATACCCTTCTGTGTACCCCTTAGTTAATCTAGCTAGTAAAAAGTCTGTGAGTTGTCTGACAGTCAGTCAGTATAAGAGTTTTATTATGTAGATTATTCTTACATAAAGACTAGCCCCCTTATTCATAATTGCTTTTTAACTAAATCAGTGTAATAGTGTGCCCCGTCTCACTCTTTCGATCACCAAATGTCATCTGTCAGATAAAGACTTCGGAATTTTAGCTAATCCTCGTTTGATAACTTTATTATGAATAAGAGGGTAAGTCTTTTATCATTATACGTAAATGTGTTGTCTCTTTTCACGCTCGAATAAAATTTTGTAACAAAAAATATCATGATAAAAAAAAGGTATATATATAGAGAGAGAGAGAGAGATATTATTATTATTATTACTCTCGTGACCACGATCAGTGCTACTTGGTCGAGACGTCGAGGTTAGTAAAAATCATATATTGATAATAATCTGTATGCGAATGGACCTGCTTATACTGGTTATTAGTAATTAGTTTAATTGCGAGTTATGTGTATTAATTCAAAGTCAAATCCATTTATTCTAATTAAACCATACTATAATACGACGATAGTCAAAGCTACTGAATTTACCAAAAGTAAAATATCTTTCAGAAAAAAAAACCTGATTACGATTTACTCATTTGTTCAGTTACGCGTTGAAGTCTTTTTAATAGGCGTAGGCATTGGTGCCGATTCTGTTGTAAATCGCATTAAACTAATTTTAGTCACATCTCATCTCTTTCTTACGAACATGATTGAAAAAGGATAGAACATATTTTAAGTTGTCAAATTAATCTTTGCCGTCTTATTTTGCGTGTATTTAGGCGTAACCGCGATAGATGGCGACTAAAATTATATTTAAAACAAGCATTGGACTAATTTGACAGGACTAAATTTCTTACATCCTTTTCTTATGTCCTTTGTTAGAAAGAGACATAGTGACATTAAAATTAGTTTAGTTGTGAACAACAGAATCAGGGCCAATATCTGTCAAAGAATACATTGTGAACTAAGAAACGTATATTGACGTGATGACGTGAACAAATTAATTACATGTTATACGTAACCTACGAATTAAGCTTTGAACTTTAAACCTATTCATATTTGACCTACACATTTCGATCAATACCTGTAGCATATTAGATAAGTACATAATGATTTTATAATGAAACCTCTTGAGAGGTTATACTGGTATAAGCGTAAGTTATTTTAGATTAAAAAATACTTTTGATTCACATTCTAGTTACTCAAACTATATTTATAAAGTATTGTTTCAAAGTTCCAGCCAATTAGAATGGCTTATAAGTCGTATTTTATGCACATTATTGCAAAAATATGGAGGTGCCGAGTATTTTACTCGTGAGTAATGTCATAAAATATTTCACTATACGATTAAAGTGACAAGAAATTCTGAAGCTATGAATTTTAATTGATTAATGGAATTATTGATTGGCAGTCAGAGTTTTTTTTCATAAAGTCAATTAACATTTTAATAAATATCTGGATATTTTATAAGGAGAATTTGACAAATGACATGCACAGCTTATTAGATACTTAAAATGTTGCACACAGGTTTAATCTAAGGTATCCTTAGTAGATTTAACTATTTTACCTCTAAATTAATTTGTAAATTTGAATTATTTGATTTAATTTTGTACCGTATAAATATTTTTGTACAAAAAGTTCGTCATTGGGCGTGGAACGGGCCGCAAAATCACAGATCGGTGGAAACACACGTTTATTGTATAGGCTAAAAGAGTTTTTGTATATTTCAAGATATAACGCGAGCATAGCCACTGCCACAATGCTAGTTAATCTAAAAATGCTTATTAGTCATTAATGTCCACATTAAATATCTCCGCGACATTTATGCTTGCGGCGTTTTTTGGAACTACTCGTACATGATTACTCCTTATTACAATAACTCGATAAGTTGCTTCAAACATATTGCTGATTTGTAGTTATGTCAGATTTTCCAGTTTTATCGATTATCGATAGCAATCGGCGACATCATTTTAATTTAATTCGGTACAGGTACACTCTCGGCTTAATTGTAGTATGGATCCAGATAGTTAGGCAATTTGATGATAAACTGCACTACGTTTTATGCCTTGCTCCCGTCGTTACGATCTTTATGAATTAATTAACGATTATTATGCAAATAATACTGCAGTGAACTTCGAAAACCTGTCGCAGAAGCAATTACAAAAATGTGTGTAGGTATACCATGACTAGTTAGGAACTCCACATTACTTTCAGTATTTATATACCCACAGTCAGACACACCTACACCACATGAGATCCAAAAAGACTACGAGTTAAAAGAAAACATACATCCACGAGGCCGACCCTAAAGCTTACTCTATTAAAATTTCCATAACATGTACTCTAACCATAAATTAATCTAAAAGCTCGCTTCACTCTCGAAGCTATCTCATATGCATCACTACTATCCGCTAAAACTCCTAGTTGCTGTGAAAAAAAACTTTAATAATTCCAATTAACCCTAATAATAGGCTCCGGGCACAGTGGAGAGGCAGCGCGATTAAAAAGACAAATTCCTTAACCACTAGACTACAATAGCAGGTTGCGAGCATTCCGTCGGTTCGAAGCCAGGCTTTTATTAATAGACCAACGACCGGTAGCCGGCACGGTCGCCATACTGAGCGAAAGATATGATTAACACAAAAGCGATACATAATAAGCGATATTGGGACCAGTTCGGGAGCTATGGACATAATATGTAACCGCAGCAGGTTTTCGATCATATCCATTACAGGCTAATGCTCGTGCCTGCGACAAACGCACGCGTTTGCGTTCGCGGTTCCTAAACTGTAAAGGTGCATTGTGACCTGTGCAATACAGAAATTAAATGTAGATTATGACTGATTCGCCGTAGCAGCCAATCAAGAAGAGTGGAAAATGCAAAGGAAGGCCTTTGCCCAGAAGTGGGATACTTTAGGCTTAAAAATGTAGATAAAAAAAATGTTGACTGTTTCGAACTGTTCGGGCTCAAAGGAGTTTTCTTCCGCGAACGCTCAGATTGTGGAATGAGCTCCTCGCCGTGGTTTTCCCAATGGAGTACAGCATGGGGTTCTTCAAAAAGGGTGTGAAGAGATTTTTTCAGGGTCGGCAACGCCTCTGGTGTTGCAAGCGTCCATAAGCTACGGTAACTGCTTACCATCAGGTGGGCCGTATGCATGTTTACCACCTTAGTGGTATAAAAAAAAGATATGAGTACATACTGCTTCAGAACATTTCACTGCTATAAAATTTACTTGTTTTTTACATTACTTTTAAGGGCAAACAAATTTCTTATTGTTTTTTTAACTATGCATGATATGGATTTGAATCTAGATCCTGTTTTTCTCACTCAGCCTTTATCCTCAGTACACCGTCTCTCTCATGACAATCATTCTGATCCTCGTAGTATTTTGCTCTAATACAAGTAACTCAAGTCTGTTGATACCTTAATAACGTCGCGAGGTTTACGGCCGATGCGGTGGTAGTATGTGTGCTATGCGCATATGGGACATCTCGCTTTCATATGAAATGTCTGTAAATTGATACAGGTTTATTAAACTTAGTTATGTTGGTGTGTTGTTCTGGCACGTGACCATGTTATTGCATTTGACTTGTACTGTAGGTATTAGGTATAAATAGTTTTTGCCCTACGGCTTTATCCCAGGGATCTAATATTTTAATGGGATAAAAAGCAACCTATATTATGTTTTTCCAGGTTATGATCTACCTGCGTGCAAATTATACTAGGTGGAAATTTGACACGGGTCATTGAAGGTCTTAGGCGCATATGGTCTTAGGAGAATATACCTTACGTTTTTGAGTTATTGCCATCGGCATTTACAGACAAGGATAAGGCTCAATAATCAAGTCAGTTCAGGCCTTCAGGGTACTAGAAACGTCACAAATCAAAAAATCTTATCCCATGCATTTTTTTAGGAAAATGAATGTGAAAAGTATTTTTCTCAGCAAATTCTGTAAATGCCTATACCAATAACTCATAAGTTAGAGATGGCCTCTAAAGACCACATTCGCATAACTTTGCCCTTACTGACCCGTTCCATCCTGTATTTATATATCCTAACTAATATTTTAATGCGAAAGTGAGTTTGTTTGTGTGTTACGCCTTCACGCCTCTACTACTCAACGGATCATCATGAATTTTGGCATGCAGATAGCCTATGGTAATTAATCAATATCCTAACACTACTCAATTCTATACATTTTGTCCGTTAGAATATAAGTAATGTCTGGCGAGCCTGGGAACTCGGTCTATAATGACTGCGAACAAAATTTGTTTAATACTTTACTCGTAATTTTTTTTCCACACAATAAATACACAAAAGCAAAACAAAAGACGGGAGCCTAAGGTTCGCTTTAGGATGTTATCTCCTATAACGCGATAAGTACGGCGAGGTGCTAATCGATGTAATTACAGCTTCGGCAGATGTATTCTCAACTCTATACCTCGCGATAAATACACAAGATGACTGTAAATAAATTTTCAATGACAAGAGAAGTAATTGGATGCGCAACGACATCGATCAGAGGGCTTGAGGTGTGTAGAGGTTTATTTGTAAGTAACAAAATAGATTGTAGCGTTAATTTAAGGGATTATATATTCAAGTTTAAGAAGTGACGTCATATTTTGTCGTGGGTTCAAACCCACCAAGTTTGAGCTTTCCATGAAATCATCGTGAGGGAACCAAGCACGATGGGATAGTAATTTTTAGTAAGCTGACTATTAACCTCAATTGGAAAATGGATGGACAAGTTTTCTTCTGGTAGTTGCATTCAAGAGCCAGTTCCCTCTTTCTTTTTTAGGCTTTGTTTGTCTTCAATCTTCGGCTATATTATCATTATCATGGTCAAATATTTTTATGACTGAGTTTTAAATTACCTAAAAGAAAAAATAAGCTTTCACATAACGGTGATGAAAAATACCTAAACTTTACAAATAAGCAAATTACTTTAATATAAAAATGCATCTAACTGCACAAAGTTGCATCGCACATACCTAATGACGTGTATCCGCCAATTAAGCCGTGTCTGGGTGTACTCGACTTGTGACAAAAACTCGTCCGAGTACCTTACTGAGGCGCTACCGAACTTAATTGGACGTAGTGGTTATTGACTGGTGGTTATTGTGCCATGTGGTAATGGCGATCGGCAAATCGAAGGTCGCCCTAGGCTGGATTCCATCTAGTCCAGTTTCTACGCAAACTCCATGAAGCATGATCTATTTTTGTTCGAGATGACGACAAAAACCTCCGTGAAATTGCGCCGGCGACGCAAAAAGAATCAACACCAAAAGTGGATTTTGAAATTTTAATTGTGCAGTTAGAGCCTTAGTTGTTGCGCAGCTGAAAGCCTATTATTTATTTACTTGACATGTTGAGTGTGATTGATGATTGGTTTGTTTCTCCGCTTTATATTGTTCTTGACGTTTTTCGCAGAATTTTAATTTCATTAGCATTTTATTATTGATCTAGTTTGGTATTTTTACGGGGAATTAAAGTATCAGAACTCAAATCTCTTTTGGATAAGCAGATAATTTCCAGGAGGCAAAACTATTAACATTTGATTACCATCGCTGATAAAATAATTCCTTAATATAACTTAAGGAGTATAAAATCTTTAAAGCAATGTTACGATTACAAAACACATTTTTTACTACCAGTAAAAATACAAAATCCTAATCAACATGTTTGTTTTTATTACCATATATTTAGGTGATATTATAAAAATGTAACATACTTATAATATTTTTAAACGTGATAGCTTTGATCCAGTAAGTGATGCGACAGGTTGATCTCATTGAGTATGCAAAGTGCGAGACGCATGTCGGGCGCGCAGTGCGGCGCGATGTCGGGCGCAGACGAGCGAGTGGCGCGTGGCACTCCCGCGCACTCTCACAACACGTTCCACAGGTTGTCGAGGTGCCGATTATTCCTAAATAAAAAAGACACGCGCCAGCTCACTGCTATCCGCTTTTCACCTCGAAATAAACTTTATCCCTCACTCGATGCATAATTTAATTCCTATTCCCGTTTTAGCTCCCGAGAATTCTCGTTTTCGCGAGAAAATGTTGTATTAATCTGATGTTTCTTATTTTTGCCTTTCGTTTTGAAGGCGTGTATTTCATTTATTTCTTAATAAGCAAAGCGACAGTCCCTCGGCTCCGGTGTTTAATTAAGAACTAGCAAAACCGAGCGGGCGCGGGGCGCGGGCCGCAGATCTGCATAGGTATTTGTATTTTAATCACGAATATTTATAGATGCCGTTTTATTTTGTGAGTTTTTTTAATGGTGATCAAGGGTTATTTTTACTTAGGAAATATATTGATTGTGTCCCAGGACTTACTACCCACATTTGTTTACAAATTACTTTTTCTTAAAAATAATTGCATTGCGCTGCATAGCTTTTTCATCAACATTTATGAATGACCGTGGGGTGTTTTACTCTTAGATTATTAAGGTAATTTATTTATTTTATTTTATTTATTTATCACCTAAATATATTTTACAATATACCTGATCATAAAGCTAATCGAGTAAGACAATAAGGCCAATGGCTTGTTTTGGGAGCAAATACTAAAACTGAATTTATAATACAATATAAATTGTAGGTATGCTGTACAAGCTATGATTTCAGTAATGATTTTGGAACTTTGTCAGTTTAGCTTCGTTATAATAACGAAAGATGTTGTGCTTTCATTTATAGATATCGGTCCTTCGAAAAGGTTCCACGGTTGATGACTTGTTTATCGAGTATTCGGGTGGGTAAAAAGAAGAATCTTGTGTGTCCAGCGAAGCTGTCCATTCAAGAATTTGCTGACAAGCAATTAAGGGTGGGCCGGGTATGCGCACACGAAAACAGTAGCAAGAGACGGATTTCGTAACCTTTTTTATCGATCGCATAAACTACTTAAAATAAAAAGAGATTGATTGAAGTTATTATTTTTAAGTAAAGAGGCATGTCGAAGACGACGAAGAGCCGTTTCCGTTATATAGTTACGTGTTATTGTTTATTGAATATTTGTGTACATATATATTTTTAGGTTAACAAACTTCGATCGATGTATACTTTATTTAACGTTGACGATGCTACAAATTGGCATGAAAAAACAATAAAGATAAGAAGGTGAGTTACTAGTTTTCCGTTCTGTTTGAGAGCATATCTTGTAATGAATTCGACACAGAAGCAAGCATTAAGGTGCAGCTTCCTTGGCACGAGTGTACGACACGAGCACTAAATGTATTGTTAATTATTATTTCAATAGTTCTTACTCTCGTTTTATTGACAATAAACTCAACCGTGATTAAGGGTAATGAAAATGTAAGTCGGTTACACAAATCGCTTTTTCTCGGTAAGAATTAATTTTCTCGTAATAAAAGCCTGTAAGAGTGCTGTTAACCAAATTCAATTATCACAAAATGCTCGCAGCCATCGGTGTGTTGCCTCCTTTACTCATTGCCAGTATACTTGGTTTGTTAAAAAAAACTGATGTACGATTATCAAAAGTTGAAAAAGTTGGAGTGAATTATTATTGTAAAGAGTCGATACTCGAAATTGTTAAGTTGGACATTGTAGGACTCGTTTCGACATATAAATTGAAGGAAGTGTTTCAGAGAGTGACTTGACTGTCAAGGTGATTGCAAACCAAAAGAAATCTGAAACAAGCATTTCACTCATTTTATAGTTTGTATGAAAACCAATCGTAAAGTTTATACCCATTACAGTAGTCCACTTTTTTGGTACTAGGCGCACAGATCGCGGACGAGAAACATTAGCAAGTGACGCACAATGATTATTGTACTTATGCGGCTCTCATGCATATACTATAAAGTTATGCAATTTCTTTTAAATTTACGATTTTTGATATATATTTATATTATAAAGTGAGTTTGTTTGTTTGTTACGCCTTCATAAATCAACTACTCAACGGATCATTATAAAATTTGGCATGCAGGTAGCCTATGGTATGGAGAAGGACATAGGTCTCTTTTTATCCCGGGAACGCGGGTGAAACCGCGGGGGACAGCTAGTTTACGATATAATCGGCTGGACACACTGAATATCTCTGTATAAGGGTAACTACTAAGATATAGGTACGATAAATGTATGTTAAAATTATGCAGATACCTAATAAGAAACCCTGGAGAAGTTCTTAAGCCATTAGGTATAATGAAATAAGCATGTAAAGATGAATGCGTTTATGTGTATATGTAAAATACAGATGTAACTTCGAGCAACGTTTGTATGAGTATAGATTAAGCGCTCGTGTACACGACGCCGCAGCCGCGCCGCCACCGCACCGCAGACGCGCCGCTATGCTGTGTATACGCACCGCCGCCGCACCACCGCCGCACCGCCGCCGCGCCGGTACCGCAACGTTGTCCGCCATTATTTAATTGAGTTATTCCATTGACAGCCGCCAACGAACGTGCAACACGTGTCATCTCCATAGCTAGCAATGTATTACTGACAACTGTATAGTATGCTATAATCAAGCGGCGGCGGTGCGGCGGCGGTGCGTATACACAGCATATCGGCGCGGCTGCGGCGTCATGTACACGAGCGCTAAGGGGATTCTAGATAGTTCCACAGTGTAATTAATACTGTTATTAGTCAAGTGATGCCTGCGGCACGCGTATCGCAGTAACTATGTAAAGATGCTCATGAAGATGTAAAGGTAACGTGGGCGGCGGCAGCCGGTCCAATCATCATTAGCCAGTGTATATGCACTTACATCAAACGCATGTTGACCGAACTTGGTATACAAAGAAAACAAACCAGATACATTGCATGTTGTCATATGAGTTGAATGCTATTTTTGGAAGGGCAATCGTTGTGTCATAAAATACTGTATACATTCCAATAATATTCAACCAGCTTTTCTACTTATAGAGAAGACGCCACACATCACAACTATGTTGTTGTAGAATGATGTACGAAACGCGTATGCGCCGTGAAAATCACGGTGTTTGCGAGAAAAATACTCCTAAAAGCGTTCTGATAGCGCTACGTGTTTCTACTATATGCTTAGACGACTATTATTTTCTAAAGAGAACGTTAGTAACTCAAAAAAATGGGACATAATCTTTGCTTTAGATAGCTTCTCTATACATAGTAATAATAGCTCAATGTTTTTCATAAGGTTCTTATGAAAATTGGTGTAATTCGATTAAAAAACTATTCGTTGTTTATTAGCATTTTTTTAATATAACTTCTGCTTATTAAATAGAGCCTCACAAATCCACATATTTTTATTGCTTAGCAGCTTTCAAATTAAATAAAGAATCGATAATTACTGCACAAACATAGCCTCGGCTATTACACGGCAACGCGAACCAGCAATTAGAGCGAGCTAGTCAAGTAAACGCAGCCTTAAATCTGCCATTTCAACATAGCTTGTAGAGGATTATCCCGGTGCGTTCGACATCGTTTGATTTGCCCATGATTTATTGCACCCTGGGAAACTTAAGACCATATTACCGTAAAGATAATTATTGGTTTAAGAAACGCACGCGGCAGCTTTTAAAATTAATGGACAAGTGAATTAAAGTTGCGATGTGGACTCGTAATGAAGATAACGTTAGGGTGGACGCGGTACGATAAAGTTCTGACGGCGTTTCTGACTCGAAGATAAGCCTTTAATTATTGAGATAAACCCTCTACGTACTTCGAATAGGCTTTAAAGTTAACGACAATTAGGGGTTGCGGCGGAATCTGATTGGTTTTCGCGCAGTTAGGTATAAATTACTATAAAAATCAGAACGAATCGAATTTGGAAACATATGTAAAGTGCAACACCCTCTGAGGTTGTAAGAACTCTAATCTTTCTACCGAAAAGTTGTCGAAAAGGGATATGACGTGCACATAATTGGTAGTGCTAATAATGGTAGATAATTGGAATAGTCATCAATCTCACATTCATTAAAAATTCCTGAAGTATTGATTGCCCGATGAGAATTTCGCCCCCGACTGCCGATGCGCCGCCTACTTTTAGCGCTGAACTGCGAAATGTGTTTATAACGACTCCTGCGCAACACCCACGACACTTGCGTGATTTTTTCTACCAACATTTATTCATTTCCTAGTTAACGAATACTAGGTATGATTAATGGTCATGTGAACTATTTTGTGCGAATCAAACATTTTTTTGAGACCGATACGGGCTTATTTAATGCACCTTATAATTATAATCGCATTAATCTGCGATTTAAAAATAAGAAATGAACGAATTAAATTCATTCGACGAAACGTATAGGGTAACAGATATTTTTTTAACGGAAATGACAAATAAAACAAGTTTGATGCGAGATATGGCGCTTCCGCCATCAATCTTGATGGAGAAACAATAAAATGGCAGCTCTACACGGTATAGAAAGATTTCCCACGATTATCGAACAACGAAATTGTTGTAAAACAACGTGCTCTGATGAGGTGATTACATTTTGAGAAATTGATTCGTATTTCAGACTATAATTGAGCAACTTTACGCAAACTCATTTTATAAAAAAAAACATTTATAAGTATGGTAGCGGATGAAAGTAAAATACTTTGGATTAAAGTTTCAATACAATTTTTATTGGAATGCAAAAAGAAAACTAAATTTGATGTAACAAGAGCTCTCGATGCTGATCCACCACACCACTCGTTTCAACGATAAAAAAAGTTTAGTATATCTCGATCAAATAAAATAACAGTATAAGAAAGTATTGTTTATGTTTAGTAGGTACATAGTTAATTGAACACATAACGCGGCTGTTATCGGTACGTGAGCCAGTTAAATTTATATTACCAGCTGAAAGCACATGGCGTACATAAGTGGCGCAGTTATTATAAATCGAAAACAATTTCGCATGATATGAGCTAACGTTACTTTTTAATAACTTTCTCGGTAACAACCAGCTGTTTACTTCGGCCGTTCAAATTCTACCTTACTGTCCATCGGTTTGACATTTATCGATCATATAAATCGTAACTTGATAACTTAATCTTATATGATCACCGTGCAAGCTTCTCATGCACCTGTACTCCGCAGTTTTATCCAGTTATATACCGCATTAAACTCCCATAAGCATAAGTAAATGTGACATGTTGAATGACACTCATTGTAAACAAACGCCCTTAGCTTTCGGCGGTGATATGAATGACCGAGCTCGAGCGGTAGGTTACGTGCAAGCACTTTTGCATTTCAATTATGAACAATGATTAAACTCTGGTTACAAATTATATGTGTGGTGTATCGTTCGATGTTTTATGATTGAGATTTAAATCTGTACGGGAGCCGGCAATTAGTGGCCCGATACTAGACGCGATCGATGACGGTAGGTAGCGCTACGAATCGACGTAATTGGTTCCATTAAAATAAGCTACTCAAGGAGCCGATACGTGGAGAGTAACTTCTTTTAATATAAATTGTTGTGATGATATCGTTAGGATATTGAATGTCTATCGTTGCTATGAAACAAACCCTTTGACGAATAAAATGAGCGTTTGTTATTGAGCCTTCTTTGGGAAGTAATAAATTATGCAAATCACAAAGATTGGCAATATTGTTTTAAATCAGCACTAAAACATAGATTTAATAAAAAAGGGAATAAATGTGTGGTGTTTTTTTGTATCTCAGTTATTTATAATATCTGTGAAAATGTCTTATCGGTGGACCGACTTCTTGACAGTTATCTACCTATATAAAAACATAATAAAGAATGAAGTCAGGATATAGCATATCTAAATTGTGCGTATGCCACATATCCAGATAATCTCTTTGTGTGATGTTACCCTTCAGATTTAAGCATTGCCCTAATAATCGATGTCTGAAAATCTAAACTATGGCCCTTACTTTGTGTTCGTTCGCGATATCATTATTGAAAGTAACGTTTGTAGACTTTACAGTAGGTAGGTTACTTAAAGTTATTAATGATATAATACGACTAGAAACTTGGCAAAAAAGCAAATTAATCACTTTCGCTTGACATGAGTATTCCACCCACGACGGCGCGGCGTCGCGGGCGCAGCGTCCCCCGTGCGCCCGAGGCGGCAGGATAATTTTACAGTTAATATATCTACTCTGATTGCCGGGACACACGGACACACATATTTATTTACTAAGCCAGTACTTAAAATATGACAAGCGATATTCATTTTTCAATTAATTGATTCGTTTTTCAATTGATTTTGGAAGTGGCCGTTATTAATAATTAACAGTCGTAATAGTACATTTAGGTATTATATGTTTGGATTCGTAAAATTCTGGAATTCAATTTTTTTCATATGTAGTTATAGATTCCACGTCTCACCCGTGAGCCAACGGGGTAAGTACATCTTTACTTTTTAGTATTCGACGTAGTTAGGTTCTGATGGTATCTGTAACGTACTTCTTGACGAGGACCAATAGTTAGTTCTTTTAATTGCTATATACCTACATTGATTTTTATGTAGGTATATGGAATACTTATAATCTACCTATTTTGTAACATATACAGGTGTTGTTTTGGTCGGCGACAAGCGACCCAGGAGCGGTAGTACAAAATATATATTCCCCAAAAATGGACTTAATTCCATTAAATACTGTAAATATGTTGAGAAATACCTTATTCAATTTGAAATAAAATTACTGCAAAGTATGGTTACTAGGCACGTGCACAGACTAGAGTTAGGCTCTAGCCGCCATCGCCCCACCCCTTTACTCCCTCGTACTCCCGTTGAGTATTATGTCTACACTTTCGCTTATTACATGATTTTCAAATTTTTTATTTTTTTATTTTTATTATTAAAAAAAAAAATTTTTTTTTTAGTACCATTTGTTTGTATCATTTGTATTATTTGTATTATCGACTCTGAGTCGCTCGTCGCTGACCAAAACAACGACCTGTATATAACTCACTTTCATTTTTTCCATAACAATTATAAATTGTGACCCTAATGTTACATTTGTAACCTACTTTTAAGTTGCAATAACTTCGCCTCGACGTGCATACAGCCTCCGCCCGAGGTGTTCCGGCCGCGCTGCGTCGCCGGACGCATAAACAGCTTTTTATTTACAAGTTTTGTCGGTAACGCACGTACGTAAATACTTTTTGGCTAATGAGCGGATAGAAAGGTCTTTACTTTTGTGTGTAAGAGACCTTATTGCAACATTGTTTGACATTAAAATATCTGATTTCTATATAAAATATCCATTGAAAATTCAGGTATGTTTTTAAAATCTAAGACAAAATCTGGCTGCTAAATCTTCAGCTTGAATACCAATGTGATATGGTAGTGACAAAAAACCATGTAGGTTTTCCTTTTCTAAGTATCAATAAATCAACTTTTTATCATTAAAATCTTGCAGATATGTTCCAATTAGAAAATAAAATTCTTGTTTCACTCACTAATAAGCATTTCTATCCCTATCTCTTTCTAAGCCATTATACCCACCAGTTTTTGAATAACAATCATTTATTGCCAAATACTTATACATTCACCCTCTAGCCCTCTCCCCTAGTTATTCACAATGAGGGCTTGCAACACCTGTCCCAGGCGTCAGTAAAATTCTATCGAAATTGTAAATATTTTTATTACATTACGTATTAGCCACAGTATTAAGTTAACTGAGTTTGTATTCAATAGGCAATGGATTATATTTTTATATGTTTTATAGAGAAATGGTAGAGGCATCGCATGCGCATGCCACGCGCCGATTGCGGTTCCCTCTTTTATTATTGTTATTTTATTTTAAATATATTTTATGCAACAGTGTTTTTTATGGTAGCACGTGTTTAGGTGACCATGGAAGCATAACGCATGCTTGTAATTATGATGTCGGCGGGCTTGTTCGTTAATTGGACATGAGGTTTTGTAGAACTTAGAACAACTAAAAATAACAACATTATTTCGAGTGTTATGTTGGTAGTCAACCACTATAATAACTTACGAATTGATCTTATTAGAACATTATTTGAATATGTCGACATCTAGGATGATAAAAAACGGCCAAGTGCGAGTCAGACTCGCACACGAACACGCCCCTTTATTTTTTAATTTTAATTTATTATTATCATTTGTTGTTATAGCGCCAATAGAAGACACATTCTGTGAAAATTTCAACTATTTACTTATTACAGTTCATAAGATATATAGGCCACTGATAGACAGACAGACGGACGGAAGGAAGGATGACATATATCCATAAAGAACATTTGAGAATAACACATAAAAAAAAATGGTATTTTAAACAAGTTTTTGTTACAAGTTTCATTTTTAATAAAAGCTTTATATGGTGACTACTTTTTGTCGTATGTATTTTCATTGTCATCCAATATATTAATGTATACCCTGGGAAGTGGGTCAAATTTAACTTGCAAGATTCGATTACAGACACCGGACAGGTTAAACTAAATAAAAGCTTGTAAAAATAGCACTCAACACCTCTTTACCATAAAGAAACTCAAAACTCCGAGTAGCTTTTCTAAGAATAGAAAATTGACATCAAAATTTTAATTTTATTTGCAGTAATTCATCAATTTAACTATTTTAAATGAATGGCCTTGATTCAAAAAAGGGCTCTGAACAAATTAATAATAATATCACACCCCTATGAAAAGTCCAATGTAGAGCTATTGCACCATATCCATAACAATGCACATGACTCTACATGTAGAGATTTTGGGAACACGTTATATTGGCACCCTTATGTTAAACACCATTATAAAAAGGCACATCGAGACCGGTACGTTATGCTCTTATTAACGAGCAAATAAATGTAATGTGGGAGACAGCGAGGTCTAGGTTTGCTGGTCGTTGAGCTTCCAACTTGTAAATGTCGCGTGGCAGTGAGGGCGAAGGACAGGTGAGCGTACACCCTTTATTTGAGGGAGTTTTAAGGACACAAATACATAACTATACTGTGCTGGTACTGTGGTGTTTGGTTGTAGGGTGACAGTTATTTAAATGAAAATCACTCGCCAGGTGGATAAATAATAATGTTTGATTATTTTGATAAGTTAAAGCTGTGGTCATTCTGTTGTTTTGCCCCGCAAAAGGTTATTTTATAATACTTTTGAGCTGCAATACGTAACAATTTGACGGGCCAGTTGGCGCAGTCGGTTAAGATTCACCTTACGCGCCGCAGGTCGTGGGTTCGATTCCCACACAGGACATACATTTGTGTTCATAAACATATCTGTATGTTGAGTCTGGGTGTAATTATGTATATTAAGTATGTATTTGTATTATATCAGTTATCTGGTTTCCATTGTACAAGCTCTGCTTAATTTGGGATCAGATAACCGTGTGTGAGGAATGTCCCAGGATATTTATTTATTTTATTTTATTAAATAACTTTAACCTATTAATTCCGTTTTGTTTTTACGCACAGTAAAAACTTTCTAAATCATGTACTTTTATTTTCTTATCAATATAACGAAGTTCTTACTTATGAAGGTATAATACTCATATCCAACGATAGTAAAAGTGGAGGTAGTGGTAACGAGTGAGTATCGGACGATATTTAGTTTCATACTCTAAAAATCAATGATCCGTATCTGAAATACGATTAAAATTATCAAAAGATCACCATCGCGATATCAATATTTGGATATTTTGACCACAAGCGATTTCATATCGCACTGCTTTTTCGCATCTCCGATAATATCATTTAAGTACATTCTTTGTTGACGGTTGAGATATTGTAGCTATTCAAAGAGCTGTTATAAAACGTATCTGGTATAAGGACTGATCAATGATATCATTCATGTGTTTCAACACTATTGTGACATAGGTCTTTGAATTGATCGGCGCTTCCATTGAATAGTCAACGTTGATGGGTCCCATAGAGTCACTGTTTGGCACTATATTGTTGATGGAATATTGCAGTTCTTTGTGTGAGAATGTATGAAAGTTCTTATGGTTCCACTATTTCAGAAAATAGCGTAATGTTATAAATGCGAAAGTAGTTCTATCTGTTTGTCTGTTACCTTTATACGCGTAAACCGTTGAACCGATCGCGATACAATTTGGTACTCAGAGAGCCCATGCTATGGCTACTTTTTTCCCGCGAACAGAATCTAGGGCATACAGAGTATAAATAAATTAAGGCGATGATAGTGCAGTGCTAGTGATGTCGGATGCCGAGACAACGGTCCCGGGTTCGAATCCTACAGTGAGCTTGAGCTTTCGTTAAAAGAAAACTTCGTTAGGAAACCATAGCACGATGGTACGGTACTTTGTAGTACCCACCTGGCTGGATACCGCCCTCAAGTAGAAAATCCGTCGCCAAGCACCCACAGTATGTTCCGACAGCTGCACTTGAGAGCCAGTTCCTTCTAGGCTTTGTTTGCTTACCACCTTCGGCCACATCATCACTTACCATAGTGAGATTGCGATCAAACACAAGCATATACAAAGTTATAAAAAAAAATACTTATGTACGTACGGTGAGTAGAGGTAAGTACATATAGTCTATTGGTAGGAGAAATTCTTTATTAACTCATAATTCAAGTTACTCTCACATAACTGGGATGTTAAAGTCTAAGCTGCAAGTGATAAGTGGTTAATATCCAGTTAATTTGAATTCCTCGTAAACAATGGCGTGAGCAATGTGTAATTTATTAATATACTTCTACGAAAGAACTTTGTTTTGCCGCTATACTGTGCTGATGATTATAATAAAGAAATTCAGAATTATTTCCATAATATTATGATCGATTATAAATATTGTTATTTAAGCTGAAAAACTGATAATGAAACAGGTTTGTGGGTAAACGAAATTCATTCATAACTTTTCAGTCGCCCCGTCTCGTGCCGAGTTCATTCCCACGCATGCAATATGGATTTCACTTACTCAGATAGTTCATGAACCTCAATGTGAATAATAGACAGCTGTAATTTTTCTGTGTAATTGACACGGCGCAGTTCTACACTCGAATGTAAACTTATGATATAGTTAAAACGATTAATCTGTCGCGGTTGGTGGTAAAATCCGTACTGGAATAATGAGACGAACTTCTACTCTCGCTTGCGTGCCAATTATTGACGTAATTATTTTGAAAATATGACCGTACTTTTGTGATATTTAATACACTAAAGCGGCAATATTTTTTAATCGCCCGTCGCTGTGGGCATTTATCCTGACGCCCGCCATGAGGCGTCAGGCTCAGATTGTCAATTGACTCTTTATATCGGACGCACGGCGTCTTCTCGCATTAATATTGCAATACTCGTTCCTGCAGGGCCAGAAATTAAGACACATTCTGTCATGTCGCATAGGGGATAATAGTTTACTTAATTCAATTTAATACTTGAAACTATAGCTAATACTATACTCATACAAAGATCACCTCGTCATAAAATAAAATAAAAACTTTAATCTTTGTCAAAACATAACTTTAATTGAGCACCAAGCTTTACGTTAGTTATATTATAACCTGTTTCATTGGACCTGACACTTAATAAAGGTCCAGTGTAATTACATCTGATTCATCATTCGCAATTATTCTCTTCTTAAATTAATGTGGATGGATATACTGCATCAACTGCATGAGCGACGTATTAACGAAGATGGGAGATTGAAATTAAAACGTATTCCTGTGTTATCCGTGGTATTAAATACCACGAAGGCGCGCAGGTAATGAGATTGTAAAGTAATCTCTGGTTTCGTTAGTGAGATCACTTCACACGCACAAGTGTGACCAGCGGAGGCATTATCGTCACAGGCCGACAACTGAAAAGTGGCTGCTGATTATATGCCGTTCACAGGAGTGCCGCGGCTATTAGTTCTATCCAAAGGCGTTCATTCATTTCGATTATCAATTAGTCCTTAACACCTAGACGCGAGATAAGCCCCCGTACGTTAATTAAGAGCGAATTAAAATGAAAAAGTTCCTCGTTACGGCGTATCATGAAACGGAAATAAAAAGGTATATAAATATTTACACATTTAAGATCTAGTCTTGTTAGTTTATTTAATCTGGTTATCAATTTTAATTAACCTTTATTTTCAATGTCAAAAACTAAGAACGATACAATTGATGTTTTCTCTTTAACTAAGCGGCATCATATATATTAAAAAAAAGGAAAACATGAATGTTAATTTAATCAGTTCCAACTAATTGTAAAATTCCTGAGATGTAATTAAAATGGCGAGAAAAAGGAATGTAAATTCAATGTCACTCGAAAGACGCGTATTTTGTAGGTATTTCAGAATTGTTCACAAATTGTACTGTGTACGCTGTATAAATCGATTTTTCTATTTCAAGAATTTACCACCTGTGACCAGTATGTTGGGAATACTCGGATTTCGCGTTAAAGCTGTGTCTATTGCGCCCGCGTCTCAGAGAGCGCATTAAACTGTCCTACGCGTAATGGATTGGGAATTTCATGCTCCAAAGGTCGATTTAAATTAATTTACACATTAAAAAGACTAAGTGGAGTGAGCGCGCGCGAAACAAGAAGTAAATAGTGTTAATCCGATCACAGACCGACGCCTGACTGTCCGTTTCTCTAGCCGTGGTCTACCAGACACTGGTATCAATTTGACTCATTTATATTATTATAATGATTATATTATATTGTTGAAACTTTATGTTAATTCTAACAAGCTTTTCTGTCGCCAAGCACCTTTCGGTGTGTTCCGACAGCTGCACCTGAGAGCCAGCTCCTTCTAGGCTTTGTGTGCTTACCACCTTCGGCCGCATCATCACTTACCATGGTGAGATTGCGGTCAAACACAGGCCTATAAACAGTAAAAAAAAAATGATTAAACATATTTTCGATTGATTTTCATGTTTAGGGTTTCGTACCCGAACTTAGCCAAACGGGACCCTATTACTAAGACTCCGCTGTCCGTCCGTCCGTCTGTCTGTCAGTGGGCTGTATCTCATGAACGGTAATAGGTAGACAGCTGAAATTTTCAGAGAATATGTATTTCTATTACCGCTATAAAAAACAATAACAATGAAATAAAATTAAAAATTAAAGGGGGCGCCCTTACAAGAAACGTCTTCTTTTAGCGTTTTTTTTTCATAGCAAAGTTGAGTTAGTTAATATTGTACGGAACCCTCGGTGTGCGAGTCCGACTCGCACTTGGTCGGTTTTTTTTTATTTTATTTAATCATTGTTTATATTTGGCGCATTTTATTATTTTTTATTTTGTCATTAGGAACATTATGAAATGTTTTCTGTGTTCCATAGAACATGTTTGTTGAACAAAACTTTTGTGAATTTTCATCTATCATCTACTGCGTAATCTATAAGAGCACATGTAATTTATTCATTCCTAATGGATGGGAAATTAAAGACTAGATCCTGACAGTAAGTTTATTCGTAGCAGCTCCGTATTAATGCATCTCTCTTGTAACGCGACTTCAGAATCAGATGCATGACGGACTCATAGGGATAAATATGCAAACCACCATAAAATCAATTCCATACCCTTTGGATGGGACCATATTTTATGTGAAAGGATTTATTGCAATATTTTAAAGCATTTCTGCTAATTCTGGACCTTTCTTAATGATTGACGGCGGATATTTAAGATGTTTGCATACAAAACAAGAAGTGAATCGTACATCGAACGGAAGCTACACTGGATATTGACCCTTTGAGACCCTTGCTCAAACACAATGAAGGACCAACAAAAATAGAGAGCGAGGAGCGCGCGCCGACACATCTGCCGACCACTATCGAATAAATCTACTAAAATAATATTTTTATTTTGATTACGCATGCACGGGTTAGGCAGATGTTAGAAATATTACATAATAATTGTAAGTTTGGTGAGCAAGTATCTATTTTATAGAAATGTCCTAATTTTATCATGAAATGTTTACAAGCAAAAATGAAAAGTCAAGAAATAAATATATAGCGTACACAATTATTTTTGTCTCATTTGAAACTTAATTTCCAAATTTGTATCTAAATAAAACTAAATTTTATCATTAATTTAAACATACCTAAGTACTTACGTAATAATAAACTTTGAGTAACTTAAACTTAACTTTTTTACATAATGAAAAAAAAACGTTCTGATTGACTGACTAATCTATCAAAGTACATAAACTACTGGTGTTAGAAACTTGACATTTTGACATTTTGTACAGAGGTTCCTTGTATAGCGTAAACATCCACTAAGGTTAATTTAAAATTAAACCCCTATGGACTAAAATAGTGGGTCGGGGGTCTAAACCGCGAGGCGCAAAGCTAGTATTATTACAAGAACTATACAACTATTGCACCTGAAACTAAACAATAACAGTCTTATTACATAAGCCAAGTCTAGTGAAACTCAAGTTTTAAGGTCGTCCCGGCTCTTGTTATATGACGTTAGAAAGTGACGGATATAAATTTAAAATCTGGGGTTTGCTAAACTTGCTTTAAACCATCGTAAATGTTCGATAGACTATTCACCGGTGTGTCAGAAGTGCTAAGGGCTGCTTAAGTCGCCAGTCACTGACCAATACGATATGGGGCTATAATGGGGTGCGTGCATTATCGACTTATTGACCCAGTACAAGGTGTGAAACAGTTGAGACGCCGCCACAGATAGTAGACGTATATCTAATAATATCCAAGATGCATCCTTAAATTTGTTGTTTTATAATTTAGTAAAGTTTTAGTTGGAATATGTGTTGGAGACATAAACATTATTTATATTATATTATGCTACTTGACCGCCGCGGTTTCACTCGCGTACGGTTTTATTCTTTTAGCCTAAATAGCTCATCTATCTGCGAAAGTTCCGTCAATTTGGTCCAGTCATTTCGGAGCTTAGCCGGAACAAACAAACAGACAGAAAGAAAAATGTTTTAAAAATTATTTGCTATAAAAATGCATATGAGTATTAGATTCAGACTTTTCATAAGTGCATGTGAATGTGAGTGTCTATTTGAATAAATGATATTGGATTTTGTTTTTTTTTTTTTTTTTTTTTTTCGTCAATTAACTTATATACAGTAAAGAAACTATGTTTTTAACATTACAAACAGACACTTTAGATTTATTTATTTGTGTAGTAAGGTATAAATAATAAATCAAATCCAATAAAAACACTGCAATAAATATCTTGGTACGAAAGCATTGAAACAAAATCGCAAATGACTGAGCCAAAGTATGATAATTTATTATTATTAGTGTTTGTTTGTTTTCCAAAAAATATTTATCTTTTTAAATAAATTGCTATCTATAACCAAATCTAAATCTGTGAAGAACTTTCTATCCCATAAATGAGTGTGGTGACAAAAGAATCTTTTGTATGGAAAAAAGTTCATTAGCATCATTGGGGACAACAGTTTTTTCTCAGTCCGGTTTAAGAGAATAATAATATTGGAACATGGTTCCGTACAATGAATACGAAGACTTATAGCAGATTCTCACCCCTGGTTGATAAAATTTCTAAGGCATGTAAACGTAAATGTGTTAAAATTAGTTACATTTATTTTAATATTTGCATGAAACTTTTTTATGCAGATAAATTATAATATAATTAAAGCAAGTTACAAACGGTAATAAATCTTACTTAGACTGAAGATTAGTTAAAAATTCAAATTATTACAAAACCCCCTTATTACAAAACATTGTTGTTTAAACATTGTTTAAGTGAAGAAAACCCAGGTTTTAAAATAGCCTCGTCTTTTTTTGTTATATGACGTTAGAAAGTGACTGAGTGACTGGTTTTACTAAGCTTGCTTTAAATCATCGTTTGTAATAAGGCGGGAGGTTTTTGTTTCATCTTTGTCAACGTAAGGAATCCTTGCCCCAAATTGATTTGATACACGTCGAGCGTCACAAAAGAGCACCGCCCACCTACCGACAAAAAGATAGTAGGTACGTACTATTCCGCAATTTGACGTGTCATAAAACATGCTAATAAATAAAATTAGTATCGTCTCTTGTGACAATAATGAGTAAAGAGACGCCGCACGATCAACCCTGGGCGGGTCTAAGGTACCGAAAAAGCCCTAAAAGTAAATGGTAGCGTCAAGTTTACTTTGTAATGTTCATAAGAGTTGACTCAAGTCGTAAAACGTTTTGTGAATATATCGAGCATGTGATTAGACATATTACATTTTATTACTGCACAGTTGAGTAAAGATTATCTCGTATAAAATGGTAGGGCAAATAATTCAGGTAGGTATTTATATGGTGGTGGTATTGTTAAACAAATTATGATGAGAGAATATAATGTTAGGTAATTGTTATTGCTATAATTATTTACTTTATATGTGTTATTTATGATGACGATTATAGCCGTAAAAGTTTATTTGATTAATTTCCCATAATTGGTTAGTTTTCTGATTCTAATAATTAAATTGACTATGATGGACAGCTCATATTTTAACCGACTTCAAAAAAGGAGGAGGTTCACAATTCGATTGTTTTTTTAAAATGTTTGTTATCTCATAACTTCGTCATTTATTAACCGATTTTGAAAATTCTTTTTTTATTTGAAAGGGTACACTTCCCATTTGGTCCCATTGTCATCAAATCAGGATTTGATTACTTCTTTGTGTACTTTGAAGTCGGTTTAAGGTTTTTGTAAGACAGTCCAATTATAATTAGTCAGCATCTTCTAAGCTTATTAATTATATGCAGGCTGATTTAGTAGGTACTTAACGGGAACCTAAGGATTTAATTCTGGGATGGTTCTGGATTTATTAATCTTAAGTCCTTAGGATTGTACGTACCATGTATATTTTCATATGAACGCAAAAAATAATATCCAGTTGTAAGATATGAAACGGCCAGGTAAATAACATTAAAAATATACCCCGGAGATGTCCACCAGCTCAAAAGCACGGCCGTTGATATAAATCTTTAACGCTTCGACACATTTTGACCACACGTCAGCGTTATGATCGGTATAAAATACCTCGCTTTGTAGTGTTACCTTTTACGCCGCTATACAATGGAGACGCGTCTAACTTATAAATTTCTGTGCGAACAAAGGCGCCATATTGACAATGTCTCAGAATATCGATGAACGGACTGCAAAACGGCGATATTAATATATATCGTCCGAGGGATCGAGTAAATCAATAAACATGATGACTTAAATCATCTTCAGAATGAGAGTCGAATCGAAAAGTTGCTCCCAATTCGTTACAGAGTGCTACCGAATGTCAGCTTAGCGTAAGTACACTCGTGCTTTAATCCAAATTCTGTTCCAAAGAGATGGACAAAAAGTCTTCCGCTCAATTTCCCTCGAAACGTCAAATGTTTGCTTTCGAGAAGGATTTTAAAATGCAACGACTTTTTGTGCTTAGTAAGTATCTGAACAGGATTACGATATGCAAAGTGATCGCGGCGGCCTGCGTTTCGGTGTTGCTGAACGTAACTAAAACGCAAACCTTTAAGTCTAAATACTTAGTTTTAGAATAATTTGTAAATCATTCAAATAAGTTAACTGCTTCTAATTTACTCAAGCGTCATTAATTGTTAATAATAAAAATTTACGTTGATTTTACATTACCCAATCGGTAACAACATCGGGTTCACAAAAGTAAACGCAAAAGTTAACGTTAGCTCTGATCGTCGGTATCGGCAGAAATACAATGGAAACTATTTGATTGCTTCATTATGCGGAATCGGACTCGGTTCATTGTATATCATTTCGCATGTTATATCTGTTTGTATCCTAATTTAATCATCTTGAAGATTGGACCACCAGGGGATGCTATGTAACGGGTGGCCCCGCCGATTTGTGATTGAACTTTTAAGACAGTTTGTTTATGGAGTGTATTTTTTAAGTTACGATAGAATCAGTTACATGTAAATTTATAAATTGGGGTGGAATTACATGTGATTTTGGTTAAATGATCATTATTTTGATCGTTTATGTAAATATCACAGATTGCACTTAGGTACATGTCTGAAGATTAATACTGGATCGAATTTCAGAATTATTTTCATGATCTTTAATTGTTGAGGTTTATGTCAAATTTTAAATGTATTTTTATTGCACTTTTTTATAGGTACCCATGAAAACTAAATCATCCTGTATAGCATGGTACTCCTCTGAGTCGATTTCGATGTTTGCAATATCGGAAGACGTCGTATTAGGAATTATTTATTTGAAACGCTCAGAAACGGTCAATTCTAATGCCTTCACGAGCATTCATTCGTTTTGATCCGTTTCAATTTGCCTGACGTCTTATTTTCTACGTGGTGGTCCAATCGAATGCTGATGTCTTAACAAAGTACCAACTTTATAATAACATTATTAAAGTTGTTTGTTTTTTGGTAATAATTGTAGGTACCCTTGTTACTAATTGTAGGTATTACAGCTTTATTGATAAAAATCGATAATACTAATGCATACCGAACCTTTTGAAATCATTTTGGATTCTAATATCTGCAAAACAAAGATCAACAAAGTTTAACATTTTATACGCGCGGTGGTATTAAAAGTACATAGAGTTAGAGGAATGTTCATTACAGTGGTATGAACATTGAACGGACAGTAAAAATAGAAGCAAGCAAAATTCAGCTCTAGCAAGTCGTTAATACATTTAATCGCAGTTTTACTTAATAATTGTTTTAAAACTACTAGCTTCTAACATGATGGAGATCCCCGCTTGAACGATTCGCCTTCTGGCTACAGAGTGCAAACGACGTGTGGTTAGACCACACGGGTGATTGGTAAATGCTATCAATGTTTTATTTGAAAATAGAACATTATTTTAGTGAAGAAAGAAAATGTACTTGAGACCAAATAAATGTTACAAAGGAAACGTTGATAATGTGGCGTGAAGAAGTGTAACAGTACACATGGTAACAGGCATAACAATGGGGTATCGGTTCTGCGAAGTATCGGTCTCGTGTCCGAGCTAAAGCCGCCGACACGTCTACGGTTGTGTCCAATGGTTAAATTTAGCGTTAGTGATCCCATCTACATGCATTATACTTGCACATTTGGATGTAAAAACTGAAAGTGATACCATTAGACGGTAAATGGACACGGACTTTCATTATGACGTGCTACTGTTTGCTATTTAAATGTGAGATACAATGTTGCAATTCAATGTTTTTTGCGTTGAAGTTTTCAATTTTGCATCTGCCTAGGAAGTTATTTTTATAAATAGTCTGTAATAAAATCTTGTTTTGAGTTTATTTTTTATTTTATTTATTAGACACACCAACAGTTTACATATTTACACATTCATTAACATAATAATACACAATTTAAATCCTGATATATAAACCTATGACAGGCATGTACAGCATTCACTAAAATACAACAACAATAAAGCTTAATAAAAAAAAAACGGTATAATTAAATTAAAAACTAAATAAAACTAAAAAAACCAGAAAAAACAAAAGAAATAATAATTACAGTTAATAATGTTGGAATTGGAATAATTAAAGTATAATGGCTAAATGAATGATTTCAGCACCTTAGATTTAAACACTGCCAAGGAATCATTGAACACGTCGATATCATACATTTTCTTGTGAACGTTGTTATATTCGTTAAACATTCTTATTGCAGGTGAATTAAGACCGAGATTCGTTTTGACAGGCGGAATATAAAACGTCTTAGTTAAGGGATGCCGAGGTATCCTACTAGGCACTGACAGCGAAACACGATTGAGAATATCACTGCAATCGATCGTATTTCTTACTATCTTATGCAGAAAAACTAAATCTTGCATTTTACGGCGACAAGATAGGGATTGCATATTAAAAAATACTAAGCGTTGGTCGTAACTACAGCGGTGAGTGATGCCTTGTGAGATAAACGCGAGGTATCGCGTGAAAGCACGCTGTATACTTTCGATGCGTTGCGAGTGTACACTGTAAAAAGGACTCCAAATTTGACATGCATACTCCAGGAGACTTCGAACTAAGGCATTGTACAATGTAATTCTGGTACGTTGTGATTGGAAACCCTTAGTATTGCGTTTAATAAATCCAAGCACTCGAGCGGACTTCTTTACGACACAATCAATGTGTGCTGTGAAACGGAGCTCTCTATCCATAATTACACCAAGATCTCTCATATTATCCACTTTCTGAATTATCGTGCCGTTGATATGATATTGGGAATCAATTGGTTTCTTTTTCCTGGTAAATCTCATATGGAAGCATTTGCTGATATTTAGTTCCATACCATTATTAGTGCACCATAGACTGACCCTGGACAAATCATCTTGAACTTTAGAAATATCGTTCGTAGTTTTAACGCTCTTATAGAGTTTTAAATCGTCGGCGAAAAAAAGAAAATTACTGTGCCGTATCTCGTAACATAAATCGTTAATAAAAATAGAAAATAGGACTGGTCCAAGGTGAGAACCCTGAGGAACACCAGAAGCGGCATAATAAGGAATTGATGGATGACCACATACTGAAACCATTAGAAGTCTTTTTGCCAGATAAGATTTGAACCAGTTTAAGAGGGATCCGAGTACCCCGAAATGTTTCAATTTCCTAATCAGCAGAGAATGATTCACTTTATCGAAAGCACTAGCGAAGTCAGTATAAATAGTGTCCACCTCGCATCCACGGTCAAGTTCACTAGTTAAATTAGAGACGAAAGAGTGGAGGTTGGTTACCGTGGACCGACCTGATCTGAAGCCGTGTTGATTTGGACACAAGACACTGTTAACATGAGTTGTAATTATGGGGCATACAAGAGATTCAAATAGTTTGGAGAAGCATGACAAAATAGCAATCGGACGATAGTTTTTAATGTTATTTGGATCTCCTTTTTTATATAATGGTAATATCCTGGCTTTTTTCCATTCGTCAGGAAAACAGCCATCACCCAAAGATCTGTTGAAGATGAGCATCAGAGGCAGTGCAAGAGCAGTACAACATCGTTTAATAAATACAGGGGGTATACTATCGGGACCTGAACCCTTGCAAATATTGAGCTGTTTGATTTTATCAAGGACATTGCGTTCAGTGAAATATATTTTATTGAGCGATTTATTATGAGAGAAGCAATCATCGCTGAAGGAATCGCATATTGCGTGATTCGTGCTGCCATAAACAGAAGAGAACTGTCGCGAAAAGAGGTTGGCGATATCTGGTCCAGTATTAGCGGTTGTGTAATCGTTGTGCATAACCGCGGGTATTTTCGACGTATTGGTATTGTTCTTTTTTTTTATAAATCGCCAAAATTCCTTCGGATTTTTTGAGATATTGTTTTCCATCAAGCTTTTATATTTAGAATAGCAATAGTGATGAGTTTTGTGACAATGATCACGAATAGCTTCATAAGATAGTAAGTCGCGGGGATTTTTATACTTACGGTATTTAAGGCGCATTTTATCTTTTTCGGCAAGTCTTTTTATAAGGGAATAGCTAAACCATGGTGGATATTTTGATTTCTTCGGACTATGTTTCGGTACATATTTATCGATTAGATTGTAGAGTACTTCGTACAGTACTGAAACCATTGCATTAACATCAACACATAGAGAAAATACAAAACACCACTGTGTATTCTTCAACTCATCAACAATCTGTTCATAACTGGCTTTAAAGAAATTGTAACACTTATGATTAATCTTGGGTAGGGAAGTATTGCTATTAGTACAAGGAATAGTTATTGTTAAGCTTGGATGCTTAGAATCCAGTTTACTTAGAGTGTCCAATGAATCTTCTACTTTTACATTATTCAAATTACTAATAACTAAATCTAAAATTCTATCGTCACTGTTTGTGACGCCATTAAATTGGAACAAATTATTAACCGATATGCAATCAATCAATGAATAGCCCAGTGCGTTATTATAGTTAGTAGGATTCATGAAGGGGAAGTAATCATCTTTGGACCAATCTATAAATGAAAGATTGAAATCGCCAAGTATTAGCACATTATCGACAGCACATAAAACATTATTTACATGATCGAGATATTTGCTAAGAGTCTCCAACCGAAGGGGTGGGGGAAGGTACACTGTGCCTATAGCCAAATAAGTAGGCTTACCATTTAAATTAATATTAACAATAACCCATAAATCCTCACATTCACTTTCATATTGTTGCGCTCTAGAGGATACAATATCATTAGAAACGGCTACAAGAACTCCCCCTCCGTCTTTTTTGGTAGTATTAGATAAATCACGATCTCTGCGATAAACAGTATATCTCGAATCAATAAGTTCATTGTTACATACTTTAGAATTAAGCCAAGTTTCCGTGAAAACAATAATATTATAATTATTAAGTAAAATATTGTCATATATGTCATTCGTTTTAGTTCGAATACCACGGGTATTTTGGTAATAAATACTTAAATGATCGAATTTTAAAGCAACACACCAAGTAGCAGTGACAGGGTAGCAATATTTTAGATAATGAGTTTCAAACTATCCAGATCACGAATGAGCAGTGCCTGAGAAGATTCATCTTTTCGTACGTAAATACGACCATTTCGAATCCACACAAATTTATAATTCGTTGCTTTCGATTTTTGACGTGTAGCCGCATGTAATGATTTATTTTGTGGCGTAAGATGTTCTGCAACAAATATTGCTACGCGAGAGCCTCCCAGCCCTAGATGGTGTGAGCTTAATTTATCATTAGGGTTCTTCTTATTAAATTGTATCACTGCGGCCAGAATTAAATCACGATGGCGTGGACTGCGTAGCTTAACGATAACGGCGCGAGGCTTGTTGTTATCTTTCAAAAGCTTAGCAACTCGAGTAACATGTAGTATGTCTTCGTTGGCTACAGGGTGATCAACAGCTTTTGTCAACTGCATTATCGTGTTCACTAAGTTCTCTGTGCGGTGTTCAGGAATTCCATTAATCTCTAAATTAGTTTCGCGCATATGTTGTTCGGTTAAGTTAAGCCTCCTAGATAAATCCAAAACTGAAGCTTGCAAGGTTTCATTATCCGATTGCAATTTCGAAACCATTGCCGATTTCTCCTCCACGCTGTTCCTCAAATCTTCATATTGATTGCTAATGAAGGTGATAGTTTCCTGATAATCGGACATTTGCTGTTTGATAGCCTTCAGTTGTTCGGTGACTTGTTCACGGACGACCAACATCATTTCTTGCTTTATAACATCCCTAATGTTATCTAAAGTGATATTGGAATCCAGATGGTTAGCAGCATGTTTTTGGGATCTAAAGGTAACGTTTTCAGAGCGAGGTAACGATGAGTCAATCTGCACATTCTGGTTCACTACAGGCGAGGTGGGCTGTAGGCCTGCCCGAACCGGTGTATTTTTATTATCTAGCTTTGGTTGATTATTTCGACACTCCGGGCATTTCCATGCACGCTTCTGTTCTTTGTCCATGTTATTCTGGAATCGCTTTTCGGAAACATTGGCGCAAAGCAGATCGTATTTATGGGAACAAAGGGAACAGGTCAAAAAATCTTTACCCTTAATAATATGTTGGCAACCAGCGCAAAGCAATTTGTTTGATGAAGCCATTTGAAGATAAATATACAATAATAAATAATTTTGCAACGGCGCGTCTAATGCTCGCTAAGGTTTAAAGCGTTAAAGCGCTGCGAAGGCGTAAACATGCAACTCTGTTTGTGCGACCGATGTCAAGGTGTGCGTAGATGCGAGCGAACTGCGGGTTGTCGTAGGTCAGGTTTGCTGACTAATTATGTTCGTTAAATAATGCTTTCTTCGATTACTCACGAACCCGTTGTCTCCTCACAATGTCACAAACACCAATACAAAGCACAGATCACGCACTTTAAAATGGTACCAAGCACGACAAGATCAGTTAACTTTTTACTACAAATTAAGAATTATTATTGTTGATGAAATAGAACGTATGTTATTGTAACAACAGTCTACGGACGAATGAGTTAAACCTAATGATAATCTTAATGTTTGTTCAGATTCGCATAAATATCCAGAAAAGAAGCGGTCTGCTGTCATTCCTTCATGGTGTAATGTGGCTATTGCGACATGTAATAACAACCTATAATTACATTTTATGTGTTAATTTTTTCCCAAGAGCGGAAGCGGCACTGTAAAAGGCATTTACAATTCAATATTTATATTCATGAATTTTGGAATTACAAATCGAGCAACTTAATATAAAGATTACCGTTATGATTGATTATTATATTGTTTTTACATTGTCGAAGGCAGCGGTACGAATGATAAATTTATTAACTCTAGCCGGTTTCAGTTCAAAAATGCTGTAATACGGCGTAATTTATAATTGTTTTTAAGATTTTAAATGAGTAATCGAAACTATTTACATTTTATTATGGTGAGGTATGTAACAAGAGATGCTTCTGGATTCCATGACCAGTCGACCAGGAACAAATTCTTATTGATGTAAAAAATGGAAGTACAGTATAGGAGATGCTTCGCTCGGGAAATCTTGAATGACATTGCTCTGTTATATGACTCGGTTGTAGTACTGAAAAGGAACAGAACTGGCTGAATGCACTGATAGGTTTATTTTTTATTGTGGTGATGATAATTGTGATCTCTGTATATTATTTGAACTTAATTCTGCGTAGCATTTACCTACAATTTATATAAATGGCCAATATACACTTAAATATTATGTGCAAATAAAAACGAAAGAAGAAATCAAAATTAATGCGAATTCAATTATATGATAATTAATTTAACACAATAAAGATCCAAAAACCTAACCAATATTTACAAAAAAAAATATATACAATTTTACAATCCAGAATCTCCACGAACAAGGTCTACACTGAAAAAATGGACTGCAAGTGACTACAAAATTTTATTTAACAGTAACACAAAATTTGACGACCAATAACCTTAACAGAGTGACTTGCGAACTAAACTTACCAGTAACAAAACTAGTTTTTGTTCGTTACTAAATTGTTTGATTAAATGTAACTAAAGTTAGTTTCCCGACAACAAATCGTCAACTTACATAACTAATTTTGTAGATAATTTTTTTCAGTGTAATTGTAACGTTCCTTACTAGATGAGTTAAAACTTTTCACACTAATGATACATGATATTTTATTAAACACAAAACAATCATGATAAGGCCGCCTATATTGTATTACTTCTTTAATTTGTGTTTTTACTAATATTTGTTCTATGTTAGTTTATACAATAAAGAATATTTCATTCATTCATTCATTCATTCATGATTGCTTATCATATTATGAAAAAGTTACTGGATCTAAATGTAACCCAAAACATGTGTTCCAGAAAGAAAACTTTTATACGAACTTTAAGTAGGTATTTAAGTATTTATATGTTAATAAAAATATATATTTCATCAGTATTAAATTACGTTTATCAAACGTAGCATTTAAGTTCATAAATTACACTTTTCAAGTTGCTATAAAATTAATAGTTATACCAACGAACACTTCTACAATGTTCTGTAGCTATCCTACAATTTAGTAATGAATGCAATCATATTACGTCATAAAAATGACGAATAGGCATGTAAGCACGCCTGTGGCTTACACGATGACATCGCTGTAAAGTTCAGCAAAAAGCTGTAAGACACCTAGCTCCGCTGGCTGCCGGGTTCGCATCAGATAGTGCTCTCACGCATCGGACCATTCATCTCGAGCATTTATCGGTGCGGATGTTTCACCACTTCTCAGTCAAGTTCCTACTGTAGTTTTATTTTTATTTTATATGCGTTTACTTCTGACACCACGTTGCGTTATTTTTATTTATGTTCCATTCTTTTGTCTTTTCATAAAAATCTATCCCACCAAAAACTCCACTACTACAAGAACTATTGAATAACAAAAAAGTAATGAACAGTGAATACATTTTTCACCTTACTCCCATGTGACAGTAGCGAAACGGCCAAGCCACATATTTTGTAGAGTTTGTGAAGTTAAGGCTTGTAGAGTAAGTGCATGTAGAGTTATAAGCTTGGCTCTACATGAGATCTGATAACTTTTTGATGTCTTGGCGGCAACATTTTACATAGAAATGTTTTTGGTGGGATTTCACTTCTTTTTGTAAGTTGCTATAGTTTTTTTTTTGTGTTTAAAATTTCCAAGTTTTATAATTTTTTTGGTGATTGTGTACTAATACAAGCTTACATACCAAATTTCAGCTTTCTAGGACTTCAGGAAGTACCCTATGAGTTTTGATGATCATCATGTTTTGGTGAGTCAGTGACGAAATCGGGGTTTTTTTAGATATCAATAAAATCTAAAGTATAAGAGCTATGTTATTGAAACTTAATATGTTTAATAAGTTCACTATTGACATTATATCCTGAGAATTTTGTTTATCTGGTATAATCTAAACCCAAGATATGAGGGTTCAAAAAAACGACGAAGCGCTTCGAGAAAAGGTAGGTAGTGCCCTTTCGCTTCGCTTGGCTGTCTTGGCGGGGGGCACTTCCGTGCCCCCAGATTTCATTGAAGTAGTTCACTTCTATTTTGCTTGAGTAATTAAAAAAAGAGTAATTTTTAGTGTTCCGTACCCGAAGGGTGCCAAACGGGACCCTATTACTAAGACTCCGCTGGCCGTCTGTCGGTCCGTCCGTCTGTCTGTCAGTGAGCTGTATCTTACGAACGGTAATAGGTAGACAGCTGAAATTTTCAGAGAATATGTATTTCTATTGCCGCTATAATAAAAATTAAAGGGGGCGCCCAAACCAGAAACTTCTTTTTTTTGGCGTTTCTTTTTTCATAGCAAAGTTGAGTAAGTTAATATTGTACGGAACCCTTCGTGTGCGAGTCCGACTCCTACTAGGCCGGTTTTTTATATTATTTTCGTTGTTACGTTTAATAGTGTCAAATATTTATTTAATACAACTATAAAAAAATGATTTCCATATTCAATTTTCAGTGAAACTTTATAATCAATGTTTAATTACAAATTGTGGGCATTAAAACTAAAGTATGGCCTTTAAAATTACAAAAATTAGCACTTAGTGGTGACCAAAATAGAACGTTTACTCTCGAAAGCATACTTAAGGTTTATTAAAAAATAATTTCCTTGTATTTTATACGTCTTAATTAGCCGTTCGGAGCCGTAGTTATTGTCCGACTAATCAACACGATCGTGTCTCTCCAGATACTTTATCTATTATACAAGCTTTCTAAAAGATAAAAGTCAAATTTGAGATTATAAAGTAATAATGTTAGTTATAAAAAGTTGATTTTATTATGCCATCAATCTTGTAGGTCGGCCTGTTGGATCACTATTACTGTCCGATGAGTCGTGTGAGTTCCCTTTTTATTATAAATTTTTTTAAACACCAATTTAAAGTGTTACGCAAAGTGGTAAATGTATCTTCGAGCTATAAATAAAACTAGCTTACGATCGTCGGTATTGCGTCTCAGAGGAAATTAATTTCTTTGTTAAGGAAAAATACCTTTTTCATTCCTAAGAAAGCAAGATAGTTTTTCATATAAAACAGGTACCTATAATTTATTGATGAAATTCGTGGGGACTAAATAACTGAAAATGTTTACCATGGTGAAATTTTGGTATCACTTAGATATTATGCTAATGCGGCCTAAGGTGACCACAGCCTACATAGGTTATTAATACTCGTATTATGAACTCTATCCAATGATATTATAATAGAGATAAGCTACCATCATGCTAAGCGGCGTTCAGCTATTGTTGTATTAGGTGAATGCGATAGATAATACGGAACGTATGGTACAGAAATGTAGCCGCTAAGCAAAATTACGACAATTCTCTGAATTTATCTGCAACAATTTGCGTGAGTTAGTGCGATATCTACCTCTCTTTATTATAATATCATTGATTCTATCATTGTGTAGTTAAAACATTTGAAACATCACCAATCAACCCGAAATAATCATAATCGGATCCAGTAAGTAAGTACAAAGGTTATATTTAGATAATAAAACAATAATTTCCATTATCAATTCTCACGATTTCAATCGATGCAACGTTAATATATTCATTGACATAATAAATATTTTGACAAAGGCGGTATTAAGGTCCATCTTTTATACGGCTTTTATCTTAGATAAGGTCGTGATCAGTAATCTGTAATAGAATAATAAGCGTCGAACGAATCTTGTTCCAACAAGGTTGATCGCTCTATCTTATCTCACGTTGTCTCTATCCCGTGTGGGTATTGTCATATCAAAATGTTTTTTAAGAATTAGTTCATCTTATCAAGTTTGTAAATAGCCATTTACTATCGCTTTAGATATTGATACAAATTAAAACGACAGCTTTGTTTTTATCCGTGAAAAATGGCTTGCACATTATATCAGGGTTCTAAAAAATGCGATACTATAAAATGATAAGTCTTTTTCAAGCTTTTATCTACCTGGCTATAATTTTATCTATACTGTAGACTTGAATCTATTTGAAAGCCATCATCCTGAATTCTTGAAATACTTAGTAGCGTAGTGTAGAAATGAAGGTACCCCTAGGTACCCCTGCTTTGGTTGTCATCGATGCGTGTATCGAAAGTGAAATGTTGTTGACATTTACATAAGCATAATGTTTGTTTTCCATCGAAAGGGTAACATGCCATCACATGTAACTTTAAACTCGTTTTCCGGGACTTCATATTGTAGGGTCGAAAGTCAAAGTCTGTTGACATCCGTCCAAACATTAGCTTGTTTAATTTCTAACGTTTTTTCTTTGCTACTGGAATTTCAACAGTCTTTCGGGAAATATTTCTGAATTGATTGTCCTTATTTGATATTACAACCGTTTTTAATTAATTACAGAAACAAACTACTTTATATATTAAAATGGCCGCTCTTTTTAATTTAATTGAGAGTTAATAAATATTGAGAGCAGTTTAAATGTGAAATAATGAAGTTTATGTTATTACCGTCGATTTAAGGAACTTTATCTGAATATCTAGACGCAAAGGTAATTTACAAAGCCTTCGCATTCCTTCGGCGACGCCACGCGACATGGAACTCCACAAAAACTCAAATGTCATTGCGCAAGCTCATAATAAGGCCCATTCACACGACACCCCAGTGTATATTTTTTCAATGTCAAGACGGGACGGCCATGCAATTTTATATAAAAAACGGCAAAATCAATAATAGCGTCTCTGCACGTGTTGCCGATGGATTATAGATTATGTTTTGGAAGATTTTCTCAGCGCTCCGTGCGGAGGTCGAGGCAGGTACGCGGGGCTTAGAACAAAAATGTATGGAGTTGTGAATTTGGAAATTCTCCTCATGATTATACTTTCATTGGATGACTCCAATGTTGAGATTAAGTAACTTTAAATATTAATAAAAGTTTTTCAACGATTCGACTAGCCAATTGTAAATAAAAACTGCAGTTAATAGTTACAACTCTAAGATCTGTGAAAGTGACAGCTTCAGGGAATTGTATATATTGTTATTACATATACCTAGTTTGTATTTATACAAAACGACCGAAGAGCAAGACGCAGAGCAGGGTACCTAAAAACCGTAAATAATAATAATATTCTTTTATTCAGGCAAAACACCCACTGTACCTAATACATGATATACATAAAACATGTAAATAAAAATTAAAATTAAATTTGTGATAAGTCGGATGTTTTCTATGGGAACACGGCTTTTCTTTTTAATCAAATTCTAACACTGTCTCACTGACAGACAACTCACACCCCAAAACATTGAACTAAGTGATTTGAAATTTGGAGAAAATATTTCTTGAGTAACTTTAGATTTCCCGATATTCAACCCCTAAAAGGTTCAACGTTGAATCGGAAAGCTAGTAATAAAGAAGATGAGCTAGTATTATATCGCAGGTTGTTACCTTTTTTAGCCTCGACCTAATTATTTGCAAGAAGTTTTTCAAGAAACACCTACCACTAATTCAATTTTCATTCATTATAAATTAAGGTATTTCATTTGCATATAAAATAATAATGAATACCATAGAACTTATTTGTAACTTAAGTACCTACTTATTATTTAAATTAATATAAAAATCAGCTCTATGCCTTCCTCTATTTCATTTCTTAATTCTTACAGAGCACAAAGAAATTCTATACAATTATAACGGCCAAAATTGTAACTGTCTACTAACAAAACTCAGATGTTGTTTCTTTTAAGGAATCTTTACAAAAGCAGGTAATTTTATCGAAAGACTTCGGTGTCTTTTACGGCGATTGCATAAAAAACTATACAGTTAATTCATCAAGATATAGTGTGCAGATACTCTATAATAAATAGGTCAGCAGGGTAATATAGCAAAATTAGTGTTATTAAGCTTTCGGCATAAGGTACTTAAGGAAAATTTATTGTTTTATAATCAATAGACATATCATCAGAAAGTGTGACTTGAGAGATTTAAATTATCCATTATTGGCTTGATATTGGGTGGAAAAAATGTTGGTAATAACCTACTTATAAACTAAATGATATGGCAGTTTCAAAGAAAAAATAAATAAATATCGTAGGAATGGATTCCTGTGTTTTATAAACAAAATTCAAAACTTGCATACGTTTGAGTTATCATAAAAATAAATATACTTCTTTTATTTTTAAAGCCGCCTAATCAAAAGTAAGAAGTGTTTAATTGATTCGAATTAAAATTAATTGAACCAATTATACTTTCAAATCATTTATGTCAGGAGTGATGGCCAAGTAAGCCATAAAGTAATTTAAAAAGTATTGCGGAAGAAATCTCTTTTAAATCGTATCTTCGTATAGAAGTTAAACAATGGCGGTTATTAACTTCTGATATTAATTTAGACTCCGGGCAAATGTAAAGTGCTTTTATCTCAAAAAAAAAATTAAGCATTTTGAAATAATATGCTCTTTCTCGAAGACTTCAACGCGGAAGCCTATACTTAGCTCAAGATATGAGTTTTTAACAAGCTCCTACCACCAAAATTTTAATTTGGACTGTATTGCCTTTCATTTAAGAGGGTAATTATTGGAAATTGAAAATTCTGCTTTTATTTCTTCATAAATTATTGCATTACTAAAATTAAGAAATGTAAATGTTGACAGTAAACTCTATTTTCAGTTAGAGCTGTTAAAAAGGCGATAAGTAGTATCGCGCTATAAACCGAAATTGCACGTCAAGAAACGAGAGCTAAGTCTTTATAAAAAATAAAACAAAAATAAAAAAACTTGAACATTATTTATATTCACTTAAAATATTGTAACTTTTGAATTTTTAATTCTCTTTGCTTCAATAAACTGTACCTACATATCTACGGTTTTTTATAATTAAAGTTTAGTCTCTACTAACAATTCACTTAATTTTCAAAGTCCTTTCGAGACCGGGCTTCATTATAGTTATAAGAATGCATTAAACTTCGATGAAAATACTACAAATATCATTGAGCAAATTAAATTAAATATCACGGATGGAGTGTGTAATATATGAGGTGTAATTAACCATAGTTGGCACAATTAAAATGGGTTTACTGTTACAGTAATTACGGGAAATATCATAAACATCTCTGTGCTGAGCTCAAGGATATACTGTTTTACAATCCGCGACCAAGTGTTTGCAATACCACTGAATGGCGTTTTCCTGTCACAGTTATTTTTTTTTCGTTAATTTGTTCACCTATTTAAGGAGAACTATTCTGATAATCTAAATATGTGTATCAGGTGCATTAAGAAATAATAAAGATAGCTCGCAGACATTACAAGAATAACTGTAGTACGACTTTTTTAAGTTAAGGTACCTAATAACCTTAACTTAAAAAGAAAATATAATTAAAATTCAAAGTCATTATAAACCTAACGCACGATCTTATTATTTTGAAACTCTAATACTTTGTCAGAAAATGAAGAATCATTGGTTTTTAGGTTTCTCTAAAATCGACCTCTAATGGGAAAAAAGGGGTAAATGGATTTTGGAAATTCCATCCAAAGTAGGAAAATTTACCCGCTTAGGGATGGAATTTCCAAAAACCCGGCGGTGAAATCGCGGGGCGAAAACCTTAAAATCTAGTAATTATATAAAAAAAACTAAAGTACCCAATGCCTACCCGAAATTTGGTGATGGCAAAAACAGGTTGTATCAGTTTGCGTGTGTCGCATCAATGTCAGTGGCGGTGAGACGCGCGACGATGACACAGCCAGTGACGAACAATAATAATCGTGAATGAATTGTAATGGCGGCGGTGGTTTAATTGATGCGCCTGCGCTGTGCCACTGCCGGACCTGTCTCTCGATTAGTGATGGTCGATATGCCATTTTATCGATGGTTTTCTATGTTCTGAACAGTTATCAATCTGGCAATATTTATGTATGATATAATAATAAATAATAGATACAATTGTTTAATTACTCCCACATAAAATAATACCTTTAGGTGTGACGGTATATTTGAGTGTGGAAGACAGGAGTCTAAACTCCTGGCTCACCCCCCCCCCCTCTTGGTAGGATTTAATTACAGGTACAATAAATAATATAATTTAAAGATTTTTCTATAAGTCTATCATTAATCCAAATCATTATTCTGATTTGACCATGGTGAGACACCGTCAATTCCGTAAAACCAAACATAAGTATCGATATCAAGGTTGCTACATCACTAGTTAGCAGTGCGTGCACGTATGTATGAATGAACGGAGCTGTAAGTATTCTACTGTAAAATTTTACTCTTAGGTTTTATCGATGAAATCTTTTCCTTGAAATTAATCACTGACGCTCGCTCGTCATTGGTTTGCAAAAAGATAATGCAAGGTATGCAATTTTATAGATAATTTGGGAATCCTTTAGTTTATATGGATGGAGTTAACACATTGTGCTGGTACGGAAAACAATATATTTATCATGCTAAATAATTCAGATGTACACACAATTTATTTATTTTTAAATTAAAATAACGCACAGTCTGAGACAAGTTTTGATCACGCATTGATTCGACTGACAAATAGTCAAATGAAAGTAACCAACTCAATGTATCCAAGTTCAATTGCATTGACATTAGCACAGGCATCCTTGACACCCAATCGGAAGTTGAAACAATTGAAGACGCAATTCTCTGCATAATAGTTTTGATCTCGAGACAATTGCATCATCGAATGATGCGTCGAGTCATCGACCAGCCACTTATGGGGCGGATGTTGTTAACCGTGGCTTGATTAGCCGAGACGATGTTAAACGGCAGCCCGGGCAAGTTCAAACAATTAACTGTATAGAAGTGTCCGACTCTAATGAATGATACAGACTTGCTCCATTTCATTATACAAACACCGTGACAAGACGCGGCTTACAAATTGAGATTAATTCAAGACTCTAGGTACTGCTATCGCTGTATTCCAAACAGGAATGAAATATCCAGCACACATTTTTCAATACAATTTCAGCCTTAACTCTTTCTTATCATGGTAGATAATCTAGTGTGATTTCAAATAGGAAATACTTTAACTGCTTCTGTTAATAGTATCTGTTACGCAACGAAACCGTTTAACCTTAGCGATTCAATGTCCTGCAGCTATTTATAAGTTTTCTTGTTGAGTGGCTCCTTATTCTAAAAGTCTTTGTTGACTGCCATCCGTTTTAGAAACTATTTCTTGCGGTAATCACGTTCTGTAAACACAAGTACCTTCAGTATTGTTCAGTTTGAACCAAAAGTAAATAATTGGCTTTGTTGATTTTGAAAGTGCGCAAACATTAGGAACGCACGATATTATCTCATTATCTTCATTCGCCAGCGGGGAGGCATCGTTCGTCGCTGTCATTTTAATTCCGTCTTACTTTGTCGGAGATGTTTTTTGTATTTATTTGATGCGTTTGCTTATTGCTGACAATTTTCGAGTTGTGTTACAATGTTTGTTTTAATTACAAATGTCACGACAGGGAAGATTTGTGTCTTGTTTGGACTGATTGCTAAGATTCCAGTTTTAATGGTTTTAAGGTAATTTCAGTTAAGAAATATTAAAATCAAAGAATATTATTAATAAATTAGAATCCTTAAAACATTGAACAAGTACGGCACAATATTCACGAACCTTCTTTATTCCATGAAAACATTATGGAACTTATGACGTCTTATCAGAAGAGCTTTGAATTTTTTATGTAAACTAGGGTGACGGCAGTAGAACACCGTTTGATAAAAAGGTCATGGTCGTTTTTTGGGGGCCAAGGTTATGAAAAATATTATACTTAGGTAATTCGATTCTTAATTATGAACATAAAATAAGCATTATTATGAATTGAATATAATAAAGTCTTCAACTGAAGATCTTTAAAAAGAGGAAAATATAAATATAAAGTACATACCTACGGGCAAGTACCTATGTTAAAGACGTAGAAAAACATTACAATAAGTAAATTACAATTCCTGCGGTTGGCAAGTACAATTCGTTCAATTTGTCGTTAAATCGTATCGCACGCGTAGAATAAGCACTTTTATGTCGTCAAGTCGGTGCTTATTCGATATTGATTGCATTTAAATCGGTACTCACGCCCACGCTCGGTAAATATTGACCGAAGATACGACCGTATACGAGCCAGCGACATCGCGGCGGCCAAGGAAGTGTTACTTAGAAATTTGTACTGATAACAACTCTTTACATTCGATTACTCCTTATAATATGAATATTTATTGATTGATTGAGCTGTAAGTGAGCTATGTTATTTAAATGATCTTTTTTGGTATTATTTTTTACGCTACAGGTCTATTAATATTTATATAATAAGATAAGTATTTATTGAATGAACAAAGACGTCAAAATTACTATGTCCCTCAAATATTTCTAGTTCTTAAAGATTAAACTGTAACCTTATAAGAACAAACTTAATTGCCACGGATGTGAAACGTTCACAAATTAATGCAATTGATTCCAATTCACGATCGAGGTTGACATTTACCAAGTGTTCATTGAAAAATTGTTATTTCTGTGTAACACTTTTTCTATCTGCCCCAACATTGTGGTCACGACTATAAATCAAAATTCTCACTATAATGTATTAAACATTTATACGCCTGAAATCATTGATTGTTTGCAATTGCCCGTTCAATTGAACTCGAGACTAACTATATTCCACGACTTTCCGCGTGCAACCAGGATTTGTAATTTTAAACCCACAATTGTGACACTCATTTAAAATTGTAAATTTTAGATCGGTCATTCATCACGCGTGCACCGATCGTTTTCATTTCGAAGGCAGATGGTAGCGGCCTTGAGGAGTGTGATTGTAGAGGCAAATGTATGAGCAATCTGGTTTCCTTTATTTTACTTGGAATATCAATTTTGTAATTGTTTACGGGGTGAGCAGGTAAATGAAATACACTTTGCAATTATATTTAAATACTTTCATAAATATTTTAAGCTGTTGGTAAATATACTCTGCCCACTTTATTCTTTTGAGATTTAATTAAAATACGTTTAATATTTTTTTAAAGATTTATTAACATATAGCATTATTTTTCAGTTGTTTAAAGATTTCTTGCTGCATATGATAATAGACAATGAATGAATGTACTTAAAGTTAAAACTAAAATAAAATAAGGAACTAATATAGAGTTCACTTTCTTAATTGAAATTAATTTACATTTAGGTATAAAACGTAAGGTGAAAGGAAAAGTCAATTAATGTGTTATGTTAATTGCAGCAGATTGTATCTCTGGTTTTTTCCTTAATAATTAAACTGGAGCAGGATTTTTTGCATCAGTGTTATTTGTTGTGACCGCAAAAATTATCACCACCGTCACGGCAAAGTAATTGTTTTACACGAAAATGCCAAATTGTGGGTGAATATTTCGAATAAATACATATATTACGTATATAAATTTACTTGTGTTTTATTTTTTCCTGTGAAAGCTAAGGTGTAGATACTTAGGATGTACATATTAAAAAAAAGGTAATGAATAGTTCGATAGAAGTCATTTCATTGTACTTATAATATTCCATTATTGAAAGTGCTCCACTTGTCACGTGACAAAACCTATTCATTCATAATTTACACCACCGTAAAATTACTAAAGATCGTATATCCACCTTCATCTGTATTGAAATTTCTACCTAATTGCAACGGTGTAAAAGTGTCATTGGTTGTAAGTTTTATTTTTATTTTAAGAACCAAAGCGGTATCAAAGCAAATATAACGCCTTCGCAACTACTCCCCTCGGTGAAGAAACAATAATTGAGAATAAATGGCCAACTCCACGCCACAATAGTGAGAAAAGATAAAAGGAAGAATTACACGGAAATTTCAAGGCGTGAACCATTGTCAACAGAAGGTATAGGTGCTTCACTAGATAACAATTTGCACGTCGAGTGTGTCGCTCATTGTGTAACCAACATTATAAATAAACATTACAATGCTACCAGATGTGTGAAGAGGCATTGAGCATGCGCGATGCGGCACAAGCCTTTTTGAGAAAGAATTAGTTGCAACTTGTTCTGTTGTTCGTTCTACAGCTGACTGGATACTTTATAAAAACAGTAATCGTATTCCAACGTCTGTAGAACAACAGAAAAATAAAATTCCTTCAACTGTAGACACTGTACATATAAGGCTTTTAATGGCCAAATAAATTTTCATTTTAAACAATAGTCTTAGGTATTGATAACAGGGATTACAGTTTAATGCAGTTATTTACTAATTATTAGCGGAAACAGTTGATTTGCCTATAAATATTGATTTCATAAGCTATATTATTTTACTTTATAGCATTCTATACAGGGTGTTGTTTTGGTCGGCGACAAGCGACCCAGGAGCGGTAGTACAAAATATATATTCCCCAAAAATGGACTTAATTCCATTAAATACCGTAAATATGTTGAGAAATACCTTATTCAATTTGAAATAAAATTACCGCAAAGTATGGTTACTAGGCACGTGCACTGACTAGAGCTAGGCACAAGCCGCCATCGCCCCACCCCTTTACTCCCTCGCACTCCCGTTGAGTATTATGTCTACAATTTTGCTTATTACATGATTTTCAAAAAAAATATATTTTTATTTTTATTAATAAAAAAAAAAAAAAGTATTTTTTTATATTTTTTTAGCACCAGTATCTATTGTATGATCGACCCTAAGTCGCTCTTCGCTGACCAAAACAACGACCTGTATATTTTAAAACAATAAACTAATGCTAATGGAGCAATATGTCTAGACCATAATCTGGACTTTTTAGCAAACATTTTTGTGTATATGGTTTGTTTAGAATATCAGTCACAGTTTCTGCCTTTTGGTCTATAGAATCATTTGTAGGACTAAGATAAAGTATAGAGGAAAGTTGACAGACATTGCGCAATTCAACAATGCACTTACAGCGCGTAACAAATTCTTTCCGGTTGCATTGAAAATGCCTCGAGTAAAAGACGAAGGAAGTAGCACCGCAATAGCAGCAGTAAACCCATAATTCTGTTGTAAAATATTTATGGGGAAACACTTACAAAAAATAACCGTATTAAACATTACAAATTGCCATAACAATACCTTTTATGATAGTGATTTACATGCTTGAGATCCTCGGTAGCTAAATGGGATATGGTGTTAGAAAAATTAGTTAGAATAATAATAATGAATTGCTAACAAGATGCTGCTTTTCATATTGATTGTAAATAAATCAATGTAAAAATCCTGGGACATTCCTCACACACGGTCATCTGATCCTAAACTAAGCAGAGCTATTGTACTATGGAAACCAGATAACTGATATACTACATATACTACTTTTTGTTTGTAAATATATTCATACATAATCACACCTAGACTCAAGACATACAGTCATGTTCAAATAAAAATAATCTTCATTATTTCAGGCTGTAAGCTGTGCAGGATGTGCTATATCGGCAAACACTTATTTGTAATTAAATACAGCTTCACAATATTTATTAAACAGCACAAACGAAGCATATTCTATCAATTCAAAACACAACAGAAGTTACGCCTAACAAAAAACAAAACAGTAAAAACACGCATACACTTATTAAAGGCACAACGATGAAGACGTGCTTCTTCATTAAGCTGGTCCAATCATCGGAGGCTCTACACGTTGTTGTTATTAATTTATAGAAAGTCATCGTGGACCCATTAGCCGAGATAACCATATTGATCAGACGTTTGATATTCTAAACTATGGAGCGAGTTGCTCCTTCCTTTTGTGTGTGATTGCCCTAATGATCACGTGCCGCTTGTTAGTGATGATCAGTGGCTATTATTACCGACGATTGATTTTGAATCACCGATGGAATCGTTAGATTTATAGCTTTCACAGTTGCTAATAGAGCAATTATACCTCTTATTGCCATCCTCGACTCTAGATCCATTCTAGTTACTCTGGCATGCCGTTTAAACCTTAACGAATAGGAAGCTATTTATCATCGCAGGAAAACGTAGAAGCAATTAAAACGCCTCAAACGTTGTTAGGTCACTAATGAAAATCCAAAATCGGAAGTCACTCGTTAATGTCACATGAAAAACGTTCTATCACGATTATAATGATACAATCTTGATTATCTTAACGAAGATCCCACGGATTAATTCCTTAACACCTCATTAGTGTACGCTGGGGCATCGTTTACAAACGAAATGCAAATTCGATTGAGCTTTGGCCGAGCATTCTCATTCAAAGCTCTTCACTTCGGCCAATCAACATCTATTAATGCCCTGTTTTATCGTACCTCCAATATGTTTTGGGTCAAATAAATTTCGGGTTTGGACGCTATTAGTTCGGCCGCTTTGTGTTAGTGGCGGAGTCGTCGTATATTTCGGTCGTAGTTCCCGACGAAATCGCTTTTTATACGTCACAAACGTCTTAATTAGGGTTCTAACGTTTTACGGTATAAAATATTGTAAGGTATAGTTTGGTTTTAGAAAATTTAAACTATATATTATTTCTCACGTTAAATAAAAGTTACGACTTTGCGTGGAACCGAAGTCAGAATGGAAGAATGCATACATTTTATAAACAATAGTTTCAATATTGCAAAAGATAAATGTATATCAGATTGTAATTGGTATACTTACATGCGCTGATATTAGGTTCAAAGAAACTTTATTTCTCAAAAGAACATAGTTCACTTCATGAGAATTTACAAAATTTACTTAAATATATTTGACACGTCCAGTAAAAATCTTAATAAAATAACAAAGAAAAAGTAAATAAAAAGTAGACATTAAACAGATAAATTTTAAAAAAGAAAATCTTAAAAACAATTTGTAAACAAAATAATGATTTTGTGTTTATCAAAGATAAACTATTATATGTTAGAAAAAAATATGTATAAATAAATAAGCTGTCACCAAAAAACTAGAACAAAATAAATGAAAACTGTTTTACAGAAACTTAAACCGACTTCAAAGTACACTAAGAAGTAATCAAACCATGACCTGATAACAATGGGACCGAATAGGAAGTGTACCCTTCCAAACAAAATAATTTTCCACATCGGTTACCTCCTCCTTTTTTTAAAATCAAAACAGCAGAGGACCTAATTTATAGAATATGACATACTCATGACATACTCTTTTAGCTTATGTTTGAATAACGTAAATGATTTTAGGTCCTTTATATCTTGAGGGACCTCATTATATAATTGTGCACCCTCAAATTTAATATTCTTTTTTCCATATTGTGTTCTGGGAACGTTAGTTATTAATTTATTATTATTTCTTAAGTTATGCTTGTGTGACTTTTTAACAAACTTTATTTGGGAGTGAATGGTATTATCAATAATTTTTCGAATTAGAATGCAAGTATCGTATACGTAAAGTTGCTTTATATTCATTAATTTTGTTTCGTTATATAATGTTGTTGTTGGAGTAAGAAAGTCATAATTGAATAGCAGCTTTACAATTTTATTTTGAGCAATTTGTAGGTCCTTTAGTGTTGATGGAGGGGCACATCCCCAGATCTCAATAAGGTAAACAAGGTGCGATTTCACAAGGGAATTGTATATTGTATATTTAACATTTCGAGGAAGATTATAGACACATTTTCGTAGGCTACCCATAAGAGACATAATTTTGGAAATTATATGATTAATATGAGGGGTCCGAGAGAATTTATTGTCTAGTCTTAATCCCAGGTATTTTTCACAATTACTTCTTTGAATGTTTTGGTTATTTATTGTGAGTGGGGTAAAGTTATTTTTTTTTTTTATTTTTAGCTGAAAATATAATATATGAGGTTTTTGATGTGTTGATAGTTAAAAGGTTATAGTTAAACCATATGAATAGTTTATTTAGATTGGCTTGTGCGTTTGAAATAATATCGTTTATTGAATGCCCAAAGAAAAATAAACATGTATCATCAGCATACAACGTTATTTGCCCGGTTAAACCAATTTCATTAATATTATTTATGTAAATCAAAAACAAAAGTGGACCCAATATTGAACCTTGTGGTACTCCAAAATCTATAGATCGCATACTACTCATGGCATCACCTATTTTTACAACTTGATACCTGTTATTAAGATAAGAGTCAAGAATCTCATATGTTTTACCGATGATTCCAATACATTTGAGTTTCTTGAGAAGGATGTCATGACTGACGGTATCAAATGCCTTTTTTAGGTCTATAAAGACTCCCAGTGCTATATTTTTCTTATCAATATTGTTCTTTATATTAGTTACAAGGTCAATTGTAGCAGACAAGGTATTCGATTTTGGCCTAAACCCAAACTGTCGATCAAATAAATAATCAATTTCATGTAAATACTTTCCCAATCTAACATAAATTAACCTTTCAAAGATTTTTGATAACACCGGTAATACTGATATGGGTCGATAGTTACCCGGATCAGTTTTTACAGAAGATTTAAATACAGGGCTAACTTTGGCAATTTTTAAACTGTCGGGAAAGATTCCAGATTCGAAGCATTGGTTTATACAATTTGTTAGTTCGGGTGCAATTAGTTTATTTATGCATTTAATGCTTTTATTAGTTATGCCATCTATACCAGAGCTACTATTAGAATCTAATTTTTTTATTACATTAATTACTTCTTCAACAGAACATGGTTCCAAATTAGTTAGGGATTTTCCACTTGCCAATGTTTTAGTTGGCAATGTGTTTGTTAAGTTGTTGTGATATTTTTGTGGTATTTGATCAGCCAGAAGCTTGCCCACCGAAGAATAAAATTTGTTAAAACTTTCACACACTAGAATAGCATCAGTAATTACATTATTTTCGATTATTAATTTTGGGGGGTTACAACTTGTTTTAATTTATTATTACTTAGTTCATTTATGAATGACCACATTTTTTTCGGGTTATTGAAACATTTTTTGAATGACTTAAAATAATAACTTCTTTTATCAGCTTTAATTTGATCATGTACTTTGTTTCGTTGTATTAAGAATTTTAATCTTACAGCAAAATTTTTAGGGCTTGATTTTAGTTGCCTCCACAATATATTTCTTATATTTATTTCATATATAATGTTCTTATTGATCCAATCCTCTGTTGGTAAATTCAATATTTTTGTTTTCTGTTGTTTGTTTGCCTCAATCTGCATCTTGATATAATCTTCAAGTTCGTTGTAATTTGAGTTTGTTTTAATAGGATTTGCTCTCTGGACACTTTTGTATAAGGAAGTATAATTTACAGTAGAGTAGCGTACTTTCTGCTTTGGTGCACGTTTAGTTTTCCTCATTTCAAAATAAATATTATGATGATCCGATATGGATGATTCGATAGTTGCAAAATAAAAATTGTTTTTTATAAGGTTAGTGCAAACGTGGTCCAAAATTGTATTTGAAGTAGGAGTGGTGCGTGTAGAATATTTTTTATGTATTTTATTCATTATCTTATATTCTACGCTATATTCGAAAGGTAATAGCTTTGTTCAGTTTGTATTAAAGGAGCGAATAAAAATTAACGAGACCATAATTAACAAATCAATGACCGGGTTCCAATTAAGTAGCTCGGGTTATTATATTGTGACGGTTTGCAGTTCTCGCCTTCGATGACTATCACAAAATTAAATCTTGGTGCAGTGCTCCGTTATATGCGGTATCAACCAGGTTCATTATAACCAGTCTGTATTCAGAACTCTACTCGATTTTACTTTTAAATATACTCTAGATAAATCAGAAATCCTCCTTCTTACAGTTTAATTCTTACAATTTACTGGGAACTTTATGCCAAATTAAGTTATTGAGAATAGATACATGATTATGGCATATTTTATGACATAGGTAATTCTTACTAACCCTCTTAAAAAGAGGGTTGCCTCTATAAAGAGCAAGTTTGTTGTTCAAGTATTTTTAAAGTACTTATCCCACATACCACAACACATGTCGCGGCCTACGAGCGCCCTAGAAATTCGCAAAGAAGACAATTAGGTACGAAGAGCAGAAATGCTAACTGATTTAAACAATGCATAATTATACTGGAACCTATTTTTTTTGTAGGTACACGTTCTTAACTTTTATACTTATAAAATTGTATTGATTTGGTTTAACGGTTTTTTGTTATATTATGTGAAAACAACAATTCGCTTCATAATTTGATAATTAATTATCAAATGATGTACCGAATTGTTGTGACGTTAAAATATAAAAATATTTATTCAATTAATTTGTTGTACTCATTATGGGCGAAAAGTACAAAAAATACAATCCTTGGAATAAGGTTCATTTTCGAAAAGGATTCTGTAATTTACATCCTCAATAAAAATGCATAATTCAAAATAGCTAGGCTGAAATCGACTCAATAGCCGATTCATAAGAAACTAGTTCAAGATCTACGTTTATTATATAACATTGTCATATATTTATAATAAATAATGCATTTCAAATAATGATATAACTCAAATTGGTACAACAATATATTCTACATATGAAGATTTTACATCACTATCTTTCATAAAATTATACCATAACTCTTAATCAGGAGAAAATCAAAATGAGGGCATCCATCCGGTGTTTACTACATAAAGATTCGTCTTATAGATTACTTAACTCTACATTACTATTCAAAACATGGTTCTACGGTTTCCCTGCTTCAATAATAATAGACATAATGATCTTTAATAGGGCTAATAGCTTGATTGGCGTCATAAAATTGGGAATATGAAAGCTTTATACAAAACGCACTTTTATCTCTAATATACAAGTTTAAGCTGGATATTAAACTAATTTATAATTGAGGTAGAGCATAGCGTATTTCGCTCAAAGAGCACCTCGACTGGGGAAGTCGATCTTACAGAATACCGCAACCAAATAACTTTATGTTATGTTCCTGAGCTTGAGTAAGGTCGCCAGAGCTCATCGGGGAGGGGGAAGGGTCGGATACCCCTTGTTTTGCAAGCGTCCATAGGCTACGGTAACCGCTTACCATCAGGCGGGCCGTATGATTGTTTGCCACTAGTGGTATAAAAAATTTGCTTTATTTTATTTTTATAATGAAAATTTTATGGCTTTGTTATCGTAAATTTTAAAGCAAATTTTGCGTTAAACTTCATCATATTTTTAAATATAATAGGTTTTGATTCGGTTTCGCATCTAACAGCGGCACATCAAAGGCGGCACCTGTACCCCCTTGCTGTTAAACAAATAAGAAAAAAAAAGACACGGTTAAACTAAGACTATAAATATTAATAACACGATTCTAAACTGTTAAATGAAACTGTAGGGTAACCATGTACTCTTAGTTAAACTGTACACTCCTTTTTTACAGCTTTTTCTTTTTGTTTAGATAAAACCTTTTTATTAAGGATTTTACCTACTATTTCAAGTAATTAGCACGCAGCTGTTGGCACCTTAAATAGTGGACTAGACTAACTCAAACTGACATCCTAATACCTTGTTTTAAGTATTGAATTATTTATTTATTATATTAAATACTAGCTGTCCCCCGCGGATTCACCCGCGTTCCCGGGCTAAAAAGTAGCCTATGTCCTTCTCCATACCATAGGCACTTTACCCACTGGCAGCGACCTGGAACAGCTTTCCTTTTTATAAACAGCTGTCTCCTCTTTTATTATTTTATGTCTGTTCTCTTTTTATTTTGCCTTTGTAAATATTCTTTATATTTTATCTCATTTGTAATTTTTTTCATCTAGTTTGCATAAATTAGTAGGAACAAATTGTAAATATTAATTGTATTTTGTACATATTTGTAGAAAAAATTATCAGAAACGTGTATGAACTTTCAACATTATTGTTTTCATGTCCTGGATCATAATAAAAATATGGTCACTATACACGAAGCAAGACATTCGCGTTAATTTTGACAATATGCAACGCCAATTCGATTTCACATGGCAAGGGTGCGTCCAACCTCGCCCACAATATTAATCAACACGCCTCTTTTTCACCCTGTTTGTTTTTAATCGACATATTTGCTTTTCCATCTTTCATGCTTAACCGCTGATTAAGATTTTATTCATAAGTTAATTTTTTCGATAACCTTTTTGCTAATATATTTCTAAAATTTTGATTACCTATCCTCTTTTTTAGTATAAGCATGCAGTTAAAATATAAAAAGAAACTGATAAAAACGCTGTAAAGAATTTCTAAATCTTAAATTAATAGATATCGTAACGAAAACTGATAACATGGATTCTGTACATGCTTCTAGATCTATATTGAGTCAGTATCAAGGTCATATAAAAATAATCTTTTGATTGAAAAATTTTATGTAATCAATAAGCAGCCGAACAACTGTGAATTTCACGGTCAAAGTTAACGCAGCGCAGTTTTTGAGTTGTTTTATACATTTTATGCACTCAAAAATATTTAATATACGTCAAATTCATGAAAAGACACTTAAAATTGAAATGCTAAGGGGTCCTGAATAATGGACTAACCCCCTTATTCATAATAAAGTTATCGAACGTTGATTAGCTAAAATTCCGGTCTTTATTTGACAGGTGACATTTGGTGATCGAAAGAGTGAGACGGGGCACACTATTACACTGATTTAGTTAAAAAGCGTTTATGAATAAGGGGGGCAAATCCATAGGATTAGTGGTCGTTACGAAGACACTTACACCCTGCACAGTACAGAGGTCACAAGATATGGGTGTGCTATGTAAAACTTTGAAATGATCTGACGTATAGCGGGATATTTACTTGATAGCTTTCCAATTATATATATCTACATTATATGTATATAAACTTCATGCTTTCGACAATGAGGCTGGTTTAAAAATACGTGGGTCCCATGTGGAAAAGGTAATACGTCTTGTGACGATGAAGTTTTGAACCACCTGCGTCAGTCTTAATTAATAACGTAAAGATTAAATCCGCAACGATTGCCTGATGAATGAGCACCGTAATACGGGCGCTAGATTATAAACAATGTTCAACACATCGCGTTTATAGGACAGCTGTCTCTGACCACAAGGACAAAAAGTGTCCAGATACGATCAGGTCGAATTACATTCGGCCACGGGTCCTGCGATGTGGTGAACGAAAAAATCGGTACCACAAAAAAAAGCATAACTGCCGCCGCCATGGAGTAAACAAGTCACTGTTTATGAGAAGCTTATAGTTTTTGCACAGAATGTATACAGTATGATGTTTGCATTAGTGCTCTGCAAACAAGTACCAGGGAAGTAAGTGTACCTATCAAACGATGATGGATTTATATACTTTGATTCGCCGACGCGACGCCACGGTCATTTGATATCCTGGAATTCTATGACCCAGTGACATAAATAAAATTATCGATGACCAAAAATCGTAAAAGACGATGTATTGTGTCCGAGAATGTTTATCGATTTTAACGGTCTCCGGGCTAGCAATATACCTCGGTATGCACCTCGTATCGCAAAATAATACGATTCTAATTTCGCCACCGCATTCGACCCGCGAACAATACGCGTTTCTCTACGGCTTTTAAACTTCAATAGGACGGTATTTAGATGATGTTCTTTCAGAGCACTGCCAAGGTACTGTTCTCTTATTTGCCTTTTGTCAAGTTGTGGGCGCGACAAAGCCACAAACATACCCTGCTGTGAGACCGACAGATTTTTTTGGTAAAATTTCGTATTTTATTTCTTTTATTGAAGCTCTATACGCAGAAAAAGTTGTACATGTCGATGTATGAAAAAATGTAATAGAAGATGTTCCATGATATATCGTCGAGTAGGTAGTTGCCTATTATTTTGAGGTATCTTTGTGGTTGATTCAGACGCAGTGGACGTTAGTTTGGGTCAATTTTAAATATAAGTATGTATTAAGAGTATTTAAGTTTTACAATTTTATAATTCCAAAAACTTTTTTCTACTTCATGACAGAAGATCAAATTACGATTGTATTAGTATAGTAGTACATACTAGCTTTCAAACTAATTTCACTATCTATCTAATAAAAGTATTTGTCAATTTCTCGGGTTTCAAGTTCATATAATGTAAGTGCCCCTTGGCTTTTAGAATGCTGATTTTCAAAAGGTTAACGTTTGTAGAATCTGAAAATAGGCGCTATTTCATTGGGTCAGGCTTTCACGGGAGCTTTGCAGAGTGCAGGCGGGGGCGTGCACAAAACGCGCCGGAACACGTGCAAGTTCGCACAATGCCAGTTTGCATTTCCGCCCGCCGCCGTGCACTTCCTTTACTCTGATTTTACTTTTTATAGGGAACGCTTTTATTGCGCGGTCTGGACGCTTTTGTGCGCTTTCATTGTGTGCAGGACATTCAGCCACATAACGCATCGTAGGTTTCGATTTCGTTAATGATATCGGAACTTTTTAATCGCGGTCGAAATCGAAAGGAAATAATGAGGAACTGCCTACACGCACAAAGAAGTTCTTCTCTGTATTCAATGATTTCAGATAGAATAGAGTGCCACTACAATCTCCCAGGTATTTTAATCTCATAACATGGAAAACATGTTTACTAACACTTCTAATCTCACTGACCACCGACCTGTCAAGATAAGATCCTCAAGAGCCACCATGAAAGCCGTTTCTCGCTAAATTTATTTGCACTTTCGGCCAAATCCTGGGACTTAAAACAAAAAGTCAAACCCCATTCTTCACGTGAGACAAAAAAAAGCACAAATAAGTAGATCAGATAGTACTAAGGGATTGTTTGGGTATGGGATGAAAAATTGTTTTTGTTGCAAATAGAATATGGGACGACTATTTTACGAAGCCACTCTAAATGTATACAAATAAAACCCAAAATCCTTTGCGAATATCTTTATATCTTTGAAAATTTAATTGTGTAGTTTACTGTGGTCAAGCGTTGATTATTTTTATCTCACTGTATCTCTAATGGTGTCAAAACTTATGTTCGGCGCTCTGCGTGATACAGGAAGGTGTGATTGCAGGAGGTATTTGCCCACACAAGATGACGTCTTATTTTCTCCAAATAAGGGTTGATAAGTGACAAATTGACTTATCCAACGGTGAAGGCTGGACCCAGGAGGTCTCAATTGTTGGAACTAATAAAAATTCGCCAAATAGATACAATAAAATATTTAAATAATAAATTGTGGGTTGCTAACGTAGACACGAGCTTTCGTGATCGGAAGTAATCTATTGAAACTTGGGTGTTCTCCAAATTATGGAACCACAAAAGGTAGCAATATTAGCTACATGTCAAGGGAGTGTAATAACCAAAACATTTCATTTTTTCTTAGCTTATAATTTATATTTAATGGAAGTATAGGGTACAATATATTTTCCAAACCATGTACGTGTTGTGCTCTTCTGTCATACATAATTTATTAGAGAAAGTGCGCAAGTACGAATGCTCATTCGCAGCACTGTTAAACCTTAATTAAGTAGATTAAAAAAAAACATAAACAACACTATTAATAAAAACTGTCAACTTCTGTCTTGTGGGCAACCAACACATGTGCATTTTTTTAATAATATTGAAATATGACGCCGTTTTGATGCATATAAATCAACTAAATTCATGGAAATTATTCATATTATATCTGAATAAAACGATAAAATAACTTGGTAGGTAACTATGATAATTTTTATTGTATTTTTTATCCGACAGCAGTTAAATTAGTGCTAAATAATTATAATACTCGTATTATTGTCAAACTGAAAATGGCTTTTAAGAAAATTCAATAAAAATCTTATGTAATACCATTGTTCTATTCAATAAACAACTGATTCAAAAACATACATTTTCTTTATGATCCATAAATACATTCTTACCGTATAATTTGTAGATTTTCAAAATTTACCTGGAACATTGAAGTTAACTAAATAATATATTTTTTATCATAACGCGTGCATGTGTAATATTGACAGCAAGAAATGTATCGACGGATGTAGGTAATATTTCGCTCCACGGAGCAAGATATTGTATCTTATAACTATTTTTTTTAAGAAATCATACTAATTTATTTAATTAATTACCAACAGTAATATATTTACAATCGAGCGGGCCGTAAGTTTGTTAGCTGCCTTAGTTGTATATTATTTACATATTTCAAACCTTGGTGACAATTAATTTTACAAAGTAATTTGTGAAAATTCTGTGACGTTGTGTTTCCAAGTCATTGAAATAATAACGAGTACTAACTAGTACTAAGTAGCAGATATAGAGCCAGTCCTTGTGGCTGATTTTTACACAACCCTTCTATTATTCCCCCGAGGACAACGTTTAGTCTGATACGCCTCTGATCAAAGTGACGTTGCGTGAAATTCTTGTAAAATCTACTATCGACTAGCCTACTCCTGATCAGTGAGTACCGTCATCCATATCTTGAATATTGGTGTAGCTGAAAATATACTCTATAGACATAAGAATAAAGTTTATGAGAGTGCACGCATTAGTTTGTGAGAGCTTAATGCGTGTAATCAGCCCCTGATTGCTTTGAATTAATCGCAGAGAGCATGCGTGACCGCTACCACTCACTGTTCATAAAACCTTTATGAGAAATTGTCCAAGAGTCTGAAGTGGATTAAAAATAATGGCGTAATTAAAACTCATCTTGCTTTTTGTGCGTGAAATAATAGTCTTATATTTGTTTTGATAACTTATATTTTGTGAATAATTATTACTGGTGCATGCATGTTGTCTGCACCATGTTCTTGTTGCAGATCGTTTGCAATAATTGTGGTGGTATTTGCAACGTAATGCTTATAGCCGCGAAAGATACTTTATACAATATCAAACAGTGTCAAGTATACGGCCTGCTTGAATGATCAATGCTTTTTTCTTATAGTACATAAGTTGACTATAATTGAAGACCATACTTGACGGATCCCAACATGCAGGTATGCTTCCAATCAAAATTCATAAACACCCAGTTAATAGGCGCAGTAAATTCAAGTCTTTGTTGCTATAGTGTAGTAATAAATCCATTAAAGTAATAGCAGTGAGCGGCAGACTATACGATTCGTCACCGTCATTAGATTGATCTCTGCGTCGGCATCATCGGCTACCATCACAAGACCACCGTAACACAATCAAGTATAGGGTAGCTGAACACATATACAATGGATTTAATTTAATTTTATGGTACTATTTTTATAGAATTACGTATATTTGAACTGTTTTCGTCACCTCCAATTAAGAAATTATAAAAAGTAGCAAATGGAATAGTAGTTATGTTATGCGGTCAATGTCATGACTATGACCCTTTATACCAAATCTGGAAACTTTTTTCGAATTTGAAACATGAAGCTATTAGAATTATATTGTCATTATAATTTCCAATTAAAGTAGACATAACTGTAGTATTAACCATAAAAATATTTCTATATGAAACAAATCTACCAACGGATCTTGTTCACGGCACAGAAATTGTGTTCGTTTCATCGTCCATTAGTTCCGTGACCACCACGAGTGGGTAAGATTGTCTCATTCGTTATGCGACTACTGCTCATTATGCTACCACTTCTGATTGCTCTCTACGGATTCTCTATGGTTTACCTCCACTGACATTTACCCTAACGACAATTATAACCATCATCATTTGTTACAGTTCATTTAATTATTATAGCTGGCAAATAAACATAGGACGGACTGAACAGGGTAGGTCGTATATTTTTTCTTTTTCGTGTATACTCTGAGAATTATTACACTGTTCTGGTCTTATATCCGATTGTTCGTGGTGGTAATCAATATACTGTTATACTTAAAAAAAGTGGTTCAACTTTAATTTGGTATTCTCCTCGTACTTTATGGCTCTATTTCTATCTTAAAATATATAAAGATAAGATCATCTGAATAGCTCATCAACTTACAGCAAAAACCATTGACGATCCTGACATTTTGCATAGACAGCTGCATGTACAAACCATTCAATGTAATTATAATAATTTACTTTCATTAATACGGAATCATCAGTGTAATAATATCATTTGTATTTTTAATATTGAGAATCGGCATACTGTCTTTATCAAAAATTCAAAACGAGTTTATCGGCTTCGTATAATGCAAGTTCCTACTAAATGGTATTGCATGATAAATGAGTATAAATCTTATTCGAAATGAAACCAGCAGAAGCCGTCGAGCTATCGATACCGGAACTACGCAGATACTCCGTTCCTAACCCTTAATTACATTACTGCCAGCGACTTACACCTTCATTGACGTCGGTGGTCCTCCCCAACATCGATGCATTTTCATTGCTCATTTTGTAATCGATCAGAATTTTTATTCAAACATAAAATTTAAAAGTTGTTCCATAGTTACAAAATGTTTACTGAATCAACCTGTTACAATTATTAGAAACAATAATGATGAGATGACTATGCCTTCACAGTTCAGTAAAGATAACTTTGATGACTCGTGCCTTACCTTGATTTACGCAGTGAAATAGAAAATTAGTAAGGCAATTGATGCGGTCTGAGTAATGTTTTAAGACAATGACCCTGTTACTTGGAAATAGTTAAATTTGAATGTCACTGACACAAAAATATTGGCTAAAGTATTGTGTGATGTAAATTTGATTGTTGTGGTTGGAATAACCTGAAGTTATCTTACCATTGGACCATGAAATGAGATGTCAAACAAATAGGATGTAACCATGGGAAGTCCCGATTTTAATTCTATTAAAAATATAATAAAAAGTTAGACAGATCACGAAACTAACTTTGTTTTCTTCTATCAAACACTTATACCAAATAATAAAAACATCATAAAATATTATTAAGCTTTATATTAACCTCAATCCAGATAGCGTTATCTATGTTTGAAGAGAAAAAGATATATGAAACTGGATTTGAATTAGTGTATCCTGTGCGTTATCTCCGCACTTTGTTAAATGTGCCTCTTTATCAAATATAAAATCCTAAGAGGTATAATATAAATTAAAATTAGTAGACGAGGCGCTACCTTTTAAAAATAACCATTAACAAATTGCTCTCCGGAGATATTTTGTTATGTTACCTTGTTTGTGAATGGTTATATCTGTAGTGATCAATTTATCGGCTCGTTAGCAACTGATAAATGTGACTCCATTGCTCTATGATTATAAAGCAGTTTATCACGATGAAAGGTTTGATTAGTAATGTGAGAATGTCCCATCGTACTTTTTTATTTTTTACTTGCATTGCGGGCTCGCATACAACGCTGTCTTCGGTTCGATGTTAAATATGATTGCGTGATTGCGGAAAAGCTGCATGCTCTAAGATTACCTTATCTGATTCTCCTTTATAATCGAGCATTTCATCGAAAGGCGAGACTTCTGGGCGGTGCCGTTCATAATGAATGCCTACCAGTACCAACACGTTAGCTTTTTAATACGCCTGTAAGTACCGTAGCGGCTCGAAACTCACTGAGTAAAGTGGTAGAATATTATTAGCAAATTTTGAATTGCACACATTTAGCCTAATAACCGTGAAAGGGGAAATTAGGTATGAGGCCATGGATAGCCGGTTATTAGCCGGAAGCGTGTATGACACGATGCATCATATAAAATGTTCCTTGCCGGTAATTTTGCGAACAGTATACGAATATTGAGCTGTTTTAACTGCATTTTTATTGCATTTATCTCCAAAAAACTTAGCGTAAATAATTGAAAAATGTAGCGGTGAACATGCCTGATAATTTTTGTGACTGAAAAGTATTCATTTTAAGGTAGTTATTTTAACGTAAGGCTGGGTAATTTAATACTATGTACTACGCAAAGTAACCGGAAAAGTTTTGCCAAGCTATAAAACGATAGAAGTACGCAATAATTCAATGAGAAAAATTGATTTTATAATTTTTACATCTTTATTGTTTATTCTTTGTAAATTAATCATTTCCAAGATACACTAAAAATGTAAGATATAAGTAATGTCTTTGTCTATTTTAGTACTTCTATGAGATGCACTTGTTATGCTAGTACTTCCATGTGAAGTAAAGTAATTCACATCAGTATTGTTGCATAATAATGACTCGGCCTGTCGCAGTGGTGGACGGATTGACAGTCGGACCACCGGGGGAGAACGCAGTTTTTTTGATTAAACGTTCGTTAGAGTTTCAACAAAGTTTTTCCTGGATTACTGTGAAATAGCTCCTATTATTAACGGTAAAACCTACCTATATTGTTAGCGTTTTAAAATTTGAATCAGTATTTGTTTTATTATCAATTTAGTATTTAAAAAAAACAAACAATTTCTGAAAGCCCATGAATTATATGGTTACCTTTCAACTTTCATTCTCAAACCTAAGTAGTTATCAATCGTCCGACAGCTGTCCAGTTCAAATGTATCGATAAAATTAAAATCATTGTAGATTTTATTGAAGTTAAACGTAATGTGGAGCGTGTTATGAAAGGTCAGATGGATAATATTGACTGACACCAATAGAAACGTAATTTCTTCCCTTTATTGATAACTCACAATATTGACTATAACAGCACCTGGTGAAGTCATTGAACCCAATTGTTATCTCATTTCATGTTTCCATTTCGATCTTAACACATTGTCAACCAAAATTGGAAAGATAAAGACATAATCGGCATTACCAAACCCCGGTGCACATTTCACGAGACATGTCCAGTAATCACAGGTGGTCATTATTTTTAGAGTTCTATAAGGCTTTATTGGAAACTTGTATAAATGATGGTCCGTAGTTCGCTGAGGCTCGATATATCACTGGTAGTGAACGTTTTTGTGGCGAGCGAGATCTCACGACAATTTTTATGTGGTTTAATTCGATCGGAGCCAGTGGCGGTATCGGCCCTAATTATTTGAATAGCGCGACACGACGACGTCCCTTTGACTTAAGCCGATAACTTGTTCGAATAGAGAAATGTAAAGAACAGCTATTGAACTGCAATTAATTTAAATAATAAAATATTTGACGAATTACATGTTGGGTATGATAACCCTAGAAAACATTGTCTACAAAAAATTGGATACTTTTTGGTAATCATTAGTTTTGGGTAATCGATTGTTAACTATAAAATAAGAACAGGCAGATATCAATACATTTATTATTCATGCAAAAATATATAAATAGCTAACGTTATAAATTTGATTCGACTCTATACCTTTTAATAATGTGCGAGCCCGAGCTTGTAGTTTTTCTTACAAGTACCATTTGATATGAAATTATAACACACAACTACATCCAGTAGACAAATGTTTGAGCTTTGGCATTTCTACACGATTTCATACGCAGGTATGATAAAAGATTTATATTATTAAATAAGTATTTATTATTACTGCTTATTTTGAACAGTTGCGCTTCAGGGAATTTACAACGGAAAATGTATGGTTTTTATTTTATACAATATATAAGCCAATATTTACTTTAAGACCGATACAGATAGAAGTTGACAAGGGTTAAATAGCAATGGTAGGTATGTATGAGATTAAAGAATGACAAACATTTGACCCAAAATATTTTGGTCCCACAATTAAATGCGAAGTTTTAGGGGTTGCTGTCGCCGAACATCGCTTTGACGAGTAGCACCCTCCGGCGACATAATTGTTATTTTTATAACGATTTTGGTTGAAATATTCAAGATATTTTAGATAAAGCTACCTGCTTCCAAGTTCCAATTCATTAAAGGCCATTAATGAGGTTTATTGCGGACTGTAAATTTATGGCATTACCTCGACGGCTGATTAATTAAAATAGTCAATGAATAGGACATTATCCTTGGGCATTATGGGCTATAATGTTTACCTACTTGGCATTTAATACATTTAGGGGATTCATACACACCTAGACTATTTTGAGAATTCAGATATTTAGATTTTATGTTTTTCCTGAAACTTAGTATTGTGTAGATTCCTCTAATCTTAAAACAAAATGACATGCTATTCTACTAAGTTTGAATTGATTTCTTAGAAAAATATAAGATATTTAGGGGCATCTTAACGTTTTACTTGTTACAATATTCATTTCCTTTGAAGGTTGACACAAAAAATCTTGAGTGCGCAAAAAATCACGGCCTCGGTATCGGTGGCACTTGAACTTGTTCGATATTCAAAAATAGCTGTGCTTGGGCATGCGCGCGCGCTGCCCAAGGGATTTAGGTCACACGCTTATTGGCGGCAACGCTACACTCTCGGCCAAGGATGTAGACCCTTGGGGCTGCACTTGAAACTTATAAATTGACGACTGCTTTATTTTTTCCCTTTTTCGAAACAGTACAAAAAATAAGGATCATGAATTTATACGTAAGTAACTATGGCACTCAAAATTATATGGACGTACAGAATTTTTATACATACTAGATTGTAATGGTATACGTAACAGACAGACATACAGACAAATATTAATTACTTTATCTAATTAGTTAAAAAAATCATTTTATGAAATTTTAATATGTATCTACAACCATTTAGCCACTTGCCATTTGTACAGGTTAGTAACATTTTTCCTCAATCGGTTCTGCGCAAGACCGCAAGTGGTCACCAGTAGCAGCAGCTGGTGCGGTGCGGGCTGCGCGCGCGTCGGTCGCGTGCCTCGTAAACGCACGAGCGGAGCCGAGCGCGCACGAGACACGGCCGCTGCGCTGCGTTCTCCCGCCTGCGCCAGCCAACGCACAAACGCCAATACGCTTTTTGATACTGCCGCGCTCATTATGCATTGAAGATTTTCACTTTAATTAAGTCTTTATTTTTATAGAGCTTTTTCGACATTTGGCTAATTATTGAATAAATTCCGATGCTTTAGGTTTTGGAATTACTTACGAGATATTTGTTATTATCGCCAGCGTATAATTTATTTATAGATACCATAAACAGAAAATTTTAAAAATCACTTTTTATTGACTTTGACCATAATGTATTGCATAAACTATGTATTATAATATGCTTATTAGTACAATTGTAATAACCATCAGAAACAGGAAAGCCTAATTAAGCTTAGTTTTTAAAGCTAGAATTTAATTGGCTTACAATTTAATTGGTCAACCATATTAATTACTGTAGTTTAGAGATGGCTATGTAAAATAGCAAGAACTGCTTCAACTAGATAGACAACATAATGAGAAGTAAGTAAGTTGCAAACGGATGCAACGACGCATACTAACCAACAATTAATACTAGGGAAAAATTACGAGGTGATTGTCAAAACGAGATTCGCAAAGTGTGTTCTATTAGTTTCCGTTGTGTCTAGCCCACCTCTTTTCGCAAAGAGCAATAACAAGTTCAAACAATTAATAACCCCGACGGAAATATCCACCCATAATGGGTCGCGCTTCCCTTCCATTATCAAAAATTACTATTGCAATTTGATTTTCAATGGGCGGGAACGGGAACGTGATCCAGTTGCAATACCGATTGTCTTTTTCGAAATTAAATGTTGCACCGAAGTATGTTTAGGCCCCCCATTTTGTGTATTTCGCATTTGTTATTTATTTTTCTTTTGCAAAATGTAACCTGAGTTAAGGCACGTGTGGAAAAAGCACCTTTTGTTATTATAATTTTGCAACGTCCTGTGCTTCGTTTGAGTTGCAAGTATTAATCGCTATGTAGATAATGTTTAAGCTTGTTATTTTTAGTTCAATGGAATGTGTAATGAAAAGAAAATATAGTATGGGTGATTATTTATTATACTCGTCATTTATTCTTTCTAGAGGCTGACATCTATTATACAAATTACTTATATAGATTCACATTTCAATATCAAGTAAAATAGGAGATATATTTTTGTTACAACCCTATTATAAAAGAGAATACTTCTTTAATACTTCCGCAAGTTAGGTACCTTTTATTCGATTATTTTATATACTGTTCGACGAAAGTGACGTAGAGGGTGGTGGTGAAGCTCTTCGCAAGTATCATAAGTCTAATTCGATAATAAAATCTAAATTAGTATATAATAACAATACGAAGCAAAATGTACCTGAGTTACCAGTGCAATCAAAAACTTTAAAATATTTTTACCTTATTCCGAATATTATTTTTTATTTGCAATTTTTTGTTTATTTGAAATTAAAGGTACCTTCGTAATTGACTTATAACCTATATATCATTGTTTCTGTAGGTAGTAAAGAATATACATAAAATTATGAGCTTAACTAAGCATCGGTGAGTTCTTTATTTTCAATATCCAATATTTTTTCCTTTATTTCATTTTTAGTTAATATTATTTGTAATGAATCGAATAGTCTGTTTCATTCAGATAATGCCTACTGTGTTAGTAACAGATATTACCATATATTTCGAGTCAAGATCTAGACATCTAGTAAATTATAAAAGGTATCAAATTGGCGCCAAATAAAATATGTATGTATTTTGAAATGTTTATTTTCTTATAGAAACAACCAATAGGTTGATTACTGGTACTTTTTATAGTAACTATAAACAATTAATTTCATAAAAATCTTATAATATTAGGAATCTGTCTTATGGTGCTAACATATCTTTGTACACTACAAGTCTTTGTCTCAAGATTTTTAAATTAAATTTTACAAAATCATGAACGGTTTGATGCCCATCATCGTCAAAAATCAATGTTCATTGTAAAGAAGTATTTACAAATAAACTATAACTTAAAACTAATGACTAGATAACAATTATAAAACCTATATTTATTATTACAGCTACTATCTAATTGGAAGTTTAATACATAAGGCTATACTAAGGCACAGCGGTTTTTCGAATCACTTATGTAACAACTAAATGCTTATGTGGAACAAATAAATGATAATTTCAGTCTTCGTAATGTTATTCCATCGATGTATGAAATGCGATAAGGGCATTCGTTCGATGTTCAGTCGGCGGAATGCATCGATGGGGTCGTTATAGTCTACCATCATTCCCTCTCATTAGGAATATACTGATTGCGCTTAATTAGAGGTTCACTCAGAGTCCCTCGCGCTCCAGCGTTCGGGTCTCTCTCGAGGAATACTCGTTTTTTCGTAATCACCAAGCCGCTCATTGGCCGCACTTTGATCACCGCAATGCTCGGTATCTGAGAAAAAAGAAAAATACTTTTAGTCGAAATGTTTATGAAATACAATTATGCTTGTAACATGTGCTGTAGGATTTGATTCCTCAGAGCTTTGATAATTAGGTATAAGAATCTCAACAAGTCAATATAAACCGCACTATGACGCGTAACAATTCCCATGAACCAAACTGGTATCACCAGATGTTTGCATAGAGCTTAGCAAATATTGTAACACGTGTGCGACGCTCACCGCCCTTCTATTTCCTCTTGAGATTTCGTCTTCCGGCATTATAAATTAATAGTCGACGAAGCGGCTCTAAAACATTTTTTGCGAATTTTAATTTCGTGTTTTTTTTATATGGCGCTACCTAATTTTACAAGATCGGACCATATGTTGTTACGTTCCCATTGACCGGATGCTTCGAATTAACTAAGATATTAAAGAAAACATAACAGAAACGTGTTTTCACTCTCTCCTTAATACCACTTATTATTAGAATAGACCACTTTTTATGTGCAATTTTCCAACTACATGCGGGGCGAACCACAAGATTGTTAGAAGTAATTGCTGTTCGGCTATTGAAGCAAACAAGATGATAGAATGCGGGCTTTACCCTCTTAAAAACTGAGCAGAGAAAAATTCACCTATGATGATAAAAAAATCCTACCTAGCCTCGAGAAAACTTTATGAAGGGACATATTTTAAGATTTGCTATTGTAGGAGACGCACTATTGTGTCCTTTAATTTGACAATGAAAAGGTAAAGCCTACGGCATGGTTCAATGCTTCGGCATAATGGTAGATGTGTTTAGTTTTTGCTCCCAAAGATAGGACGTCCATTCAGGTT